>CM032636.1:19846779-20105706 GCA_019097785.1 Fraxinus excelsior | reverse complement strand
ACAAGAGATTAACCCACTTCATTTATTTTTCCATATTAAATTATTTCCTCTACAGGAGAAAAGTGGACTAAGCACCCGTTTAGCTCCAGTAATCCACATTATAATGAGAGGAATAGTAATTTTGGAGAATGTGTGGTTGATAAGAAGAAAGAAAAATAAATTATAATTTAATGAGGGTCAAACAGGGGCTAAAGCATATTCTGAGTTGCAAAACACCATGCCATTGAACTCCTATTTTCATTGCATCTGAAGAAAGACCATTTACAATGGGTGAATAAGCGAAAGGAAATAAAAAGCTTTCAAGTGGTGAATTTATAGTTGGTCAATGGGGACATTTACAGAGCACTAGGAAGCAAAACCAATGTTTAGCACAGAACAAAACAGGAAGGTTTTAGTTTTAGATGAAGCTAAATGAATATTCAGAGAGGTTAAAAATGGAAACAAGCTACTAGAAAATCAACCTAAGATCACCTTGTAGAAGCTCATTTTAGATCAGTTCAGTAGCTAACAAGCCATCGTTTCCAAAATTTATCAATTTATCTAGCTTTGCTTACTAAGATAATAAATAAGAACATACGTGAAAACATAAGAGGCCTCGCTCTTATCTTTGGTTCAATGATTAAAGCACATTTACGGTTGACGGATAAGTAATCAAGAGAAGGTTGGAATTCGAGTTAATGCTTGTAAGGAATTAAGCCAATCTTGAGCAATCAATTGTAAAGCTCAGGCTTGGAACATTAACAACCCCAAGTGGTTACTTAGGTTAGTTTACCACGTCCCCTACAAGAAATCAGGATGGTATTATTAGAAAGCAATATTTTGTGCAGAACTTTCTACATTTTAATTTACATAAATTTATTGAATGAATAGAAAGATCAAGATTTTTCTGTGCTCAGAAGATATCCAATTTTTCTTCAATTCTCTCGTTCTTTTTTTTATTCTTTATAAGTAAAGATCATATGTAATATCCTTTCAATCATTGTATTGTAGGTAAGTGGCTTTAGAAATCATTACTGAAACAACTCCTTCCTTAATTCTATTCGTAGTTTGCAATTAAGTTTCTGGAAATTCATTGTCAATCAATCAAAAGAAATAAAGAATGGTCTTGATTGATAGGTGTATCCAAAATAAAAGTAGGTAAGCGGAACAGATATCCTCACGCTTTTGGCATTGAGATGTAAATAAATAGTCTCAACTACCCAACGTACCTAGATGACAGAATTTACAGAATGCAAAGTTCCGAAGTTGGACTAAATACTGCATATAAAGCTAGGAAAGGTAAAATGGACAACGAGAAATTAGTTCACAAAATAATCAAAATCCACGTTTGCCAACATAAAATTCATGACTCAAAAAAAAAAAAAAACATGAAGTTTATAAATAGTCCAACTACCAATTTTAATAAATGCTAGACGATATAGGAAGATGTCTGACGAAAACTGGATATATTGAATCCAAAATTTAAAAGATCTTAACACTCAATAGAATTGGCATGTTCACCAATGGGATTTGGAAGTTCTGATCTTTCCTATTTTACCTTTGTCTATTTAAATTCCAATTGAAAATCCTTTAATGTTGAAAACTTGAACAAATTTAAATCTATAATTTTTGCCAAGGACTAAACCCCTTCATTATTGCGTGAAACTTAAGGAATAAAATCCCCAATATCGACACAAGGAGCTACCCTATCATGATTCAATACCTCTAAAGTTTCACAGATGAAAGATTCATCTTCACATAAAATTCAATTTAGTTCCAGTAGTGATTTCGCTGTTCAAGAAATCTATTTCAACTTGAAATCAATCTTGAAGGATGAGGCACATATAATTGTTCAATGTTGGCTAAGTGAAGTTAAACTGAACCATAACATACCTCCTTTCATGCATAGTTGCAGCACGTTGTTTTCTTTAAACATACTCAACCCCTGTTTGAGCCCAATTTTCCAAAAATTCATTTTTTTTCATCCTTATTTTCAATCACATTCTTCCAATAAAATACTTTTACAAGTAAATCCAAAACTTTTCCATATTTTAACCACATATTCTTCAAAAAATCACTATTACGAAACTCATTTTTATCAAAAAAAAAAAAAAAATTGAGCTCAAACAGAGGCTCAGAAACTACGAACAAGAGAGTGTTGTTCCACTATAAGCAAGCATGTAAACACAACGCAAGCACTTATACGCTAAATCTTGTACAGTTAAGATTGAATTTGGTGGAAAAGTAAGAGATCAGACTATTACTTGTATGGCTGCTAACACACCACAAGGCCCACCTTCATGCTGCACGAGCCCCATGGATGTTTCTGGATCAGGGCTAAACCTAGAAGGAAAGTTATTTTCCCAAGGCATTAGAAAAGCTATATGGACAAGCTTACTTGTACAACAGAAGAAACAAGGAGGCAAATGAACTCATAGAAACAGAACAACGAACTTCACAGATAACTGAGGTTCAATAAAGACATAATAGTAACAGTGATGTGCATATGTAAACGCATTAATGCATAATTGCAAGCATTCACAACCAGGCATGTTTTATGTGCCCACAGAAAGACCAAACTATTACATTGTTGTGAATTTTCATAGCATTAGTAACACAACAATAATTTCTAATGAAATCTATACAAGTCGCAAGGTCAGTGATGAACTTAGACAAATGACATGCGATAGCCAGTTAGACATACAAACTCACTAGCCAGTCAGGCAGTCACGAATATCAGTCAATTTACTCAACCTCTGCTTGTAAACAAACTCACTAACATAAATGGCTTGATAAGTATAGAAGTTCAAATGTTTCAATTCTAACATTAACAACCCCATTGAGAATAAATATTATGACATATGATGAGCATTTGACGATGATTGTAGTAAAGTCTTCTGTCTAATGAGCATTTGAAGTGCATTATCGTTGGAAATTTGAAACATTTATTTTGTCCAACAGTCACACCTCACTGTATATCATTATTCCATCACCATTTAAGATGTCCATGAAAGTTAAGATTTCAACTTTAGAAAGTTAAAGCCATTATTTGAATGATATTTTTTCCTAATGCTGCTATTAGAAAGCATGTTAATACTATCTGTTCACTATTAAGAATACGAAAGGACCTCCAAACATGTTCACCCAAAAAATAGATAATTTCAATAGTCTCTTCAAATACCCCCTTTTCTATCACTTTTTATTTGAGGTCCACCTTCATGTGTGAAAGATTTACACCTCTACCAATTCTATCAATATTGGGTTGTGAAACCCCCAACCCCCCCCCCCCCCCCCTCAACACACACACACACACACACACACACAATCGAGATATTTACGCCTACATCTATTTATAATTTTGTGGACCACCTACTCATTTATAGATCTACACCTCTATCAATATTGAGTTTTGATGTCCACCTACTCAGTTGAAAGATTTACGCCTCTACCAATTTATAGTTTTGAGGTCCACCTACTTATTTGAGAAATTTATCACCCACCAATTAATGGTTTTGAGTCCCCCCTACTAATTTGAGAGATCTATGCCTTTATCAATTTTTTGTTTTAAGGTTCACCTACATACGTGAAGTTTTGCGCCCATACCAATCAATGGCTTTTAACTCCCCCCGCTAATTTGAGGAGCTATGCCTCTATCAATTTTGTTTTGAGGTCCATCTACTCATGTGAGAGATTTACGGCCCTACCTATTAATGGTTACAAGTCCACATTCTAATTTGAGCAAAATATATGCTTCTATCAATTTTTTATTTTAAAGTCCACCTACAATGACAAGATTTGCACCTCTATGAATTTATTGTTTTATATCCACCCACTCATGTGAGAATATTTACGTCCCTATCAATGGTTAAGAGTCTACCTACTAATTTGAGAGATTTATTATAAGTGTATTTTATACACTTATTCGGACTCTAAAATATTAACGTTACGTAATTCTTTTAATGGAATTATAGCCAAATTATATAATGTGTTATTAGGTGAAACTCGATAAATGGAAGTGGAATTGTAAGAATGAAACGAAAAATGGCGGAATTCAAAGTTTGGAGGCTAAAGTGCAAATACTCAAAAAGTTGTACTGGATCTCATGATGAAGATTCAAGAATGTTGGGAGTCAATTGGATGTAATTAGAAGTAAAAATGAGTGAAATAAAACCAAAATATTTTCACAAATCAATTTTCAACCGCACAAGGATGTTCCAGATTTTCAACCGGAGATTGAGACCTATTTTTGGCTCAGTAAACTTTCGAATTGGAAAGAACTATTTTCTATTAAAATTGTAGCCTTTTGAGTTATATTTACAACCCAATTTGAATCGCCTCAATCGGATATCAGGAAAAAAAATTATGATAAAAATACTAAAAGAGGCGCAGTGCTAAAATTTTCCCAAGAGATGGCGCCGAGGCATCGCCTGGGTGTATCTAGGGTGCGTTTTGAAGCCCGTTTTAAAACCCATAAAAACCCTACATTAGACACAAACGTGGGGAAGCCTATAAATACAAGTTTTTGACACTTTTGAGGAAGTTCCACACATGGGAGAGAATAACGCATAATCATCAAGATCAAATAGCAAAAACGAAAGTTTGAAGACTTTTGCGGTTAAAGAAGATTCTTGGTGCAAGATTTAATTATTTTCATGATCAAGATTTCAAAACCTTGCTATAAACTTTATATTTTTTTTTTCTTTCATTATTATGAGTAGTTAAATTCATAGTTAGGGTGAATAATATAATCTATGTGTGACTCTTTATTTCTTTTTCAAGATTCTAGTTCTTTAAATACATATGTATTGATTTTATTCATGAATTTAATACTTTGAATTCTTTGGCCAATTATTCAATGATTTTGTGAATCTATTACGAATTGAGAGGTGAGTTTTAGATTTAGATCACATAGTAAAATCTGGTAATTTAGTATAACGTACTAATTATTGCAGTCATTAGATGAATTCTTACAACTAATACTTCGTACTAAAATTGATTTATATAGAGATATGAAATTGAATTAGTTAAATAAACTCAATGATAACTCGAGAGGGGTAAGTCGAATACAGAATAATTCAACCAAACACTATCATAGTAATGAATTTTGATTGGAGAATTAAAGGGAATCCATAGGTATTGTAAGTCCCAGCATCTACATTCATTTTTATAAAACCCAAATTCGATAAATTGTGTATGTTAGATAATTTAGTTTAATTAGAATAATTTAGACATTAATCACAAATGTTATTATTTGATTTCGATCAAATTAAAGTTAGTAATAATTTAACCAAATGTTAGATAGTAGTCCTCGTAGGAACGATATCCGGACTCATTGGTTCAATATATTACTTGTTACGATTCGTAAACTCGACAACAATTTAGCCCCTTACCAATCAATGGTTTTGATACGTCCTAATAATTTGAGAGATCGATGTCTCTAGTTTTTAGTTTTGAGGTCCACCTACAATGTGGATAGATTCACACCTCTATGAATTTATGGTTTTGATGTCCACTCATGTGAGAGATTTACCTATCAAATAATGGTTACGAGTCTTCCTACTAATTTGAGAGAGCTACATTTCCATCAATTTTTTTTAGGTCCACCTACACATTCTAGAGATTTACGCCCCTACCAATTAATGGTTTTGACCCCTTACTAATTTGAGAGTTCTAGAATCACTAAGCTACTATCCACAGGTAATCATGCTCGTGCTAAATAACAAGATTTTCTGGTTTAGCACATCAATGTGACCATTCAGCTCGAAGTAGAAAAGTTAGTTTATCAATTACATGTCCACTTTTCAATTATTAACTTACAATGTTAGTTGATGACAATGCCAAATTGTATTTAACTCTTGAATTTCAAGACACGGACCCAAGCTAGCAGCTAAAGATCACAGATTTAGGCATTACCATATTATGAAAGGGGATGAGTAATGACTAGTAATTAATGAGGAAATACAGCAGCAATATCATCTGTAAACGAGATACAACAAATAACACTACATTGTTCCCAACAATGTTAAAGCTGAACATTGGGCAAGAACCCATTTTTGTGAGTCTCCATAGCCATGTTTCTAAAACCATGCTTTGGTTCTGGAAAGCATAGCAATTTATTTCCTCTCCTTTCTTCAGACTATCATATCTCATTCACAAAAGCTTCACTTTTTCTCAGTTACCTTAAGCAACTACTCTTATACAAATGATCAATCAGTCAATTGATTATAGCAGAAAGTCATTACCAAGCATATATTCAAAGAGTTAAAACTTTGCATTTCAATAATTTTACCTAATGCCCTGATTACTCCACTGTACAAGAACATCTTTACTAACTTCACTCCCAAATATAATCGCAAATAGATGGTGAGCCTCCACCGAGGACAACTCTGTCCCCAAAATTCCACTCTTGCCCTTGCATTTCTCCAAATTAACGCTCTTACCCTTTCCCTCATCTCCAGAACCACTAATTTTCACGTCCTTTACACTCTCCACGCTCTTCAGAACCGATACCGCAGAGCTTTTGGTTGCTGCCATCCTCTTCTCCGCTGCAGCAGCCATCAATTCCCGCTGCAATCGACGATTCTTCACTTCCGGCGACTCCTCCGGCACTTCTCTGGAGTCATCCCCCGGTTTGCTCCTCTTCGGCTCCGGAGACTCGTGCTGCTGCATGCTCATTCTCAACGCCGTCTTCAAATCCTCCTCTTCTTGATCCGCCATTTGTAATTATATACAGGTATGTGTATATATTAATAGATCAGATGAAAATTTCGATCCTTTCAACAAAATACAACTCAACATTTCATCTTTACCTTAATAAATTAGGGTTTCATGAGCATTTCGATTCCTTTATTCAATTCATAAATATAAAGAAATCCAAATCAACTCAAAAAATGAATGAAACGCAATAGAGTTAAATTGGAAAAATATTACTGGAAATGTCAGGTGGATGACAGAGACGACAAAACGACAGCGTATCAGATGAACCCTGATGCCTTTACGGTGAAGATGGAGCGGGCTTTTGTGCAAATGACTTTATTGTCCTTGAGGATCTCCGAAGGAATGTGAAACAGTATAAGAATATGCGATGGAGTGAGGGTAATATGGTAATTTCATTATCTAGGTAATTATTGGGAGCGTTTCATTTAAGGTTGTCGGGAGTGATGCTTGCCATATGCATATAGAGAGGGCAAAAACGGTAAGATATTAATTCTGGTGCATGTTTGGCTAAGCTTATGACTTATTTTAACTCATTGTTCATTTGAAAACATGCCTATTTACTTATAGATGGACCTTTTAAATTTAGCCAAACATGTTCTAGAGAAGGAATGGATGGAGGTCGTTATGGGATTATAATTACTGCGTAATCTGCATATTATTTTGATAATCTGATTTTTAGTATTATTTTACAACTTACCAAAATCAAAAGATTTTGATTGTGAATTGTTTCAATAATCACCCAATTTATACCATGATTACGGATTGCTTACTAAATTTTAAAGTGTTTCACAGTGCTCATTGAACTTTGTCCGTTTGCATTGTATCCATCACTCTCAAAAAGTCGTTACATTATTCGCAGACGTGGCTAACGGCAATTTGACGGGGCAAGCTACGGGCGTTAAAAAAAAAAAGGCAACTCAGCAAAATCATTGTTTCATTACTCATCTAACTTGCACTTAGTCATAGTTTACTCATCGAACTTCAAAATACTTTCCAATGGTAACTCATCTTTGAGATGTTGCACTCTATTCATCATCCGCTATATTTTTTTCCCTTCATTCCTAATGTTCGCACAAAAATTCCATGTGGTAAGTTACGAATGTAAAAAAAAAAAAAATTGCAACTCAACAAAACTTAACTCACCAAAATCACCATATGTGAACATGACTTCCACGGCTCCATCAACTTCTTTAAAACCCAATAAAGCATCCCCATTGATTTATTTAGAAATTCATTTTTCTAATTCGAACATTTACTGTATAAAAAATAGATTTCAATCTGAAGCTGAAACTCTGAAGCGTAACTTGTTTGTTTAGAACGTTTACCATACATGAAACGCGACTTCCACGCCTCATAAACTTCTTTAAAATCCAATAAAGCGTCCACAAACTTTCAACAATTCGCTCTTGATTAAGGGTGTGTGTTACATTTAATTATTCCACACGTTTTTCTTTAATTTTAAATTAAAATAGAACACGAGGAAAAATAGGAAGAGACGTATTCATAAAAAAACTAGATCTTTAAATCGTCAACATTAGTATAACACAATTACAAATTTATTGTATAGTGTGATTGATATCATACCAAGAAATGCATGTTGGTAAAATGTGGCCAAAACACATTAGTCGATTAAATCAATTGATTATTTAATAAGTTTCACTTCTCGTCAATTCACGATCCTACATGAATAGGCGAAATTCCACACTAAGGTTCAAGATCATAGGTTAACACATGTTATCAAACTTAAATACTTGGAGTTCACCGTTGAATTGTCAATATATAGACAACTATTATACCGTGCATTACAAAGTTAGTTGTCTTGGTGCATATTCATAAAACAATGAGTATTAAAGGTAAGATGGTCTTATATATTGAGATATCAACGTTGAGTGCGTATATAATATCTAAATCGCGAGAAAGAATGCAATTGTATTATAAGATCGCAATTGAACAGATTGAGCAAACTTGAATTGTTATAATATGTAACACGAGTCCAAAAGTGCCATGAAGAGTAACAAATGTCTAAAGACCACTTAATTTACACAAAAGAATAAAATTGCATGAAACTTGATTTGTTTGATGTTGAGCTCATCAATATCAAGAAAGACAATCACGTGTTTCAAAGACAAGAGAAGCGGGACACGACTCAAATACGAAGAGGTCTACTCGATAAGTTTTAACACAATATAAAAGAGGCAGCAATATGATATAGGCAATAAAAAATTCAAGTACTATCGAGTTTTGATGAAAATTTATGTTCAAATACATAACTCGTCCCCTTTTGGCTTTATCGTTACAAGAATTCTTTAAAACTCTAAATATTATTACTTAAACAAATCCACGAATAAAACATGTATAATTAAACTCGAAACAAATGATTAAAATCACATTACACGTGGAATGACTCGATCATTTACTATTAATACATTAACATACACCTAATATTATTGAGTTAAATGTTTCAATAGCCACTGAACTTTGTACCATGTCACGATTTATTCATCGAACTTCATTATGCGTCCCATTAGCCACTAAACTTTGTTCCGTTTCAGTACTCCATCACCCACCAGATGGAATTTGTTAGTAGATTTGATGATACATAAATGATAAGGGCCTAAAATCCATTTTTCTCCCTAACGAACTCGTCTTTGAACCCTAATCCCCAAATCAAGCTCATATGTAAACGAAGCCGTCTCCCGCCATTGTTGCCCCTAAATTGAAACATCTTTGAACATAACTATCCGCAAGGGAAAGGATCTATGGAATGGAACAGGAAAGGAAGGGAAGAGATGCTTGAATTTGTTCCAACTGTTTAATTGATTAAATAGCTGATATTCTATTTTCATGTTTATGTAATCAACACTAAATTTGGTGTAAATTATGTTTGGCATATGTTGTACATGTATCCTTTCTCTATGAATTCAAGTATTTATTCCGGGATGTTAGTCGTAATGCTTTAATTGAATTACGTATTTGATCTCACTTAAGCATACACATCATGCAGCACCACTATTACAACCAGATTTTTATTGTGTCCACGTGTTCAATTGCAAACATCTTCGAACATATTCACTCCATTTGCAATGTTCAATGGCTAAACCAGAACAGGAAATTTCCATCAGATTTTCGATTTTCGAGCTGATCATAAGCATTACAACCCATAGTGAAGACATTACCAGATGTCGTTAAGGCAACAGTTATATGGTGTCCACATGCTAGCTAATGGATGCTGTAGTCAATCAGTGCAGACATGCAGCTTGGGAGTAAATAAGTTTCCTTGCTAGCATGTTAGAAACAGTTAAAATTACCTAGCAATAATCATTCGCATATAAAAGTAATAACCAAAATAGCGAACTCTTTAGTAGGCAATGAAGAAGATGATTGATTTGCACATTTTCCTATTCATCTGTATCGAGTAATTCAACGATAGATTATGGCATGGCGAAGCAGTATATAAGCTATCGGTTCATACTCATGTATACAATGAAGAACACGTTTTTTTTTTTTTTACATAGCATTCAGGATTGACAATTTACTTGTACTAGTCAAAATGTTGAAAACCTCTCAAGAACCAACACAAATCTACTTGCATACACACTCTTTTCCAAACTATTGGAGATTAAGATGTTGCTGCATCAAGACTGAATTCATTTGGCTGGCTCTTGCCTAACAAATTGGCGACGAGCAAATCAACATCCTGTAGACCGATGCTTCTGCACTTGCCCATGCATTTGCAGCCAGAAACTCCAACTTCAAACCCAACTATCTTCTGAAATTCCTCTAATAATTCTGCAGCCCCTGATTTCTTCAACATACTCCAACCAGGCACACATCAATTTTCATTGTAGAAGCTACTTTAACCAAGCTATTACTATCACAGGAGCACATCAAGAACTACATTTGTCTCCAAGGCTATAAGAGTCGTTACTGTTGGAATATTTTAGCAATTTGGGGCCACATGTAACATATTGAAATGTGTGTGCTATTATATAAAGTAAATTAGTCATTAAAGTGATCCACTAAGGATAAAGTTTGACTAATGGGTATTGAATTTCGTGGAATTAAAGTGTAGAGACCGGAAGTTTGTTTTAAATTGTTGAGGGGCCGATTTAAAACAAATGAAAGATGATGAATAGTAATTGTCTTATGAATATATGGGTTATGGTCCCCATTTGAGTGTGTTCTTCAAGGTTTCTACATCCCCATCCATAGAAATCAAGATTGAAGTGAAGTTCACAAATAGTCATTATCTTATGAATATATGGGTTATGGTCCCCATTTGAGTGTGTTCTTCAAGGTTTCTACATCCCCATCCATAGAACTTGTTAGAAAAATTGAAAAGGAATAATCAAATCATATACTTTATTCAAATCCTTTTCATATAAAACCTCAAGATCTATCTCCATATTGAAATCCGAAAATGAACATAATCATAAAACATACCTGAATCCATGATAATTAGATTGTTAGCCTGAAAGGATCACGATCTTCCAATTTGATTTGTGAACTTCACTTCAATCTTGATTTCTATGGATGGGGATGTAGAAACCTTGAAGAACACACTCAAATGGGGACCATAACCCATATATTCATAAGATAATGACTATTCATCATCTTTCATTTGTTTTAAATCGGCCCCTCAACAATTTAAAACAAACTTCCGGTCTCTACACTTTAATTCCACGAAATTCAATACCCATTAGTCAAACTTTATCCTTAGTGGATCACTTTAATGACTAATTTACTTTATATAATAGCACACACATTTCAATATGTTACATGTGGCCCCAAATTGCTAAAATATTCCAACAATCTCCCACTGGGCCATATGTGTAACCTTTCAAATGTGTCAACCTTTATGAGCTCAAAATTTTGCTATTATTATTATTACGGGCATTTCAAACAATCTCGTCCATCAGTCATATCGATGTAGGATCAAAGCGATTTTCGTCACATTTAACGTGACTAAATCCATCAATGGTCACGTACACCCATATAACCAAATGACATAGATCAATCATGGAGTGTAGCATGAAAATTACATGTTATGTGACCCAAACATGTCTATTTCCAACTGGTCCAACCTTATTTCTTAAGTGAGATCAGTACTGAACATAACAACAGAGTGTAATACTGAAAACTTTATTTCTGTACAGAACAATATCCAAATACACAAATGTGTCCAAAACATAAAGCAATGAAAATACAAACTCCCACTAAAACTTGATATCCTCATGATATACAACACCCATATGAGCAATGTGCTCATGAAAGACTTTAGGTGTCAATCCCTTAGTAAGCGGATCCGCAATCATGGAGTTTGTCCCAATATGCTCTATGGAAATCTGTCCACTCTGTACTCTTTCCTTCACAACCAGGAACTTGATGTCAATGTGTTTTGACTTAGATGAACTCCTGTTGTTATTAGAATATAGAACTGCTGAGTTATTGTCACAATATAACTTTAGTGGCCTTTCTACGCCATTCAAAATACGCAGCCCAGTGACAAAATTTCGCAGCCATATTCCATGATTAGATGCCTCATAGCATGCTACAAATTCTGCTGCCATAGTAGAAGAAGCTATGAGTGTCTGCTTAGCACTCCTCCCAGGAAATAGCTCCTCCAGCTAACAGATAAATGTAGCCTGATGTAGATCTCCTACTGTCTTGGCATCCAGCAAAATCAGAATCAGAGTATCCTATGATCTCTAACTGATCCGATCTGATATAGGTGAGCATGTAATCCTTTGTTCTCTTCAAATATCTCATAACCCTTTTGGCTGCTATCCAATGATCCATTCCAGGGTTGCTTAAATATCTGCCTAGCATTCCAACAATGAATGCTATATCTGGACGTGTGCAAACTTGAGCATACATAAGACTCCCAATAGCTGATGCATAGGGAATCTTCTGCATTTCCTTAACTTCAAGGTCATTTTGCGGGTATTGTTTGAGACTAAATTTGTCTCCCTTAGCGACGGGGGTGTCACCTGATTTATAGTCCTGCATGCCAAACCATTTTAAGTACTTTATCGATATAGCCCTTTTGTGACAATCCAAGAATACCTCGAGAGCGATCCCGATATATCTGAATCCCTAATACAAAAGAGGCGTCGCCAAGATCTTTCATCTGAAAGTTCCTTGATAGAAATCTCTTGGCTTCGTGCAACATGCCTATATCATTAGTGGCAAGCAGTATGTTATCAACATACAAAACCAGGAAAATATGCTTACTCCCACTGAACTTGTGATACACACAATCATCAACAGCATTCATCTCGAAACCAAATGAGAGAATTACTTGATGAAATTTGTGGTACCATTGACGGGAAGCTTGCTTGAGCCCATAAATGGATTTCTTTAATTTGCAAACCATATTCTTTGGGTCTCCTGACACAAAGTTTTCTGGTTGCACCATATAAATCGTCTCATCAATGTCACCATTTAGAAACGCCGTCTTAACATCCATTTGATGTAACTCAAGATCAAAGTGCGCAACAAGTGCCATGATTGTCCTGAAAGAGTCTTTCGTTGAAACTGGAGAGAATGTCTCTTTGTAGTCAATACCTTCCTTTTGAGTAAAGCCTTTAGCTACAAGACGAGCCTTATATCTTTCCACATTACCATTCGAATCCTTTTTGGTTTTAATATCCATTTGCAACCAATGGGTTTCGCACCTTCTGGTAATGGGTCAAGATCCCAAACTTTATTGTCTTGCATAGACTTATACTCATCATTCATGGCTAGGGGTGGGCAAAACCCAAACCAAACCGACCAAACCGATCGACCCGACCCAAACCGACCGGTTTGGGTCGGTTTTTTGAATTTTTGGGGCGGGTTTCGGGTTTCGGTTTCCTTAGTCGGGTCGGGTCGGGTCGTGGGTTAGGAACCCCAACCCGACCCGACCCAAAAAAAAAAAAAAAAATTGAACTTTGAATACACTTTCATTTTCAACTTTCAATTACTAGTTTTGATTACTTTGTTTTTGTTTATCCTCAAAGGGATCCAAGAAATTAACAAAACTAAGTCTACTCTCTCTTCTAATTAACAAAACTTGAAATCTTTTGACCTTCTAATTAACAAAACTAAGTCTATGCTCTCTTCAATGTAGATTTGTTCTATAAATGTTTTGTTTATTTCTTATTTTGGCTCAACTCCATTAATTCTTGTTATTGAGAGCAACATAACTATATTTATTTCTTTGATTGATTCCTTAAAAGTAATTAATTTGTTGATAGTTTGACAAAAATATGTACATATATTTATGGAATTTCATGCTGAATTCTACTAGTATTATAATTTCTATTTTTTTTAAATCGTGACTTGAAATAATGATATATTTTCTTTCATATGAAATTACATTTCAATAGTCTCTTGTGGACATGTTAAGTATGATTTTACATGTATGAAGTACTTTGTTATTTTTTATTAAGTTGTGATTTTTGTTGATGAATATTTGATGGATTATTTTAATGAATATTTGATGGATTGTACTACTTTATTTTTCAAATTTATCGATATTGGATGACTAATGGGTATTATTAATATTATTTTACATAAAAAATTGGACGATTTTAATTTTTGTGCAATAATTTTTTTTCAAACCGACCAACCCAACCCAACCCGACCGACACATAATTGGGTTGGGTTGGGTTGGGTTTCAACATGTACGTGGGTTGGGTTGGGTTGGATTTTTAAAAAACCGACAATGTTGGGTTGGGTTTGGGTTGGGGCAAAAACCAACCCAACCCAACCCACGCCCACCCCTACATGCCAGAGATGCTTCATTATTATTTTTTTTGCCCTTTTTAAAAGTTTTTATATGACTTAAGTTTCAAGATTTTCCTATGTACACTTTATTAATTAATTTATTTTTTCCCTTTCTAAAACATCTTCATTTAATTTTAGTTTCAAGTTTTTAAAAATCTTTAGATGTTTGGTCTCTATTATATTAATTATTAAATAATTTTTAGAATGATTTAAAATTTTAAAATAATATTAAAAATGAGAAAAAGGTTTTTTAAGCCTAGACCTCACCTAAGTTCGCTTAGACTCGGAAAGTTTGACCTTTTGTACCTAATCTTGCTTTACGCCTTTTAGAACAGTGTCTATCAGGGGCATCCTCCCTAGATTTGACATCGTACCTTTAAGTGATTAAAAGTTGATAAAAAAAAAATTATGGATTCTATGAAATATATTGTTAAAATTGAAGTCTAATCAGTTGAAAAATTGATATACTTTTTATCAAACAAGTACGAAGTGTTTGACATAGAGCAACGAGACATTGTGTTTTTGTCTTTATCGATTTTCAAAGTAAACCTTGATTCTAGATAGAAACGCCTTTAGCGTTAAAAATCCCAATCATTCACCATAATCTTAACACTACTCTTCACCATTTATATACGTAAAAACATCTTGACAAAGGTGAAATTGTTTGATAACTCCTACGCCGGATATGATATGTACCCTCAATAGGGCTCGAGCAAGGAGTCTTCGTCTTGTTAGGTAACACAGTTTTGTGCAAGGAACATGATCCCCTCTCCCAATTCCTGAAATCCATCTCGAATCTTTTTATTTATTTTATCTTTATGTTTTTCATTTATACCGTATTTAAAAAATAAACATAATAGTAAGGATATTTTAATCCTCGCTACGGTCCCTCCTCTCGAAAATCCCCAACGATATGAAAACAGGAATGGCCGCCGTAGCCGTAGCCCCGTCCCCATCCCTAGGATTGGTCACGGTCAAGGACTCAAGTTAATAGAATGATTAAATACAAATTATTTAATTTTAGTGATTAAATGAGTCGAGAAATTTAAAATTTTGTTTGAACTTCACCTTTTGCGAAATTAACTTAGCTCCTATTTGGTCTTAGATTAAAATCTCAAGTCAAATTGAACAATTACTTTTAATAATATATTTTATCAAATTTTAACAAAATCTACTAAGTAGTTATTTTAATCTCCAACCAAACAGAGGCTCAATATGTGCAATATTTTAGAAAAAATTGCAGTGGAGATCTCCAATGTTTTTTTAAATGCAACAAGTCTTGGACCTCTCAATTGTATTTGGAGTAGATTATCTATCATACTGTTGTCCACTCACATTGGCATTGTGACTTACTTTTTATAGGGTATAAAGGAAATTAAAGATGCGTTTATGCACTCCTTCAGGGGTGGCCGAGTTGGTGGAACAGGTAAATGCGGAGATCGAATGTTACGAGTTCGAATTCCCTACCAACACTTTATCGGTCTAGCCTATTGCACTGGACTTGGCTAGTGTGGTTTATCTCTCATGTATGATTTGTGGACTACTGCATATGGAGTGATATTTACCCAGTGCGCACTTACGAGTAGCGGCTGGGATTCCTACGCCAACCAAAAAAAAAAAAAAGATATGTTTATGCTTTAGTTAGAAAGTGTTTATAAATTATTTAAACTATAAATAGATATTAAAAAAAAAAAAATTGATAAGTGAATAATACTTGTGCATCTTCAAAATATGCGATTAAAAAGTGATTTGATCGATTAGAAACATTAGCCAAACATATTACCATCAGCTTACAAGATGAGAATTACATATTACTATCTATCAACTTAAAAAGATGAGAATTAGGCTAAAGCTTAGTTAACCATGATATTAAGATTGACAATTCGAATAGATTTAAATTTTAAACATTTTATAAAATCATCCAATACAGATTTTTTAATATTTGCATGGGATGTGCTTTGAACCATTACCTCCTACATAAATTCCATGCTTTTTACTGCTCGGTCATCTTATTTAATTTAAATATTTCTTTCAAATAATATATATACAAAATCCCAACAATACAATAAAGTAATTTTAAAGTTAAGTCTCTTATTAGAATCATATATATATATATTGAGTAGAACAAAAATAAAAGGTTCTAAGGGTTGTGACAGAACGTGTACACTAAATATAGTTGAAACTTGAAACACACTGAAAAAATAGTAGAGAATATGTATTAACTTTTCCGTCTAGACTACAAAGAGAGACACCCCGATTTATAGGGTTTCAATTAACAATAAAATGAAAGACTAATTTCTCAATCAAACTATAAGGGAAAAAATATCATTAAAAAAATTATGACAATATTTCCATACATTTTAACAGATTGATCAGTGTAACCAAGAGACAAGCACACAATTACCCATTCACTACAATGGTCATCAAGAAGCATTTAGTATTAAGATAATAGTGTTGTGTCATCTGTCCACCTTCACTCGGGTCTCGGGAAAATATATATCAGGATGTACTGCTGCAGTAGAGAAATTAAGAGCTCTATGGAGCTTGTGATGATCAAAGATTTCAACTTCAACCAAGAACGTTGAACTCACAGGCCGGTGATCTGACAATCTTATATCCGCTTGCTTATAAGAAAGTTGTTTTATGCCTTTTCCTAACCATAATACACGGTCACACCTGCACATATTCAATATCTTGTAACAAGTAGCCAAGTATGACAAAACATATATGGTAGTAGAATTCAGACGTATAAGCATGGATTAACGGAAGATATGAACAGGGACAGGAGTACGAGGAAAGAGACTGCATTGTGCAGCTGAAGTTTTTGTAGTAAAGGGTGAATTCAGTGTGATCCAGAAGTAAATTTAATACTTCCCTTCAGTAAGTCGAGTGAAGAATAGCATAGTTTTTAATACTATGTAAACTTAACTCTCCAAAACAATTGCATTCTCCAGCAACATTGATGCATAGACTAGCAAAAATATAACAGACATTTTGCACAGCACCCACAATTGGTGAATTCTTAAGTTTGTACAATAATTGTGTGCATTTAGAGTAAGGATCCAGCAACAGTCTCACTTACCATGCAGGGGATCTCTTCTTCTCTCCTTTCGGGTTTTCCCCAATGTAACTATCAGAGTTGATTTCATACTTGTAAGTTGGTGCGAAATTTATTACCCCTTCTTTCCACCCATCAAATACATGCCCGCTTCTTAATTCTTTGATTAACTGCCCAAATGTATCCCATCATTAGGTGTCTCCAAATTCAAATAAATATATAAGCATATCAAACCAAAATTGCATCTAAACTAAAAATGAAAAAAAATAATACTCCCAAAATCAAATAACGGATCTACTACTCAACGCCTATCAATAACCCACATCCAAAGAAAAAAAAGGTTATGATCAAGATTGGTCAATCAAAGAAAAATAAATAATGAACTAGGTTAATCCACATCCAAGAGTGTACTCTTCACTTCTGATTTATACTATGGACAAAATGTCATGAAGTCTTAAAGAATACAAAAGGATAAGCAAAAGCTTCTATATTATGTCCTCTGCGTAAAAAATATTCGTTAAGTGAAAAAATCCTCAATAATCCAGTATTGTTAAGGAATATCACTTAAAGTCGTTCTTTAACATGTGAGGGTCCAAAACAAATGTATACAGACATACAACCTGTCAATTTTTCGACAATAAATTATCATCATAATCTTGGTAACTACAGTTACCAATAAAAAAATTATAATGATCTAGGAAAAAGTGAGAATTAAGTCCCTAACCTGATCGCTGTTGAGAAGCTCAGTCCAGTCCTTCTTAGCAACAAGCTTCCTTACTTCCACGTCCAACATATCGATGCGATAATTCAAATCTCCAAACCAGAATATCTGACTGTTATTAGAACGTTGATAACAATTCAGTTTACATGAAATGAATGCAAGAGCTCACTAAATGGAAGGAACACAATTATAAGTGAAAAACTTGAATTGGTAAGTGTTACTCTGGAATTTTTCCATGACTTATATGTAGAGAGAGAGAGAGAGAGATCTGAAGTATTCTAACAAAGGAGTAGATAATAAGTATTCCTATATGTCCTCGCCCCTGACAAAAGAAAAGTTTCAAATGAAACTCATACAATGTACGTACTCATGAGATCGGATTGTCCGTGGCTGATCAACATCAAAGACAGATGAAAAATGCGTACGCCTTAAAATCTCGTAAACGTCAGAATTACGCCTTTGCTCAGCCCCATCCTTTTGACCAGAGGTTAAATGAGAACAGACAAAGCATAGCCGTGATTGGAAAAGAGACATACTAACTGAAACAGATCCCTGAACAGAAGGTATGATGAAGTTATAGACAGATTAATGACAAGGGTAGTATATCTTAATAACTCTGCCTGATATATGTATATAATAACAAAATATTCGAACATCTGATGAGAATAATAATAAGTATGTGATGTAAATTTAATCCATTGAAATTCAGAACCAAGACACATTTCTGCATATGGCTTGAACATATTTATATTACTTTCAACACCTACAAACAGTTGATGCAGAACTTGCTGGCAACAACAAGCCAGAAATGTAATGGTTTCTTTTTATTTTAAAAAGAACGATTTTTGGTTTATAGAGCTGAATACATAAAGTTACTTTAACTCAAGTAAGAAGCAATACCTTATTGCCCATGTATCCCATAAGCCCAACTCCAACAGGAGAGACTTTTAAGTTGTTTATGTGTCTCCTTAATCTTCTACGCACCCATACCGATACATATATTCCAACCATCTGCTTACTTACAATCCGCACATACCGTGCACGCGACTTCACTGCATTCCTTGAATGTATGTTTTCCCGGTTTACATTCGATAGTAACTGTGCAACAGAATCATCTTCCTCTCCAGAAATTTGATCAGATTCATCAGAGAGAGAATCTAGAACTTCAAGCCCATCTTGTTGATCCATCCAGATCAAGCCTAAGTTTCCAGAACTTTGGTGCACTCTTTTCAACCCATAACCACTTAATTCAATATTCTCAGTGCCAGAAGTAAGGGAATTTTCCATCAATTCAAAACCAAATCTTGCAGAACTACTCACTGTTCTTCGTAATTTGAATAGGCAAGATAGATCTTGAGAGGTTGTATCCAACGAGTGTTCCGGCCAGTCCAATCTTCTGTCAGAATCAATGCCACGTGTTCTCGTTAAATGGCTAGTCTTAACTGTGCTGATTATTCCATTATTATCATCATTCATGATACCTATGAAATCTTTTCCTATCATGTTTAGCACAGGGGTATTAGCCACATCAGCAAGTATATCCGAAGAAGAAGAAGTCCTTAATACAGGAGAAGGAGGTGCACTGTAGCATTTGTGTTTGGTTTCAGGTTCCAATGATTTGTTTAGAGTCCTGCGGATTATAGCCTCCCATTTTGGAATTGAACTTCTATTCTCTGCTCCAAGTACATTCCCAGCATTCAAAGGAACCACCTCTTGAAATCTGTATAAAAAGAATTTAGAAAGAACAGAAAATCAAATTCAATTCAAAGGACAATAATTCTTCTCTCTAAGTTTTCGTTTTACAAATACATTGAATTTAAGGGAAATCAAATGCACTGGTTCAAGACGAAGTGATAACCAATTAAACACTTTCAGTGATAACTAAAAATACATTCCATGAAGAAGAAGCCATGTAAGAAGTAAGTTAGACAGTCAATATATATATATATATATATAGAGGAAGTAAGATATATCTTAGGATGCTGAATCAAGCATAAAATTGATCACCGCGCTTTCAGACATGCACTAAGTCACGTTGTTTTGAGAATAAAAAAGTACCTAGCATTGTACATACCTACACGAATATACTTATAAAGACGTTTCAGGGAAATGGTTATGTATATACCCTCAATTTGCGCTGCTTTAGGAGGAAAATTAATATACAATTTTACAGTTTGAAAGGGGTAAACAGTTTTGTAACCCAGTTGATAAAACATTATCGGAAAAAAATTGACTGCAGAGTTTGTGCTGAAACTTAAGCTCTTGGATTGACTTCAAAGTAAGTAAAAAGTTCTCCAGATAAGTGAAACCACCAAATATAGGTACTTAAAATTTGCTAAGAAACAGCCTATGTTGACCGAAAAGTTATAACTCATTCAAAATAATTTATTAATTCATAAGTGGTTACCCAAGAATGTATATATCTGTTGGCTCTTGCACACAAAGCCATTCATCAATTTCAAGATCATCAAATGGAAGTCTTCCAGCGACATTCCAAGTGCCTATCATTACTCTGCACAAAGAATCAACCAATATAATCATTAGTGATCAGGAACAAAATAAATTCACAGAAGATTCATTACTATCAAAATTAAAACCAAAAGTAAAATCCCATATACTTATTTTAGAGCCAAACCTCACATCTTTTGTATTTATGTACTGAAGACGCAAAGTTTCAGATTTTCCTCTCCGGCTTCTTAGGGAATTCTCTATTGAAGGCTTCCCTGGATATATACGTTTTTTTCAATATATTGCAGCAATAAACTTCAGATCTATCCATTAATCAGATCAAATATGTTCTACTATTTGATCTAGGGCATAAGTTCTAATTCGGTAAAAATGAAGCAAACTTACATGAAATTTAGTCAATAAAATTGAGACAGCACTATGCACGAAAGGCGTCAGAGAGATAAAAACATAGTTTGGAGGATCCATATTCATAGAAGAAAAAAAAAATTGGACACACAATTGAATATTAACTCTTTTTCTTCTTTAATACGGTGTACCAAAAATATACCCGAAAGGTATATTTATGGGAGCACATGAGAGGTGCGTATATGTGGGCAGCCATGCATGCAATTGAATCATAACTGCACTTATTAATTGAAGCATAATAGGGGTACCCATATGTATCTGACTGATTAAAATTACTGAAATTACCGCTTGAAGTTGGAATCGAGCATTCAGATTGGTTTCCCTTTGTCGCATAATCACCATCCTCGTGTATCCTTTCATTTTTAAGGGAACAAGCTGAAATCAAATTGAACAATAATTCATAAAATAAACGATCAATCGCGGAATGAATTTTCATGGGCAATTAATTAACGGATCCATTACCATCATCCTCGCTCTCTGTATCAACTTCATCTTCACTAAAATCATAAACCTTCGGCTTTATATTCAGCCATTTTTTCATCACAATGGACGGCCAAAATGGCTGCGGTGAAAAATGAAAATTTTCAAGGTCAGTTATCAAAAAAAAAATGGCAGAATTGTAACTAGAGGAAATAAAATCTTACCTCAGATCGCTTCCCTCTTCGCGTTTTCATAATCAGAAACCAAAATAAAGAATTTACGCTCAAAATCCTAATAACGCGAATGCTGAAAAATCTGCAATTCCTTCTCTACTATATATATGGAAGCAGACAGCACATGCTTCTATTCTGCTTGTGTTATTGGAGTTTAGTCGTACGTTAGTTAAGATGACTTTTGAAACTATATTAAAGAAAAATAAATTAAAATTTTAATCTAAGTCTCTAAGTCGGCGTAGGATTCGTTTGTTATGGCTTTCAAAAAGTCAAAAATCACTTTCGAAATTACGTACTTCTGTTTACAAGAAGCAAAAGTAGTAGCAAAAATCCTATAAAACGAACTTTAATAATATGTACTAAAATACGTATTATAAAAGTTTTGTAAGACAACTCGAAGATGCGTCCATACATGGGTGGACTTAGTCTATGGTAAATAGAAAGAGGGTAGTTGGGACGAAAAAGGAAAGGACAGAAAAGTAATGGCTAAGAGGCACTCACTTCATCAACTTGCAACAAAATTCTTGGTGGATTGGTCCCAAAATAACATGTAGTCATTTTCATCTTGAAATTCAAAAGCATGATATTATTGAAAAGCAAGGAAACCCAACTCAAAACTACTAAAATATTATCATGTCATTCTCATTTCAATGTCTAACAAATTACAAATCTATGTACTCTTGTACAACAAGTGGTTTTGGACAAATATATCTAAGTCGTCGATTTTCAATCGAATCAGTTCTGACTTGGATGGCTGATTTGACTTGGTGCATTCATCACTTGACATAAATGCAAAAATCGAGTCATTTAAGATCGGCATTAGCTTAGCTCGAACTCAGATCAAGTCGATCTACTAGAAAAAAAGTGTCAAACTTGGTTGCCATAGAGCAATATATGACTATATTGTCGTATAGTCGCCTGCAATAAATAAAATAATGTCGACTCATAAAGAAAGCTGTCATAGTTGTGACCTACTACCCTCTAGGGTCAATAATATACAACTATTTTAGTGGTAACATGATAGTCTTATCTTATTTCATGGACATTTTGATACATATACAAATTCTTTTTTATAAATATTACTTAAAAGTTATCCTCAACATGATAATAGTATTGTCCACATAATTTCTTGATGCAAATCATAAAGATAATGATAATTAATATGAATGTTGTTAATACTTAGTGACTCCTTAGTGAATAAAATCTTAGTATCAATATTTTTTCAATAACATATTTAGGTTATTTGAATATTTTTAATATGGAATATAAAAAAAAATTACTTATTGTCAACCTCGTAATTATTAGACTCGAATCAATTGTTGACTTAGATCCGAGTCATCATGTCACTAGTTGATCATCGGTTAAATCCGTGAGTTATTGTTGGACTGCAATTTAAATAATAATAAAAAAAAAATTCTTGCATTTATGTAATGGTTTGTTAACAGTTCAATCTTCGTCTCGATTCCTCGTTAGTGATAGGATAAGGACGAAATATTTTACCAATCCTATTATTCAACTTTCTGAACCGAACACGTTTCAAATTTAATAATCATATTCAAACTTACTTGTACTTAGTTAAACGTAGCCCGCATACGGTTTTTTTTTTTTTTTTTTAACATTTATTTAATGAATAGTAGTAGGCCAAGTTGCTTGCATGGCTTACGAGTAGAATAGCAAGCAATAATATATAAATATTTGAATGAAGTCACCGTCTTCCTAACTTGTATAATTAAGTCGATCATGACATCACGACAAAGATTTCATACTACAAAAAACTCATAGCATATAATTAAATATTTGAGGTCAAATGGGGACATAATTATCATAAAATATGTTAAAAATAGATTGTAAGTTACACGGGTTTAATATGGGAACAATACAATTTTAAGATATTTACTTTACACCATTTCAAATATACAAAAATAAGTTTCAACTTTCAAAAATCAGGTTTTTAAAAAAATTATTTATGAAATAATATATTATTAAATCAATTTATTATTATATATTTAATTCTAATATAATATAATTACCCCACCTCACCTCCCCTCCACCACTCCTATCGCTCCAACGACTATTCCGGGTATCGTTCCAGTCACAACTCTTCTCCGACGACTGTTTTGACGACTGTCCCGATTCTGATGACCGTTCCGCCGTCGCGTTATTCCGACAATTGCTCCAATTTCGACAAGTGTTCCAACTCCGACGAATATATTAACGTCACAAATCTGTGCAATTTGGTCACAATTCAAAATTTTTATAGGTCGCAATTTGTTCATCGGTCACAAATTAAAAATTTTAAGATTACAATTTATTCATCGATCACAAATCACAAAATTTATAAGTCACACTACTTTTTTTATGGTCACAATCATCACATTAATTGAACATAAATTATATTTAGGTAACAATTTATCAAATTATTGGTCACAAATTAATTATTTTTAGGTCACACAGCATGTATTGGTCACAATTTATCTAATTCATTGGTCACACACCAACCAAATTATTGGTTACAAACAATCTAATCATTTGTGACCACCACCAAATCATTTGTGACGACTTCACCACTGCCTCCACTAGCGGCATCACCACCTCGCCACCTAATATGAACATCTCAAACGAATCAAATACCACACCCTCCCACTACCACTATCACCACCCCCAAAACCGCATCCACCACAAAAAACCACCACTACTTTACCATCACCAAGACGGCAGTGACGACGATACCACCAACACCAACACAACCGTTTCTGAGCTTCAACTCACCACCCCAAAAACCCCAACACCATCAAAACAAGTAACCACAGCCGCTACTACCACTCCAACAACAACAAATACCACAGAACCACAGTCACCGCCTCACGCATTTGACACCCAACTACCGCAACCACACACACACCCAACTACGCTGCTGCACCCATACACATACTATTTGTGAATCTGGGCTTTTGTTGACCGATTACAGAAATAAGGGAAAAATCAATAATTAACGGCACATACAGATTACAGAACATACAAATCGATCAAACCATTAAAAACGAAAAACAAAAAAACAGATTTGACCCTCTTCAGACCATGGACCGCGTAAGGATGCCATCACGGCGCGACTGCGCCTGCTATGTCGTCGGATCGAAGAGAGAAGTTTGAGAGAGAGAGAAAAGCACGATGAGGTAGAGGGAAAGAGATGGTTGGATCTGCGTTTCAGATCCACAGAAGAGAGAAGAGAAAAGCTGACGGATATGGCGGGGGGCACGAGCAACGTCGTCGTCGATGACGACGGCGGCGGCATGGAACAGAGAGACTGGAGGAAGAATTGAGAGGATATATGTTAATGATTTTAGGGTTTGGGGTAGATATGGGTGGGGGTATATATAAGTTAATTTATTGTAAATAAATATAAAAATTAAAATTAAAAAATGTTTTTAAATTATTAATTAAAACCTGATTTTTGCAATATAAAACTTGAATTAGGATTTATGAAAATGGTAATTTAAAAATAGGGGTGGATGTAATTTCCTCCTTTAGTATTATAGACAGACCCATGAGTTGCGGTGTAATCAAAAAATTGATGAAACGTGTGTTAGAAAAGTTGGTAAAAGTTACGATCCCCTGAAATGTGTAATTAAAAATAAATTTGAGAAAAATTAAACTTTCAAAAAATGAGGACCAAATAGGGAAAATAGTAGTATTCTAAGGGCTTGTTTGGTATGACTATTGCTTCTACTTTTACTTCCTCTATAAGAGTTTTTAGAGAAAGTTATATTAATTTTTGTTTGAAAACTAACTTTTAAAAGTATTTTCTATTCTGGAAGTACTTTTAAGGTCCATTTGATTAACAAATGTGAAAATGTTTTCCAATTCTATATAAGTTGAAAATAAAAACTCAAGTACCCTATAAGAATGCATTTTTAACAAAATTGGCAAAAAAAACAAGCTTAAAGTAGTTGTAACTTGGAATTCGAATTCTATTTCCACTTTCGTATCAAACATGCAAAGTAAAAATTGAATTCCTTGAATGTGACATTTTCCTTAGAATTTAAATAAATGAAATTGACCCTTAGAGAAAGACATTTTAGATTAACTTCCTCTAAAAGCTCTTTTAACTATAAAAACACTTTCATAAAATTAATCAAACGAATCCAAAAATAACTTTTGAATCTCAAAAGCACTTTTTGATTTTTTAAAAGCTATGTCAAATGTGCCATAATTTAACTATGAAAAAATTTTCAAACTCAAAATATTATATTTTAATATATAAATTTTTTATTTTGATATTTCAGTGGGGCCTAGAACCCCCACTAAGTCCGCACCTACGTTCATCGCTGTCGACGAGTGGTACATAAAATTATGTATTTAATAAATAAATATCGACATGCATACATGCAAATAATAGAGACAAAATTATATGGTTTTGGTATGTGTACACGGGTCTACAGCCCGCCTCACAATACTATTTTTTTTTGTCGTGAGCCTAATTATGTCAATGAGTCGAGTCGAATCGAGTCGAGCCACGAGTTGAAATTCGAAACTCAGGCTCAACTTGAGTAAAACATGTGCGAGTTTTTTTTTGTCTGAGTCGAGCTAAGCAAAAGCTCGACAAAAAAATTGAGGCTCGACTTCTTTTATTCTTCTTCATGTCAAATCTAATTTTTTTCTTAGATTTTTTTTATAATTTTTGTAGCGGCTTGCCTGCAAGCACGCAGGCAGCTAAAAAATAACTGCCTGCTTGCAGCAGGTAGCTAGCTGTATGTTACTTTTACTTTTTTTTAATGGGCAAACGGTACGGGCCGGCCTAGCTCGAGCCGGTGTCCCAAAATGGGGCTCGACTAGGGTTTTTTCCGAGCTACGTGAGCCCCCTATTGTGAGGGATCTGTACAAACAGGGGCGGAGGGGCGTGGGGGCCAAGCCCCCACACTATTTTTGACATAAAAAAAATTAATTAAAATTTTGTTTTTTTGTAATTACCACTTTCAACGCATTTTTCACATAGAAAACATTGAAATTTGGATATGGCTATTTCTATAAGAATTGTAGCCCTTCGAGTTATCTTTC
This sequence comes from Fraxinus excelsior, assembly GCA_019097785.1. Classification (NCBI taxonomy): domain Eukaryota; kingdom Viridiplantae; phylum Streptophyta; class Magnoliopsida; order Lamiales; family Oleaceae; genus Fraxinus; species Fraxinus excelsior. The sequence continues at coordinate 20,078,879 of CM032636.1, read as the reverse complement.
CAACGAAATTTGAGTCATCGTAATCAGATATCGATAGAGAAAGTTATGATGAAAATACTGACGACTGCTCAACCCTTGCTCGATTTTCGCTAGAGGCTCGCTCGAGCGACCAATGCAGTAACTTTTTACCCCAGTTTCGCCGACATGGTTGATGATCATGTAATTATATAACGTTATCAAAGTATGATTTTGCTAAATTAAAGATTGGTACTTTCTTTTATACATTTTTTGATTTTTTTGTTAATAACGTATCTAAAAAAATTTCGGGGGCTGAGCCCCACCCCTACACCTCTACCTCTAGGCCCCCCTACTTTCGAGGTCTAGCTCCGCCCCTGTGTACAAATAACAAAACTCAAAATTATGCTCCCATTTGACCTCTATTATTTGATGTTATAATTTTTAGAATAATGTTTTTTTGAAGAATGTGTGGTTGAAAAATGAAAATAAATTTTTGGTTTATGTATAATATTATTTTATTGAAAAATGTGTAACTAAAAAGAATTGGGACTATAGATGTTAGCACTAAAACGATACAGTGGACGTTGGACTAGAGGACGATGCACACAGTGGATCAAGAATTGGGACCACGTAGGCCACATTCCAATTGCATACGGATGGGCTAGATACAAGAATTTTTTTGAAAATCTAAAGCCACATTACTACACAGTGTGATGGATTAAAAATTTAAAACACGTAATGTTCTATTTGTATTCTCATATATTTGATTCATATTGAGTCTCTTGCATTAGGTCGTTAGATCTTATAGTTAATACATATTTTTATTTTGTTTGTCAGGGTATGTCCGGTATGCCTGTAGACATGCTTCGATCTTTGTTTTGTCCGAGTGTACTTGTACATAATTTTTTTATCAATGTAATTGACATTTACCAATTAAAAAAAAAAATATATATATATATATAAGGGTACCATGTTTCATAATTGAACGGACAATTTCAAATGCTGTGGAAATATTGTAATATAAAATTAATATTTAGATCTTGAAAAACTATTTAACTTCAATTTAAACCATAAGCCATTGTTTGATTTTATGATCTTTAAAATGCAATTTTCTCTCTTTTTTTTTTTTAATCGCATATTTTTCAATAAAATAATTTTACACACAAATTCACATTTTTCCTTATTTTTAACTACACATTCTCCATTAAATAACTATTCTAAAATGTATTATTATCCAAAAAATGAGGTTAAAATATGCCTTAAATATTTTTTAAATTTATTATAGTAGAAGAGTTAAATGTTACGATTAGGCCTTCGTTTGGCAAAATTTATAAATCACTTAAAAATTGTTAAACTTCATTTTAAACAACACAATTCGATGGAGAGTTGAGATTTGTTGTCCAATTTGACGTCCACGAATCTATTATTGACACATCATTTTATATTAGAATTGCCACCTATTTTTAAATATAAGGAGTAGATAGGGAAAATTGGACACGACGTGACACTAATTAATTGGGTGAATAGCAAATTTGACATCGGATCTTAACTCTTCAATGGAGTCATAAGTATTATCAATTTGTCAATCATTTCATTTGTGTATATATATGGGTTATACTATTGGTACATAACTTATAACATAAGGATATCCATGATGAACACAATTATGGAAAATGTTATATATACATAGCATTTCTGTGTATATATTTATAAATTAAACCCTTTATAAAAAATTTCCAATGGTTTCTAAGTTATTTTTTAATTAACTTGGTGCCATGTGCAATTCTTAACTAAAGTTTTCGAATATTTGATCAAAAGTTTATGGTTTTATAAAAATGTAGAAATATATCCGATAAGAACTGTAACATTTTAGAGTAATCAACCATTATTTAAAAAAATAATAATAATCTCAAATTCATTTTTAATTACACATTCTCAAAAAAAATATTTTGCACGTAAATTCAAAATGTTTTCCTATTTTTTAACCACACGTTTTCCAAAAAACAACTATTCTAAAACTCATTTTCATTGAATAATGATAGACAAACTAGGGCTAAATTTCAACAAGAAAGAAAGAAGGTATAACAAAGTTTGTCATTGCCACGGAACATTGTGGTCCATTTTTTTTTTGTAATTTTGTAATTAGTTATTTTATTGATAATGATATTAATTTGACTTTATCAATCTAGTTATAAAAAAAAGTATTTACTATTTACTATTTTATTGATAATGATATTAATGTTTTTGCCTTTCACATTAATTAATTATAAAGTTTTGTTAATCATCTTTTTTTTTTAATAATAATAATAAAAATCATCATATATTACGTACATATTTTAAAAAATAAAGTTTTTTTTTTTTTCTCCAGAAAATTTCCTTTCAAACGTCATCATTGATTATATACTCTAGTTCAAAGAAAGGGGGGGGGGGGGGGGGGGGGTTTTTTGGATAATATATACCTATTGGAGAATTTAATGGTACAATCTACAAGGACAGTACTGGAACGGTTGACTTAAAAATTTATTTTGTCGAAGAATATGATTATATGTTTTTGCAACTACCGCTAATGATACAATATAGCAACAAAGAAGTGAGCTGCACCAAATATAGTTTCTATCTCGGCTTCATTTTCTAAAATTCAATTTATTTTAAAAATTCTTTTTTCAATTAAATATTTTATAAGATTTACGACTTTTTATTAATTTTTCAATCACACATTTCATCAAAAAGAATTCCATAATCTTCCAAAAAGCTGATTTTCCTCGAGACGCACGAAATCGGGACATGTATACATACATAAGTGGGAGGGAACCTCAAAATTGAAAAAATCGCAATCTTATACTTCACTAAGAAGACAAATATTACCTAACTTACTAGAAATTATTCGATTAGAAATGATCTAATGCAATCAAATAGCGCTACACAATAATCGTGTTGAAATTGAACGAATAATATCACTTTTTTCGTGCTGAAATAAGCCGTTGAGCTTGGCCTAAAGCCTTTAGACCTACTGGTATTGGGCTAGATTTAGTCCATGTTTGATGATCATTATTTTGAGAAAATGAAGTTTTGAATAGTGATTTTTTGGAGAGAGTTATTAAAAAGTATGAAACAATTTTGAATTTACATGCAAAATATTTTGTTATGTAAATGTTGTTGAAAATGAGTATGAGAATTAATTTTTTTTTTTTTTTAAATAATGATTGTCAAACAACGGCTTAATCATTTAAGGTGGCAACTTTTTTAATTCATCCATTTAGGATTAGCAAGAGAGTTTTTAACATTTATTTTTTTTAAATTTGTATAGAAGATTAAGTAAAGATTTGTTATTTTCCTTTAAAATTTATAATTATAGCTCATTGGAATAATTATACGAAATTTAGAAATTTTTCTAATTTTCGATATTCATCGGACTCTTAACAGATTTAGTTTAAAGTGTTATTAAATTCCACCGCGTCACGACCCGTCTAAATTTAACCAAACCAAACCAATCAGAATTGTAATCGAATTGAACATCACAAGTACACTTTTCGATATTGAAACACAACATTCACTAGAAATAGATGTATACTAAGTGGAAAGAAACTTAGAAACTGTCGTGTACCAAATGGAATAATGGTATAGATGAAATGATCGAGAACAAACAACAGAAGTTGATCAAACTCTTGTTGTGAATTAGTGACTTAGGATCATCAACTAGTCACATTTCATTGTGAAGTGACCCAACATATTCTTAGGTTTCGAACACGAATATGATTGTTTTCAATGTCGCCTTTATTGAGCAACTCCAGTTCACGAATGCGAGTGATATATACATCTTTTTTATTGCTATTATGTCTCGTCACCTCATTCATGAGTTGGAGAGCAATATACGAGCAATGATTTTGAGTTGTCTTGCACCTACTTCGTGAAATGACTACATATACAAACAAAGCAACCCAAACGATCTCTCTAGATGGTAGTAGGCACAAGCAGCCAAAACGTCTCGATCACTCCCTAGACACTAGCTTTTGAAATCTCTATATCTACAAACGAGGGGCAAAGTTGTTCAATAATTAAAAAGTGATGCAACCAGATACTTTTTTTTTTTTTTTTTTATATTCAGGTATCCCAGCTAACACTAGACTATTTCCTGGACCGCCCATCACCGATGCCTCAACTCTGGGCGGAGGTAAATCGCGAGTTATGCCCTATCAAGCCAGTGTCCATGCAAGCTTTATACTCCTGGCCCCAAGGGAGCCCTCCTACAACCGGTAATTACAACACCAAGCTGCTCCACTACATGGTTTGGATATTACAACACTTGGCTGCTCCTTCCGTGATTCGAACTTCCCACCCTGGAGTTGCAGCCCAGCCTTGCACTGTCTTTGCCATCTCGGATTAATCTAGTTAAACATATCGAAATTGAATTAAAAAATCACAATTTCACGAGAAACAAGCCTTTGGACAACGCTCATGTACAGGGGTCGATTCAAGACCCGACTAAAAAATTTTAAAATCAGGTTAATATATATAAAAAAAAAAATTGCACGCAAATTTTTTTACAAATAAAAAACTTTTTTTACCCATAAAAAAAAAAATGGGTTGGAAGGGTACTGGACTTTTATCGCCCCTAAATATGCCTATGCTAATGTGCTACCCACTAGCTTTTAGGTCAAATATTATGGTTGAGCTATCACAACGGTCTCTTTTTTGTTTATTATGGTGGAAATGATTAATTAGGACTTCTATGTCGGTATTAGTTTTATTTGTTAAAGTGGTAATGTTTGTGTTTTGGACACTAATTTAGGGGTTTTTTTATTACCTTAAAAGTTAGGATAGGGTCCATTATTATTTGGTTGTATTTTATTAAAATATATAAAAGTTGTGGAGCTTTTCTAATCAATCCATCTCGGTATCCTAAGTAGATAACGAGATTAACCGCTCGCTGGGCACACGTAAAAGTTTAAAGTTATGGGGACACAATCGAACTTAAAAAGAAGATGATAGAAATTTTACAATCGAAAATTTACGTCCAAAAAATCATACCCCGTGTAATTTTGCATTCGGATATTTAAATTGAAATACGACTTTTTCGGATGTAAAATTTCGAAATTTTTTGATGTCATATTCCATATAAAATTTTCTAATAAAATGATGAAAATTACATTGAAAAGTTAAAATAATAAGTGTTAGTGAAATAATTGATTTTTTTTAAAGGAAATGCGATTTAGATGTCTTTCTTTAATAGTCACGTTTAACGCGTCTTTAACTATTTTTAATATCTGTTTGGACTATTCGATATGCCTATAATATAGTTCTCGAAAGAAACTTTGAGATGACATAAGTAATTTACAGATTCGATTAGCGTATGATAGTCGGAAACTGTTTAAACTTAGCATGTTATCGAAATACTAATTTTGAACGATTTATTTTGACAAGTCATTTTTGCTACGATTGATCGTTTCATATGCCATTAATGATGTAGAAAACTAGATTGTGAGCACTTCAAAATGGTATTAAAAATACAATATTTTGATTTCGTTTCACATCCCATAATAACTTCGAAAATTGAAACAAAAACAAATAATATTTAATATTTAAAAAAAAGGGGAGCAAAGTTGGGGTGGGGGAGGGGAGGGGAGGTGAGGGGGGGATCACATGATCCCAGGCCACCACCTTCGTCCACCCATGACCGCTTGTTTGATTCTCATTTTTTGCCCCGAATGCATTTTGAAATAATATTTTAATGGAAAATGTGTGGTTAAGAATTAAGATTTTTTTTTTTTTTGAATTTGCGTTTAATTTTATTTTATTAAAGAATGTGTTGTTTAAAATAAAAGAGAGAAAAATATATTTTAAAAATAATGAGAATCAAACCAAGGATAAATTTGTGTTTCTTGTTTCTCACTTTTCCGCTGCATTATATTGGTTTCAAAATAAGCCCATGCTTCCATGCTGTCGAGGAGATCATATTTTGTTCGTAATTTTTTTTGAAGGAAATACAATATAGATAGATCGACTTGTTGACACAAACAAGATCCAAAGAAGTTCTTTGATCCAAACCGAATAATATTTTCCACCACATCAGTAACTTTTCATTCTTTTTCAATCACATATTCCCCATCACATCAACGAAAAAAATACGTTCTCACAGTAAAAATGCACACCAAACCGGGGATCAGATGAAGAGAGGTGCATTAGGCCATTGATTTAACCGCAAGTCTGGTAATTGAACTAGGGGATCAACTCTTTAACAAATATAATAAAAAATATTTTTTATTATATAATATCTCTGTGTGGGTTTTATTAAAAGATATAATTTTAATCACACAGTCGCAACTATTACACTCGTTATTAAGGAGATTCTAATTTCTAAGTAATTTTTAATGAAATCCAAATAGTATTTGTCTCACACAAAATTAGTCCTACATTTTTATTTTTTTCGATCTTTACTCCAAAATCGTTTTTAATTTGGTACAAACACAACACCCAACTTCGATTTGCTTGCAAATCTGATCATTCTGTGAATCGCGCCTCATCAATATAACTAATATTTAACATCCGACTTCAGAATATATTGCCCGATACTTAAGAGGATAAAATTTATGCCATTCAAGTTCTGATCATTTTCACACTTTACAGAAAAGAAAAGTAATAAGCACCTGAGAAATTGTTCTTTTGTACACACTCACTGGAAGAAAGTCTCTATCTTCACACACTATCAGAATTTGGACAGAACCAAAACAGCCATCACATTATGATGCAACGACGCCTTTCCTCAGAAGGTTGTGTAGCAGCTTGCTGGTTCCTATTTGACTCGGAGGGGTTGTATGAGAATTCCGATGTATCGAGTCCATACTGTTACATAAGAGCAGAAATAAAATCGGAGCAGGGAAAGTCATCAGATGCATAAATATTATTTGCTGCTTATCATCTATTGACATTTCATCCACGAACTTGTTAACCATAGAATCTCTGATAGTTTTTGCTGATTATACGAATATTATATATATTTTGAAATGCATAACGATGAAAATAGCTAGCACATAGTGCACCTTATCCCTCATGCGTGCACTCCAAGCATCATTCCTAATTGGACGCTGATCAACGCTTCCAGCAACAGGGTCACCTGTCGTGGGAACTGCTGCTGTCTTGTTGAGCAATGGCTGCCGGGTTTGTCGCCTTGAACCTATAGACTCATCATCACTATCATAATCGTGATTTGCCGGTCTGTTGACAGCCCTCACAACAAGCGCTAACAAAAATACAAGCGCCTGCAATTTCATAAGCCGTCATTGAATGAAACAACTAGTAGATAGGAAGAAACGAACAGTTGAAGGTCAATCTTTGTTCTTGACAGTTGAAGCATTTCAAATCAGGGACATGCTGACTATCCCACCACAATGTATGTGACAATTATTAAAGCAAGGACACATTGGAAAATGTCCATAAGATCACACAATAGTTAGATATAGTTGGACAGGAGACACTTGAATGGCCATGAAGTTGAATTAATGTGACTGGTTTGATTGCCATAAATTTGATAATATTGGATTGATGATGATTTTCTCGAGAAAGAAATCTTTTGAAAGTGATCGTGAAGTAAACGCTAAGGACATAACGAGTGCTGATAAACATTCTAATGCATAAGTCAGAGACATAGAACAGATGCTATCCGGACACACGGTTAATATCAAGTTTCAATCAAAGCTCATGGGAAATATATTAGCCTGGCAAAACATTAAATCATTATTCTCATACACTGTCGATGAAATCAAAAGGAAAGATAAAATAATGCCATTGCAGAAGCAATTGATCCCAATAAATCAACGTAGATGACAATATAAAGTAAAATATATCCTGGAGCCCTTACCTCCAGTATAACAGCACCAAGAGCAACCCATCTGATAATTTTCCAGTGCTTATCCATAAAGTTATATACCATATCAAAATTTCCAGTTTTGTCAGTTGGAATTGCCTGTAAGATATATTTGTTGTAATCAGATCAAAAACTAATATGTTTGTAATTGAAGGCATGGGTCATAAAAACTTGCCTTCTTCCAGCTTTTGTCGAAGAATATAAAAGCAGCACATCCCAGTTCTATCAAGATCAACAAGATCACAAATATTGAATACTTCATTACATTAAGGAACCCAATCATCTTCTTGAAGAAGAAGAAAAGACATATATCAATGAAAATTTTCACAATGAAGATGTCAAACTATAGCTGCCCAATCATCTTCTTGAAGAAGAAGAAAAGACGTATATCAATGAAAATTTTCACAATGAAGATGTCAAACTATAGCTGTCCAATATGGTTCCTAAAAATGCAATTAGTTAGTTGGAACAGTCTCTGTCAGGCCTAAAATAGCATATTTGCTCAATGTAGCTGTTATTAGACTGCATTTACAAGCTTAAGATTGACAAGCCTGCTCATTTACCCAGAAAAATCTGAAGAACGACAAAAGGCCTCATTGTTCAGAATGAAATCAACCTTTAGCATACTAGGCTAGCAGTTTAATAACCAAATTGCATAAATGTTCCATAACCCTGCCATCTTAAGTCCAATAAACTTGCACACAGTCATGAAAAAAATCATTTTTTTGTTTCCCTTTATTTTCCTTTTACCTTGTTGAGAGACCAAAATTCCTTCCAACATTTACTTACATGAGAATTTTTTAATAGTAAGGATACACAAGTAAGGCAGCAACCATTCCTTAGAGTGGCACCAATGCAACCACAGCAAGAAATGACGACAAGAACTACACCAACTCCTATAAATAAATATATGAACCTGCACAGAGCAAATGTGATAGTTGACACAATAATCAGACAAATGGGAAAATATAATTCCAATGTATTAACAGATTATTATGCCATCAGACTGTGCACAACAGAAAATAACAATAAGACAATGAAAGAGGTACACTGCATAAAGCAGTCATTGCATCACAGACATCGGATAAATTGATTTTGTTAGTTGATAATATATAGTGTCCAAAACACCTCTAGAACCCATATTAACTTGGCCCTATGCATTGACTTATACCTAATTTACACCCCATTATCATTCCCATAGTGTCCTCATCTTCCATTCAAATTCCCATATTGAACATGTTTCCTCTCCTCCCATGTCGGGGCAACCCCAAGCCTAGAAGGGGATACTTCTGACACGGATAGATAACTACAATATAGGAAATGGACCAATCATTGGTCATAAAGTTTTCTTACAACATGTTTATTAGGATTGACACTCCAGAGTTGCATATGCACCATAGTATAACAACCATTTTTAAATTCTCCATGCCTCCTTTGTGGATCAATATGCTTATAATTTTCATTACTTAAAACAATTATTCGTCTTCATAATGTGAAAATCATTAATATGGTCCACAGAGAGTAAACTGAAGCATCAAGACTTTTATAGGAAGGCAGGGGCATAAAGTCAAGCCACGGGGTATAAAGAAGTGGAAGTGAAATTAATAGAGTAGTGTTTTGAATCTTACACTTACCTAATTGACAAGCACAACACTGGAGACAAATTAAGCAACAACACTTCATGTTCTAAAATCCTAAGAGGTCATGTTTGACCTTCAGCATGTCACTCGAAAATTTCACTAAGGTATCAAATATATCCTCCAAGAAAAAAAGGAGCCAATATAGTGCTACCCTCCACTGCTGTTCCAATGAAGATATAGAATAACTGGTTTCTAAAGGTGCTTTAATTGATAAAGAAAGATACAGTGTTCACGGGTCAAATCACTCTCATTGCTAATACAAGTATGGGTTTGATGAATAGTAGTGTCATCTTTCACAAAAACTTAATCTGAAGACGCGTGAATCAAGAAAAAGGGTCCTATAACATCTCCCTATACAAGCAGTTGCAAAGAAGTTGGAAAGGAAGCATTACTGAATATAATACCTAGTTGTAACTCTGGGAAAATTGCAGACCTGACTTTATCAAATCTAGGATTTATGTCAAGATGAAGCTTGTGAGCCATTGACTAATGCCGCAAAAGATGGGTTAATACATTTGATTTTTGCTTGTCCTTCTCTCCTTTTATTTATTAACCTTTATATTGGTTGTTCTGGTCATGATTCATGAAGGCCTTTTAGTTGACATTTTCAAAAACTATCCATGATAACCTCATTGAAGTGTATGCTAACAGCAGGATAACACATTATTACATGATAGCAAAAAGTGATCAAATAGGGTTGATTCGTATACTGTAAAGATAAGAGAAGACGATCAAACAACTGATTCGACAGTCAGATAATGCACGACTTGTGGAAGTTAATATTCCTGCAAGAAACCAAACCTTAATATGTCTTGCTGAGACTGAACAAAAATAGGAAAGAGCACAATTCTTCAAAATAGCTTTAGACGTTCGATTCAAAATATAGTATGAAAGCCTTCAATCTTTCGTGTATATTTTAAGATGCATCTTAGTCCGAAATAAAAGGAGAATTTTCTAAACACGCTTCTATCTCTACATACATTAATGACTTAATAATTATCTTGCTAGGAACAGCTTAACAAGATTTATCATATTAATCATTAGATGAAAGCACTGGCAGATCAAAAGGGGTTGGAGGAGGCAATCCCTAAACGGCTATACCCCTTCTCCTTCCCCCGAAAATCCAAGCACACATATTGAGTCCATCACCAGTAGAACAGGATAAAAGTTATTGCCAGCAATCTCTCTGAATGAGAACCATTGACAGAGGATTCCATAACAGCTAATCAGTGGAATAGTTGAAGGCACTCGGATTAGATTGTTACTTTAATTGAAGAGAATCATGTCACGGTTGTAACATCAAAAAGTAAAACAAGAAGAAACAAAAAAGAGAAACTCTTATCAATTCAGACACATGATTAAAAGGATGCAAATAAAATAAGAATAAACACTTCCCCGGAAAAGCAGAAAAGAGGAAACATGCGAAACATCATTAAAGAAAATATGAGTTGGCTCGTGAAAATCATTAACATTTCTCACACAGTTCTATAAGGATATTTCCAAAAGAAGAAACGTAAAAAATAATGATAACGATATATTTCTCCTCACCGTTCAAAATCCTATTTCTTACTTCCTGTTTGAACTATAACTCAATTTCAGTCTCAAAAAAAAAAAAAAAAAGAGAGATGAATCATTGTTTGTTACAGTAGAGTAAGTGCTTGTTTCAGCTCTGTCACTTCTAAAACATAGTTAACATTTAATTTGAAGTTCTTATATTTCTTTCAGCACTATTATCCACCACATGTTGATGCATGTTAAATATAACAACTCAAATATACACATAACACATAGACTAAAGAAATACAAGCACTTCAGAATTATCAATAATTTCGATACATGATAGTAAAGCCAACAAAAATTGGTGGCATACCAAGCTTTGGGGAGCTTATCGAAAATGCTATCCAACGACACCGCCATGAGCATCGGGCGACCTAACTGTATTAATTCGCCACTCGAATGCATATTTGGATCATTGCCGGAGGATGCTGCGTGCTTATACTCTACAAAGAGGTATAATCCATATCCAACCATGGCCAGACCCACAAGGACTAACAAGAAGTTCATCAGCTTCAAGAGGCACTCCAAAAACCCCTTACATGCCATTTTCTGGTTCTAGCTATGATATGAAACCCTTTATAAAGCTAGTACTTGAATTGTCCCTTCTAGTGCATAAACTTAACTCCTCTGTTTCATACACCATAAATCCACAAATAAGTTCCTCGTGAATAAAAATAATTAGTTAAAAAAAGCGCAACAGACTTTAGCTTAAAAGGGTCTTCTTTTAATTCAATATATAATTGAGAAATGGTCATCTACATATATCGATCTATTTTTTCAAAGAAAAAAAAATTAAGACTTTTATCCAAGAATCTTTGCCTGCGAATATTTTCTGTCAGAGAAAAAAACAGGGAAACCCCTAAACAGGGCAACAGCATAACAAGAAGAATTAAGGGAAAAATTGTCGGTGAGCGATGAAATACAGCATACTGCAGAAGAATACTGTTTAAAAAAAAAATTAAAAAAAAAAAAAAAAAAGGCACGATACCGAAAATTCAGCTTGGAGTCAAGAACTGATTTGGTAAATATTCGAAAATGAATAGGAAAAGCTTACAAGCGCGAGGCTATGATTTCGAGTAACAGTAGATCAAAACCTTGTTGGATTTCAGTAGATACCTAAAAACAGAGATAGAAAGGTGGTGTGGGGGGTTCTCGAAGGAGCAGTTTTGCATTTGTCTAAGGTCGCCAAGTGGATGTCGACATGGGAGATCGCATTTTTGGGATAAATTTGTCATGTTTTTTAATTTAAATTTTTTAATTGATTTTATTCTTGTCCTTCGAAAATATATAAATAAATAAATTTAAGAAGCTTTTGTTCTTACTTTTGAAAAACTGTCGGCGACCCTTTCTAGTACTGCACGACTCTTCTATTGTAGCACGAAGATTTCATCTTTAATAAACTCATACTTGGCCATAAACGACGACCTTTGTTCCTTTTTAATTATCTTTAATTAATAAATTATTCTGCAACGTCTAATATAATCTACTACTCCTTCCATCTCAATTATATAGACTTGTTTCGTTTTTTACACGAATTAAGAAAACTTCTTTAATGTCATTGGAAAACTAAGGGATCGTTCTCTTCGTGTTTTAAGTGTCTGTTTTAAAATTTCTGAAAATACGTTCTTTTTGCTATTCTGAAAAACTGTTTCCGAAAACATAAAAATGAAAAATGCGTTTATTTTGAAATTTTGAGAATTTTTTAATAATATTTTATTCAAAAAAACTTGATTATTCAATAAATTTTAATGGTTTAATGTTACTATAGTATTAAATAACATATAAATTTTGAAATTAGTGAAACGTCAAATTTTTTTTCAAGATATTAAAAACACAGCCTGAATTACATTTGATGAAACAGTTCAATCCATACTATTAGAAGTTTACGTGTCATGACAAAATAAGTAGATACTGAACAACATACAAAATAAATCCACGGAGTCATGTACGACGTCTTGAGTAGTCATTCCACATTTGTGTAGCAATTTGATCCCTAACTTGTCCCATTTGAGTTGTTTGATCACCATCAAAATGTATGACTTCTTGTGCTTAACTTGACTCTGGTATATCTTGGAACGTCATATTCTCCTCTGAATACTCAGCAAACAACTTGTATAAAGCGTGCTCCGGCGAATAAAGTTGTGTATTGCGCAACATGCAGTAGGGATTTGTCTTTGCCTACTAAGAGGATAATTGGTGATCAATTTCAAAATAGGAAATCTTGCCTTTAAAACTCCCATGCTACGTTCAATAATGTTATGGCACGATGAGTGTCGATAGTTGAACAATTCTTCATTCCCACGTAGTCTTTCCCGTCCAACATAGTCACGCAGATGATATCTTTGACCTCGATAAAGGGCAAGAAATCCAGACATATTTGGGTAGCCAGAATCAACAAGGTAATATTAATCTGCAAAAGAAAAAAAGACTCACATAGTGTACATTGTAGATACATTCACAATAAATATTTGAAGTACACGAATATAGCTCCATGTGGCATTGGAAAGTTGTTCAATCTTCTTGTGCTGCGTCAACGAATACTCGCGAGTCATTAGTAGTGTCTTTCCACCCAGAATACACAAAAGTGAATTTTATATCGAAATCACATGTTAACATCACATTTTGTGTTAAATTTATTTTCCTTCCACGAAACGATGTTTGTCTCCATGCGGGTGCCCAAGCTGCAACATGTGTACCATCTATTGCGCCTATACAATCCTTAAAGAAAAGATATTTTTGCAAAATCCGCTCATGCACAACATCTTGATTTGTGACCCGAATTGTCTCTGTGCCAAACGAACAAACAACTCTTATCACTCGTTTAAACCATTTGTGTATCGTATTGTTGGAATGCTGAAACATATCACCAATAATACTATATCGGTAGTGTGCCCTATAATCATAAGAAACTTAGCTACACCCTCCTCGACACTTACTTTTTTCCCATCTTCCAACAACCTTTTGTGTTTCAAAATATCACAAAAATTTATGAACATGTGTTTCTGCTTATGAAAATTGCAATAGCATACGTCTGGATGTCCATTTAGAATTTCTAGCACGTACATTTTTCCTGTAAGCAATGATGTCCTACAAAGTATCCTGCCGACAGTACTTCCTCCGTGAAGATCAATCATATTAAGCGTCATTAAATTGTCAAAGTCTGCATCAAACTCATCCGTTACTAACAAGTCATCATCACTCGAATCTTCATCAATGGAATTGTCAACATTCACATTATCATCCATATTGTGAACAAAATGTACCAACATTAATTATCATAAGTCATAACATCAATAAGTTCATACATGAAATAGGCAACCTAGCTTGCAAACTGAAAAGAAAAAATTAACATAAGTTCTATGACTAACAACATCAATAAGTTCATACATGAAAACAGTACATCACAATAAAAGTTCACAAACGTACTAGGAGTTGTGAAAATAAATAAGAACAACAACATATTAGAAAAATTAAAACAACAATCAAATCAAAGCAGTTCTAAGATGGGTCCTCTCCTTGCTTTTGGCATCTTCACAAATGACACCTTGAAAGTGGGATCCTTAAAAGTCTGTATTGCTTTCATATAAATATCATTTGACACCACTTCCATATTGTTTAAGATGTCCATGCATATAACACTGGAATAAGGATCATGACTATTAACTTCGCCATTCGATTGACTACATGATTTTCCTTGTATCTTTGCAAGCTTTTCTTTGAAGTAAAGTGTTCTAATTTTAGTTTCTTCATTCCTCATACTAACTGTAGATGACCACTGTGCCATACAAGCCTCAAGTTTATTGTTTTTACTGATTTTAGGTTCTTTACGTCGGTGTTCACCCGAAGTACCAATTTCCTCACGCTGACGAGTATTTGAAACATCATCCACTTTATCATCATTTTACACACGTGCACTCCCATATTCAAGAAGTCATCTTCTATCTGCCGTTCTTCCTTTGATGTGTTTGGAAGCTGAGTAGACCCATTTCCTAATCCTCCAGTAGCAGTAGTCCCGTTAAATATTTTCCCCAGAGTGTGGTAGTGCTTACATCCTTCCCTTTTGAACAGCTTATAATCGGACTTGTTAATCTACATTACAAAAGAAGTCTCGTTAGAAAATGAGTAGAATTGAATATCTCAAAAAATAAAGACGAAAAATCTTCTTTAATAAATACATACACCGTGTAAAAGTGTTGCCAAACTTCCTCTGGAGCATTAACTTTGTTGGTATTTGGATCCCATGTGACCCTTGTATGTCCCAAAAGTTCAGAGAACATACGGTGAATCTTACGTAAGCGGATTCACTTTCCCTTTAATCTATTTATCCCGTAATCCACTTTTGTTGAAGCTACCATTGTTTCATTAATTCTGCCACATTCGTCTTTCATGAATGTAGAACATTGCAATGCGTTTGATTTCACTCTCTCGTAAAGAATTTCGATAAAAGCACGTTCATTCTCATCGACCATGACATTGGTTCCTTATTCCTAACTCTGTGACCACCCATGTTCTATATTCAACATAAATAAAATTATCACAAAATGCATAAGTCATTTCATAGGTACATGTTGATCCTACATCAACTCTAAGTAAAAAGCAGGCAAGTATAAAGAATACTAAGCTACTAAAGCAATTTCTGGGAAAAAAAGAAGTTTGGTGGAAAAAAACAGACACAAATGTTGATAAAAAGGGGATTCCATTAGGTACGTGAGTTGCTGCATTTCTGTAATTGGGAATGGCAATATGATGTGCTATCTAGCATGAAATGGGTTGCAATAGGCTTTTTATAATATTGTATCAAGATGAATTTATACAAGTAGATTCCTTCACATTGATGATTACAAGCAGGGCGATTTAGGAGATGACTAATGAAGAAAAACATTATAAGTGCACTCTTTTTTAAGTCAAGGTGTTTCGTGCAATTAATCAATTAAGAAGTTTTCTAGTAAAGAAAAATAGAAATTAAATATTACACTTGTTTGTGATAAAGATAATGTTTCATGATTTACTGAAGTAATCTGGTTGACTAAAGAACTGACACTATAGAATTGTCTAGGTTTTAAGCTATATAAGATACATGAAAGGAGATTTTCTTGTTAATTCAACAAGAAGCCCTTATAAGACCATCCAACATCTATGGGCCGATGAGATTTGATTAGCAATCAAGTGCAGATTCAACTTAAACTATTTCAAAATCAATATAATTTTATCGCAAAACAATATAATAACAAACTCCTTCTAAGAGATCAAGCGTCATGTATGACACTCAAGTCATGTTAAGGTAGAAAATGAAGGTAAAATCTTATTTATTACATTTTATACATTACCTTTTGATATCTATCATTTGCAAGTTAAAACAATGATAGCAGTTAAACTGCCGAAAAATTACCACGTTCATGTACACAATGATAACAGTTAACACTCCAGCTGCTTGAAGAACTAAATGTGCAGTCTCAAACAAACCTAAACCAGAATATCAGAATCTAAAGGCCATGTGAGACATTTGTTCTATTCGAGCTCAACATAGCAAGACACGGGCAACATCACAAATTGCTCCCGAAGGTCAGAACCTGTTCTATCAATTCCACCTTCACCACCAGCTACCCTTCCTCCTACGAATTCAACTTGCAATTCCACCTTCACCACCATCTATCCCCTCCCCCATGCGAATTGACTGCCCCAACTATTATCCAACCTGACTCAATTTTCACAGCAAACAAATTAAAAAATAGAGTGAAATCGGACCCAACAACTATGACACGGAATAGCAAGTAAATAACCAAATATTATCACAATCAAAGGAATCAAAACCTGGATTTGAAGATACGAAACCCGGATTCAAATTGCCCGTTGTGAAGCCTTCGATTCGGCTAAACCAGAACAAAAAGCCCTTGATTTCAAGATCCCGTCTAGAATCATTCGATTTGGCAACACGATCAGTTTTCGTTTTTAGGTGGTAAGTTTGTGAGAGGATATCGATTTACAGGGAGAGGGAGAGAGTTGAGAGAGAAGGAGAGAGTTGTGAGTGTTTCCTAAAAGGGATAGAGTGCCTAGGATTGTTTCCCGTGTTTTGTTAAATTTTGTTGTTTTGTATTGTATTTTCCAAAATGATGTTTTTATCATTTTCTATTTTCAATTGTTTTTTTTTTCATTTTCAAAAACTCATTTTCAAAAATAAGATAGAAAACGCGTTTTCGCTGTTTTGAAAAATTAAAAACAAAGAACGGCTTGAAAACGACAAAGAGAACATGACCCAATTTTTGCCAAAATCTTTCCTAATTTACCCCTATTTAATTTTCAGTATGTAAAACTAAACTATTGTTGGAATAATAAAGAATTTGAAGAAGAAGAAATGAGAGTTGTTCCATGTTTCTAAGAAGTGGAAAATGTGTGTATTTGGATGATTACAATAAGTTGGCACATTAAGTGGGGAAAATTTAATAAGGGTGTGTTGGTAAATGAACACAACAAAATATTATACATTAGAAAACATGTCTATATATTTGGGACAAGAGAAAAAGGAAACTCAGTCTATATAATTGGGACGGAGGGAATAATAATTTCAATTTTAGCATTAAAGTAAAGGGTAAATGAAAAGTTTTTTTTTAATTTATTTAAAATGAAAGTTTGTTTAATATTTGAAAATTAATGGATTGTCAATCTAATATTGAAATACCTCATGAGGTTGTCTAAATGGGAAAAGCTTAGTAGGGAACTGCTGCGAATAAAGGATGTGTGCTTATATAATACTTGCCCCATAAGAAATGGATTCCAAAGAGGTCTTTGAGAACATAACAATTACCAGAGTTTCATGGAGAAGGTGTCCACCACATCCTGTAATCTCTAAAATCCTGGACCACCCTCATCAGTAGAAAGACAAATCTCCTTCCAGCTCCGCCAATGTAAACGTTGTGCCTGTTCTTTGGAATTCCATAGAAATCACGCAAAAAATGCTCTCAATTTCTCTAGGGTAGCTTTAGGGGACTGCTTGATCTAAAGAATGTATAATGACATAGATGAGAGCATTGAACTCATCAAAGTAATATGTCCCCTATATGATAAAAATCGTGAAGCCAAACCTGAGATCATGTCCCTAACCTTCCAGATAAGGTCATCATAAATGAAGCTTCTCTTGGTCTCTTTAAATAAGGGGACTCCCAGATGAGTGAAAGACTATTGCTGGTGTCAAAAATCAATCAAAATCTCCAATCGTCTAATCTGGCTAATAGATGCCCACTAGGTAGTATAAGTACGCTCTTGTCCCTATTCACCAACTGACCAGAAACCCACGCATAATGCTCCAGACAACAAAGAATCATCCCAATAGACTATTTCTGACCGTTGGGGAATATGATCGTATCATCAACAAATTGAAGGTGTCAGATAAGAGTACTACCTCCATGTCGATAACACATACTTGGATACTTCTGAAACCTCAGTGATGATGAACAAAGATGGAAAAAACCCTGTCTGAGCTCTCATGAGGGGGGAAAAACCACATAGGCGGCCATTTAAAAGTATAGAAAAACGACACTCTAAGATGCATTGTCTGATCCTATCGATCCATATTTGATCAAATCCAAATGCCTCTAATACAGAATAAATGAAGCTCAAATTCATGTGATCATATGCTTTAACCATGTCTAGTTTTAGCATAGTGTTATTCACTCACATTAAATCATCCAAAGTATGGAGAAAGTCCTGAACCAATAGAACATTTTTCTCCAATTAGGCGACCGGGTATGAACCTATTCTGTTGAGGAGAGATAATGCGCTAAATAGTGTACTCAATCTAGTGTTCAAAACCTTAGTAATAAAGTTATTGAACAATGTACATAAACTAATGGGTTTGAAGTTGGTCCATCTACAATCATCTTTCCTCTTATGGAGCAATACTATAGTAGTAGTAGCAGCAGCAGCAGCAGCAAAACCCCATTGAAAATGGTCGTCGTTAAAGACTGCTATGTATACATCATCTTGAATAATGTCCTAGCAATGCTGGAAGAATAGGGATGAACATCCATCCGGTCTGGCAGTACTATCAACATCTATACTAAACACGGCCACCCATACCTCATGAATCAAAGGGATTCGGTTTAGTGCCAATTTATCATCCCCCATCAAAAGCATAGAGATAATATCAAAACGAATCGGGTCAAATGGATGTATAAGAGCAGATAGAAGATCCTAATAGCAAGCAATAGCTGAAGTCTGAATGTCAGCAAGAGTAGCTTAGACTTTCCCTGCCTACGTCCTAATGGACCTAATACGCGATTTGATCCGACGTCCCTGAACCATTGCATGGAAATAACGAGTATTGTGCTCTTTTTCACATACCCAACGTGAACCAATCTTTTGCTTCCCAAAACCCACATCAATAAATAAGGTTCGATTCAAAACTGTCTGGGTATGATGTAATAGGTCACGATGCTCCGGTGTAAGATCTCTATCATATACTGTCTCTACCTCAACTACCATATCCTCAGCATCTCGCACCTATTGGAAAATATCTCCAAACACATGTCGATTCCACCAACGAAGTCTTTGTTTCAACCTAAAGAATTTCTCCCCAAGAGCAGTCATCCCCGTAAGATGAGTATGGAGCGACCACTTCTGAGTAACAAAGGATGAAAAATCATGATACTTGGTCCAAACATTGAGGAATCTGAAAGGTCTAGGACCCAAATCATAATAAAAAACCTACTAAATTAATAAAGGCGAATGATCAAATGAAGTTTGATTCAAGTGCCTCACCGTAAGCTATCGATTAAATTATGCAGCTGTAGAATTAATGAGTACCATATCCACTCTCTTTATGACTCGACCATTGGTTCAAGTATATAGATTCCCAAGGAAACCAACGTCCTCCAAACCACAATCTAACATCATATCAGAGAAAGCAGTAACACCTCGATGACGGGTATTATGACCAGTGCATTCATCATCATGCATAATAACGTTAAAGTCTCCTCCAACTAACTAAGAGTCATCCATATCAAGGGAAATGTGGTAAAGACACTCCCACAAATCCCTCATGATAGCTATGACACATGAGGCATAGTCAGGAGTTAGATAGATGAGACGTGCTAGTATGGAATCCTCAACTCTAATGTGAAGGAACTAAGAATGATCAACAATAACACTAACAGTAGTCCCCGCATTCAAAAAAACCAGATCTTGTTCGACAAATCCTGAACTCTCGTGTCAAAGCGCATATATCTTCGAATATATGCAAATCTATGATGAAGAACAAAAGGCTCCAGTATAATGAAGAGATAAACCTGATGAAGCTATATAAGTATCTTTAGGCGCTGGCGAGTAGCTACACTAACTACACTTCTCACATTCCATATGATGGTACTCATATAGATGTGCGTAAAGAGGTATCATGTGATTGACTCTTGGTCACCATCCTATGAAATGAAGTATCAGTGGCTTTCGAATTTCTTTTCCGACTAATTGGGACAAAACCATCCTCCTCTGTCCTATCAGCCATAACTGCTCAATCATCAGCAGAAGATCAGTGACATGAACCCTGTTGATGAACTTCAATATGAGAAAAAACAATACTATTCTATAAATGAAAAGGCCTTCATATTCTGTCGACAAAGTACAGAGATAATAGGAACATTTGGCTCCATATAATCTTGTGACCTCTCTAACATATCCACTAATAGAGGATCAAACTATGTAAAACTAACCATGATAGGAGCATCGCTGTGAAATTTTTTGGAGACTGAACTGCTAAATGAGGAGTTGATGTAATAATAGAAGAATTCATGGTATCTACCCTAATGGGAGCAACGTAGAATGATTTGATGGTAGAGAGGTAATAATATGTGGAACAATATTGCTAATAATAGGTGGATCAGTATAAAGACTAGGTGCCATATGATTAGCAGTTGTCTGTGATGTAGTAATTGTAGTGACGATGAAAATATGAGCAATAGTGGTAATAGTCTGAGGAATATAATGAGAAATCACATCTGATGCAGTCTTGTCTCCTTTGATTTCCCTTAATAGGTGTCCATCTCTAGTGAGGAGCAGTTACAACCTCCTTCACCTCACCGTTATCCTTAGCTAAAACTAGATTATGCATATAAGTCAGGGAACAACAATCGAACCCACAGATGGTGGGGCAAGATGCAAACTCCGAATGTCCAAAGTGTCTACATCGAAAGTAAAAGTCTGGCACCTTATCTCATATAATAGGTTGCCAATATCCTTTCATCTTCTCTCTCTCAATCCATACTATATCAGGGAGTTTGCATTCCAGATCAACCTCAATACATACTTGCACCTCACTAGGCCGTCCAAGATCAGAAGTTGCTTTGTCAATATGAAGTGGGACCCAATAGCCTTAGTTATAGCAAATAATGTGCTATTAGCCCGAAAATGAATAATGAGCAAAGAAAATGAAACCCAAACTGGAGCAATATGAATCTCATGCTTAGGACTAAAATTCGAGAGTCCACTTAAAACCTACATGGGACAACCATCAATATACCAAGTGGGATTGAGAAATAATCGTGAATAATCATCCTCGTACACCATAATAATAATAATAATAATAATAATAATAATAATAATAAGTGCCTTATCAATAAACCCAATCTCATAAGCACCAATAAAATCAAAGCGCATAAAATTTTCACGTACCATGGTCATTGAAGGTTTGCGATGCACAAATTTACCAACAATCGTAAACCTGTAAGCCTCCACAAAAAACTGTTCATCTATCTCATCAAAGAAGATAGCAGATTAACCATGATGGATGTATGGTTATTTAGAATGATCGCGCTATGTATACAACGACCTTGACACTGTGGATGACATGACGACGTGGCGATTTCAAAAACAATTTGAAAATCGGTTGATTTTAAAAGAAAAACAAAAAGCTTCCATTTTTTGAAACCGTCCCACTAACTTTATTACCATAACCAACTTTTTCCTTGGTTTTTACCCCAGCAATTGGTTTTTTTCCCCGTTCACAAACTCTTGGTCCTCTTCGCTGACAGTGCTACTAGTGCGTCAACCTCTTCTCCGACGACCTCTTCTCCAACGAAATTTGCCGCTAAGTTTGTCTAAGTTTTTCGTTTTTGTAATTTGGGTGTGGTAATGGGGTTTAGAGGCTGTAATAACTCTGACGATAATGATATGGTACTTCAACTTTCGCAATGAAAGAGTTCTGTCCAAAATTAGCCCCATAGTTTCGTACTAATGCAGAATGGCTTAAGTATAATTAAATCACAAATATTGTTGAACAACAGTAAACTTTTCTAACTGACAAGGAAAGGATATTGATTTTTCTTTTTCTGCGGGACTGTTCAAAAATTGGGAAATGAGGCAAACAAGTGTGCCTTTTGAATGCTAGGAAAAAATGAATGAATTTAGAACAAAATAAATGCATTTACCTCTTTGAGCAAACACTTGCCCCCTCTTCCAAAAGTAATTTTGCCATCAAATATAATCCATGAGAGGCAACTATGTGAATATTTTTGGCCTGTAATTTCTTATAGTTTGGCCGTTTCAATCATAGTTATTTCTGCTCTTGCGACTGGATTTTTTTTCAATGCTTTAAAAGAGTTCGTTAATTTTACGGAGGAAATGCTGGGACAAATCAGTGGATGTTCATGAGAAAATAAGTTGTGAGACAAGTTGTAACATTTTAGACAAATGTGGTTGGTTTACATTTCAGAATGGCAGGAAAGAATCATGAAATGTGTCATAACGGTATGTGTAAGGGACACTTCTTTGTGGATTGCCCGAAGAAACGCTTATGCTCATGGTGTCAACGTGCGTTTGTAAAGTAGTTTTGAGGTGGAAAAGGAGACTAAGAACAAATGCAATTTGTTCAACTTCTGTGGTAGGAAATGCAGATTTTGGGAATAGGTTGGAGAAGGTAAATCAAGTATAGCTAGTATGACGTCAACTAATGCTTCGACGAATGATTCAGTTACAGATATCACTGGCATGTTCGAATTGAGGCTTCGTTTAAACGACAAATAAGAATTTGAAATTTATGTGAACGTGACAATCTGCAAGAGTAAAGCAAGTACATAAGTCGATAACAAAGGGAAGGCCCCGAATTGAGTATTATGTATTTGTGGTACTTGTTATGTAACTTTTGAAGACGTTGCGCTTTTATAGTGTTAACTATGTACGACTGTAAAAATATTGTCAATGTTTAGATCATTTCTTTTGTAATTATTATATGTGTGCACTAACTAGTAATTGAAGCCAAACAATTTCTTGCAGTAAAAATTCAGCATGATTGATTAGTTCATGTGTTTTGGGTGGGTACGTTGTTGGCTCCATTTTGTGAAGCGTTGCTTGTGCATCGAACAATGAAGCTAAAAATTGTGGATGGTTTACCTTAGTGTTTGTCATCTTTTTGGATGTGTCTGACTCGTATTGAGGTTAAACATCAATATATTTCCCTCGTTTCAACATTTATGTAAAGATGTCATTGTGGACAAGAAATGGATGAATTGAGTCTCTTTCTATCGGTTCACAATATGCGGAAGCCTGAGGCAAGTTGTTAAATCCACAGATGAAAAATCCATAGTTTGAGCAATTTTGTAACAAGCACAAGCCCCAGGTTGAACATATTATTGCAAAACAACTTGGGAAGCAAAAAAAGAGAGCAAAAGCTACAATGAAATTGAGAAACACTGCAACTGAACCAATACTTTGTTTCCTAGAGTTGCATGTCTACACAATCTAACAGCTACTAAACTAAATGATCTGGATGTGTGAAGACCAAGCAATTTATCATTTCGAATGGCCAATTTGTCATAAAAAAAAAATACAACCGATTTAATTATGAAATTACAAATACAACAAACAATCATTTTGAAGGGCCAATTTGTCATAAAAAAAAACCTACACTACACAGCTTGACAAAGAAGTTGAATAGAAACTTCCTTCTACATTGAATTTGGAAGTCACTCTTTTTGTCATCCAATTTCAGTGATTTGTACCATTTTGCTATGGTAGAAGTGGATACATATTTGGCAACACGTTAATCACTGTCAAATATGAACGTTAATAACCGAACATGAATAAATTCACGAACGTCAAGTATAAACTTCCTTAAATTATAGTAATACATTGAAAAGTGAATCCAACATTTGTTGACGATGGTGGGATGAAATTTGGATACTGCATTAATTGTGTAAATGTATAACGTCCATCGTGCACCTGCGTGATAATCAAATACATATCAGTAACCAAAGATATACTAATTGTAAACAATGTATTACACGAGTAAACAAATTGTCCTAACCAATGGGACATGTGGATATGATTATTGTGGCGACACATGATATTGTGGTAGTACAATTTTCGGAATATTTGGTGCACAAGTCCCGAGGTTACTTCGTCCAGCACGTGGTCTCTTTCCTTTAGCTAAAGTTATCTTCGCCTGCATGATTGACAGGTGAAATAATATTCAGTATTATTTTATCACATCGTTCTAAAAAAAATCTAAAATGGGTGCAATAGACCTTCCCTTTCTTCAAACTAGATTCCAGTGGGCTCTTATTTCATAGTTTCTTAGGCGTACCCTTTCTCATCGAACATTGAGGATCTCATACGCTCCCACTGCCACTACTTTTTGATCCTCTAACATTGGATTCGAACTGAACAGAATGATAGGACAAGACATTACTTCCACAACTCGACCTCATCGCCATCATCATTTGTTTTTTTATGTTCAATGCACTCCATTAATGCTCGGGTTTGCTCGTCATCATCTGCAACCATTTCTAGGAGGGTACTAAAAGATTAACAGATTTTGTCGTAATTCAACTGTCCCGGAGTGCTAATCAATCCATCGTAGTTGATTGCAACCCTCGTGTGGGCTCTACGCACGTCCCATTTCCACCTTCATAATATATACTTGTCTGGCACGGATGTCACGTCATTACGGATCAGGAAGGAAATTGCATGTTTGTAGATTATTCCAAGAAATTCAAATAGATGGCAGCTGCAAGTAATTTCAAAGTTCTCTTTTCAATATGTGACGAAATTTTTTTTTTTTCCTTCGATCGTGACACATCACATCCTCCCGGACCTCATAAACAATCCCCGAACATTCTACCGAGGTAGACATGAGGTCACGGTAAACCTTCCCAATAAACTGTTCTTATACTTTCCTGTATTTGGAAATTGTGTAAGCAACGTGAAACTGCTTCTCTATTTCATAAGTTGTTGTGCACGGTAGCATTTGGGAATAAAATTTGAAATCGGCCTGAAATTCCTTCTCAACCTTGTTTCTCAAAGCTCGCTCATACTGTTCAACAAATTGTTTTAGTGAGGTTTTCGAATGTACATACCCATCAAAGAATATATTCATACTCTCATTGCATTGGGTTGTTGACATTCTTACCCAGAAAGTAGTTTTCAAATAGCAAGGAACCCACCGATCTCTTTGCTCGTACAGTCCAGACAACCATTCATTATTATGCAAGCTGTAGGTTTCTATCATAACATTCCAACCGTATTCAAATTCTTCAATACTCTGAGAATCATATACCAGCACATGCATAGCAGAAAATATAGAACCCTTATCAACATGGTATCCAAACTTCTCAGGCAACTTCTTCATGATGTGCCACAAACACCATCGAAGTTTTGTCTTCGGGAACACAATCTCGATTGCATTTTGCATAGCATTATCCTGATTAGTAATTATTACATGGGGAGATTGATAGTGCATACACCATAGCCATGTCCTAAAATGCCATACAAATGTATTTGTATATTCGTTCAATAGCAAACCACAACCAAGCAACATTGATTGTCCGGATGATTCTCTCCAAGGAAAGGGGCAAACGACATGTCATACTTGTTAGTGAGGTAGGTTGTATCAAATGTAACAACATCGTTGAACCCCTTATATGCTTGCCTACACCTATTATCTACCTAAAAACATTTTTCAGTCGGGATTCTTCGTCCAAATCCATACAAAAGTAAAACTCTGAGCACTTTGCTTGCATATTTGAAAGTAGGATTGTATTGTTCAGCGTCTCTTTCGCCAAGTCTTAATCACCTCACTTGTTCAATATAATTTCGACAATCCTTTTCCAAACAACTCATGTTTTCATATTCACCTGCTTCAATGACTGCAGAGTTAAGACTTTTGTGCAAAGGAATGCCCGCTATACCATTCACTTCAACCCGTCATTTCACACGTGCACTCAGTTCTCAATTACATCTATACGACCTCGATTTCGATAGAGTTGTTTTATAATTATGTTCAAAATGGACAGTGTTAATTCTCCAAATTTCACACATAGCACAAGATGCAGTCAACCTGGCCTTACAACTCGTTTGAATGGTCGGTTGGGGCTTCAAAGAACCGCTTATATTACTTGTTCTGCAACCTTCATGACTACATGTCAATGTAATATATCTCATAACCCTATCATCATCCTTTTTTGAATTTCGTTTTCGAACTGAAAAATCTACGGTGAATGCATATCTTTTATAGAAATCAAACATTTCATTTTCATCCTTGAACTTCATCCCAACCTCAGGCAAAATCACACCATCCACTCCTGATATATCTTTGTACGACGGATTTCGCGTATATTAAAATACGAAAATCGTTATAAACTTGTATTTTAAAGAAAATACAATACAAATGGATATGAATCTTCTTGTGATTGCCAATATGCAATTAATCATCTGATTAATGATCTGGATGTTTGAAGACAATGGGCCACGTGGCTTGAATCCTTGGATTCGAGATTTGTTGAGAATTGGATTTGTCGAAAGTTTGACTTGTTCGACATTTGAATTTTGGCGCTTGGATTTGTACTTCGGAGTTTGAATTTGATTTGATTTGGAGAAGACTTTGATCTTTTTGGACTTGACTTGATTTGACTTGGAGAAGATCTTGATCTTCTTGGACTTGATTTGATTTGGAGAAGACTTTGATCTTCTTGAGTTTGATTTGAAGAATATTTTGATTTTCTTTGTGTTCGTCGGACTTGGATTTGAGAGAATTTCTTCTCTTGCTCCGACTTTGGGATTTCTTCAACACTTCGTGATTTTCTCTGCACTTTTTGCTCCTCCTTTGAAATGAACCATTGACCATATTTATAGGGGAAATCCGTGGCCAATTTTGGTAATCACCAGATTAGTTCAATTAAATTGATTATAATTGAATAATTATGAATTTATTAAAAAGTAGGGTAGGCTTTTAAAATTTTACGGGTCTAGACTTTGATTTAGTAAATTTAATTGGACTAATTATTTAAATTAACTCAATCCGTTATTTTTTTAATGTCTACAAATGCCCCTCAAGATTTATTAATTTATTATGAAATAAATAAATTAGTAAATATTGATTTTTTTTTCGATTTTTTTTTTGTTATGTAATCGTTGTTCGATTATTTATTTATTTTACACAATTTTTATTTTTGATTTACTTGATTTAGTTTTTTTAACAGACTTTTTAGGTTTTAGGATAAGTTGGGCTTAAATGAAGCTCGATATTTACCTATTTATGTTAACAAGTTATTAGGTTTAGATATCAAGAGGTCAAATTTGTATGCAAAAGGTAAAACTTTTTCTTCCTCTCTTCCTCTCTCCTTTTTTTTTTTTTTTGGAACAGCGTTGTGCACTGTTCACGATTATATGCCATTATTTGGACCCTAAACACAATAAACACATAGAAAACCAAAAGATAACAAAGAATAAATAATCTGAAATCTTTCAAACCAAACCAACTAAATGCATACGCTAGTTGTGTCCAAGCAAAGAACACATTTTCTCAAATGGATACTACCTTTTTTGGACATTATTTCGGCCTGGGCAATATTAAGACGGTTTATTCAATGGATCGGGTTCTACAGCATGAGATTTTCAATTCCCACAAGTTCATGTGTGTCATAAAGGAATTGTCCGATTTTTTTTTACTTCAACTCCGACCAGTTGGTTTTGGGGACGAACAAATCTCAAAGGAAACGGATGCAAATCTCAATGGAAAAGGAAAATGAGGAAAAGTTTCCTGTTTTGGCAACTTTCAATTTGGGCCGGTTTGACCCATTCAAAGGACGCGGGTTTTGGTCTATAAAATGTGGTGGTCTCGTTTAAATTTTTCAGTAGCCATGTCATCACGTCAAATGTAATTTAATGGCTAATGTACAAGTAGCTTTTTCCTATTTAGAAACCAAAATGTGATGTCTAGAATTTTTAGGTGCTCGTAGGACATACACAAATGATTTTCCCCAACTCCTTTCAGCCTGAGTAATAGTGGGTCAACAATTAAGCGCTGCAACATAAGATCATGGAGTTTGAGTAGCATTAGAAATCCCAGATGAAGGAACATGTGGTCTAGCTGAGATTAGAGCATTGGAAACATCGTGTGGGGGCCACACAAGGGTATCACCAGTCGAAGGGTAGATAGCGCGTGAGACTTTCGCAAAGCAGAACCAAACCCACGTTGCACATTTCGAGTTTGCTAAGCCAGAATTTGTGGTCCGTTTGTTAATTTGGAGGCTGCATGATCAATTTTTAATAGGACACATAGAGGTGGATCAAAATTGGAGGTAAGTTTTATCAAGCTATTGGCCGACTGCATTAACAACGATGTTATAGTAGTAAGAGAAGATTTCGATATTGGTGGTGCCATGTCAATTGTAGAAACTAAATTACCTGAATTTGGAATTGAAGGAAGCTCGACTGGTGTGTATGGAAGAATAGAATTGGGGCTCAATTGGTCATCAATTTTTTCAATTGGCAAAGTGCCTGTGATCTTTGGACCCTCAATTACATTTGTGTTGGTTGAATTTGGAGCAATATCCTCAAAAACAATCAATTGGAGCAATAGAACCTTCTCACGTTCACACACCTGGGATGACTTAATTCTAGATTTTTTATTATCAATTGGTACAATTGGTTGATGGTCCATGGTTATACCATCATCAATTGAAGTTCTCCTCAACGAATTAAACATTTGGAGCACCATATTTCATCGAATTCTAGAGTCTCGAATTTTTCGTAAAGAGCATGAACTTCAGCCATAAATTCATAAGTTCAGATTGAAATTGAGCCCGACCCATAGTTGGGTTAGGTATGCCGATGGAAATGAAGGTTTCTCAAGTGGTCCGCGACCATGGGTCAAGGATGCGTCAAGGATGGTTATGCAGTGGGGAAGGCATCATCTGAGATCACGCAAGACATTGTATCGAGACTTTCTCAGCTTCATATGAACCATGCATGATATTAGAGACGGGGCTCTAAGCTATTCTTGATGGGATTTTACTAGCTCAAAGACAGGGTTATTCAGCGATTTGGGTTAAGTCAGATTCTACGGTGGCTATTCATTGCATCACTAGATGAGGAGGTCCATGCACTATTCAGGGCATAATTATACGTATCACATACATCATATCATTCGACAGAGATACAGTTTCCCACGTTTACAGAGAAGGAAATCAAATTGCAGATGCTCTTGCTGCTGAAAGTTGGGATCATCGACGATATCAGGTATATAGACCACTTGACCTACCACGATATATTAGGGCACTAGTACACGTTGACAGACATAGATTGCCCAGTATCAGAATTTGAATTTTATTTAATCGAAATGCAGTGAGCAATTATTATTTGGAACCCAATTCGTTCTATCGGTAGTACCGCAAAGCGCTTAACATTAACATTGAACATTGGTCGAGTGCACGGTCCCCCACACCCCATTTCCCACTCACTTCTTTCATGACATAGACGTACACCTCGTAATAAAAACATTCGGGATATATATTTTTTTAAAACATTCTTTGACCGATTAACATTTGAAAACTTTTTGCCTCATGAACCTTCATACGTCATTAACAAAAAATATGTTACGAGAAACATAATATTCATATATCATGTTCACATAAAATCAATTTAGATAATATGTTAATACATTTAATCATGTGACGTACACTTGAAAATAAGGTGAGGTTTGCTTAAACTTGAATCCTAACAATTTACTTCTCCAATGGCAAGTGGAGATGCCACTAATAACCCATGAAGTCAACGTGCCAAAATTCTAATTCATATCAATTATTTAGGAACTTCGTCTAAATCGACTTTTTAAAGGTTAAGCCATCATATCAATTATTTAGGAACCTCGTCTAAATCAACTTTTTAAAGGTTAAGCCATAATATTTTCCTATTAACTTATTTTATTTATATTTATTATATTATTATAAAAATGTATACACAAATTGACAAGGGTTTTTTTTAGATTTAAATTTACATTGATTTATGTAAGTACACACAACCCTCATTTACCTATACGTAGGGGCGAATCCTATAACAAAAAGTCAAAGTTTAATATTATTTCTTTAAATTTTTACTTTTAATCGCACTTTCTGGACGTTGTGGACCCACATGCATGAAGATTTTTACTTATAATTAGTTTGATAATGTGTGAATTAACAGGATCCCAGTCATTGGTTTGAAAAAATTGTCAGAATCTCCTCTGTCAAATTAATTGTGTAAATTTATTGTTAAGTTAGCTTAATTCTAATTTGTCTACTTACTCTGCGTGCAATGACACACTAATGAGTAGAGAGCTTGGGGCAACACGTGTTGTACTGATGTTGGTTGTTCTACCAATGGACATTATGTTTATCTTGGCTCTAATTTGACATATGTTTGTCAAGTATTTATAAATAATTGTATTTATAAATCAATAAAACTAAATGGTTGTTGTAAATGCTAAACTTATTAATGACTGACATTTGTATTTTTATAATCCTAAAAATTATTATTGTTGTATCCATACATATTCTCTATAAATATTGGTGGTAATTGGGTCAAATAGTCTCTCTATAATATAGTTTGGGATTTTAGCCTCTGACCAGAAAAACATGTTTAAAATAAATAGTTTAAATTATAATTTATAAACTACCTCATATACCTTTATTCAACAAAACTAAATGAGAAAAACGTCAATCATACGTTTAAAATGATCAGATGCCGTTTTGGGTCACATGTCTCGATTTCACTCAAAAATTAGTTTATCATAGTTTGAAGCAGTTTAGTAGACTTGTACGTGTTAAATTAACAAATTTATTGAGTATCTTATGTAGACACGATGGAACATAAATTAACACGAATACAAAATTGTTAAAACGGGGTATCTATTTCACTCCGAAACTAGTCAAACAGTGTTTGAAACATCATACATGACTCGTACACATTGAACGATTACACGTGCTATGTTTTTGGATACCGTACTTTCTACTTAGTTTTTCTTTATTGTCACGTGCAATGTATTTTACTACCATAGAATGACTCGCTATAATTTGAATAAGTGTATACATGGACGTAACCATGCTTTCAATCTTGGGGGTGCGAAAATACGGGGGGTGGAGGGAGGTTGGCCCTCTCCCAGTGGTTTGGAGGCGGAGCCCCCGAAATTTTATTTTAATTAAGAGAATTGAAAACGACGATTTTAAGTACCAAAATAGGTCGGTTAAATTGACTGACCAAAAAGACAATCAGCTTATCGATACAAAAATAATATGTCTATCTATATGTCTAACACTATACAAATTGAAAACATGAATATTAGATGGATATCAAAAAGATAAAAGTAAACTGCTTATATAACAGATGGTAGAGATGACTTGGACATCTGAAATTAGTCATTCCGTAAGGGTTTTTAATTAGGTCGGCTTGGATATTGGGTTTTAATTAGTTGGGCCTAGAAATTGAGAACTTAACTTTTAAATTGGATTTGAGCCATTTATTTATTCGAGTAACTATTGGATCTTTTATTTAGGTCCAAAATTTTTGTATGGTTGAATCTTAAAGGGTAAGTTATTTGGTCGATATTTATTAATGGAAAAAAATCAAGATTTTGTAGGGGCAAGTCAAATTTTTTTTGGGGGGAAAGGGGGCGCAAAACTGAAAAATATATTACAAATTAACTACGAATAGTGGACCAGCAGACAATGTTGGGGGGCGGTCGCCCCCTGCCCCCTAGCTCCGTCATTGAATGTATCGATTGCAACGTTGAAATAGAGTTAAAACTCTCATCCATAAACTTTCATATGGTTACGGGTATGAATGAACCGAAACGAATACTAAATGAGTAGAAACGTCAGCCATACGTTTAAAACGACTAGATTTCGTTTTGGGTCATGGGGTATCGATTCACTCCGAAATTAGTAAAATATGATTTGAAATATCATACATGACTCGTACACATTGAACGACTACACGTGCTATATTTTCGATACCACACTTGCTACTTACATTTTTCTTTATTGCCAAGTATAGTGTAGTTTCCTACCAGATTATGGAGTGACTCATTATAGTTTGAAAAAATGTGTCGACCGCAACGTCAAAATATAGATAAAACTTTCATCCTTAAGCATTCATATGGTTGTAGACGTGAATGAATCGAAATGAACATGTGTATGGATGTTGACTATGAATGTTTAAAACATTGAACCAGTTAGGGTTGAAACAGATTTGCAGTTTTTATGACAGCTTGTATATTTATGCGATGGAAAAATAGATTATATTATTAACTACGCAAATTCACCCAATCTAAAAACTGCAGTTATACATTTAAAACGAAAACATGTCATTTTGGGTTATGAGGTCTCGATTTCACTACGAAACAAGTATTGGAATATCGTAGATGATTGTCCGGCCTGAATGAGCAAAAATTATGCGAACTGAACACTGAATTAAAAAAATGGCAGTGGTACATTTAAAACATTCATGTGCCATTTTAGGTGATGAGCCGATTTCAGTGGGAGACATACTATATTTTGTATACCCTAAATGGCAGTCATACTTGTAAAATGATATTATGTCGTTTTGGGTAACATGGTCTTGATTTCACTTGTACATATTGAATGATCAAGCTTGCTATATTTTTGTATACTCTACCCCTTAAATGGCACCATTACGTATGAAATGACAACATATTATTTTGGATCAAGGAGTCTCAAATTCACTCCAAAATTAGTAAAATAATGTTTCGAACATAATAAAAGACTATACATGTTGAACAATATGTTGAAATATAGTTAACATTTTCATTCCCAAATTTTCATGTGGTTACGGGCGCGAATGAACTGAAACGGACACTAAATGAGTAGAAATGTCAACCATACGTTTAAAATGATTAGATGTCATTTTGGGTCACAGGGTCTCGATTTCACTCAAAAACTAGTCGATCATAGTTTGAAACATCTTAGTAGACTTGTACATGTTGAATTAACTAATTTATTGAGTATCTTATGTGAATACGAGGGAACATAAAGTGAAATGAATACAAAATTTGTTAAAACGGTATTTAGTAGTTTAAAAAGGCATGTTGAATAATTACATGTTGACTCGGACATATTGAACAACTACACGTGCTGTGTATTGGATACCATACTTGCTACTTACGTTTTCTTTATTGTCAAGTGTAGTGCAGTTTCAGAGTGTTGGTCACAATCGAATGAACTTTGTATCTAACTTACTATTCAAATATGGCAAAAAAATGAATTCGTTTAACTTTTATATAAATATAAGTGAATATAAAGTGAAATGAACACAAAACTAGTTGAAATGACAACTAGCCATTTAAAATGTCAGCATATCATTTTGAGTCACAATGTCTCAATTTCACTTTAAAATTATTCGATCATATTTTCGAACATCTTAAAATACTTATATAAGTTAAACAAACTGATTTTTTGAGTATTTTATCTATAATTGAAATATAATGAAATTTATGATACTTACATTCATTCATAGTGAAGACTAGTAGTTTACTTATGGAACAATGTTGATCATTATCGGGTGAACTTTTATTTTTTTATTTTTTTATCGATCTTTGAAGTTCAATATTGTTTATTGATTTTACTCTAAATATAGTGAAATTTTTTCCACATTCTTTTTCATGTAGCTACGAGAGAATGTAAAGTGAAACAAATACAAAGTTAGTTAAAACGACATCACATCATTTATAACGATAGCACGTCATTACAGTACGAACTCTAAATTTCACTCCAAATATGGTTAAAACATATTTTTCATTAATTTTCATGTGGATACGAGGGAACATAAAATGAAATGAATACAAAATTTGTTAAAACGGTACTTAGTCGTTTAAAAACGCATGTTAATAATTACATGTTTTTCTCTTTTGCCATATACCCT
Organism: Fraxinus excelsior; assembly: GCA_019097785.1. Lineage (NCBI taxonomy): Eukaryota > Viridiplantae > Streptophyta > Magnoliopsida > Lamiales > Oleaceae > Fraxinus > Fraxinus excelsior. Next base: position 20,044,688 of record CM032636.1, on the reverse strand, counting down.
AAAATCTAAACCCTAAACCCTAAAACCTAAACACTAAACGATAACCCTCCGTTTAAAATGATAAGATACTGTTTCGGATCACGTGGTATCTATTTCACTTCGAAACTAGTAAAACAGTGTTCGAAACATCATACATGACTGGTACACATTGAACGACTTCACGTGCTATGTTTTAGATACTATACTTGCTACTTAGTTTTTCTTTATTGTCAAGTGTAATTTAGTTTACTACCATATAGTGACTCACTATAGTTTGAATAAATGTGTCGATCACAACGTCGAAATAGAGTTAAAACTCTCATCCCTAAACTTTCACGTAGTTACGGGCATGAATGAACTGAAACAAATACTAAATGAGTAGAAACGTCAGTCATACGTTTAAAACGACTAGATTCCGTTTTGGGTCATGGGGTATCGATTCACTCTGAAATTAGTCAAATATGCTTTGAAATATCATACATGACTCGTACATATTGAACGACTACACGTGCTATGTTTTCGATACCACACTTACTACTTACGTTTTTCTTTATTGCCAAGTATATTGTAGTTTCCTATCAGATTATGGAGTGACTCATTATAGTTTCAAAAAATGTGTCAACCGCAATGTCAAAATATAGATAAAACTTCCATCCCTAAGCATTCATGCGATTACAGACGTAAATGAACCGAAACGAACACTAAATGAGTAAAAACGTCAGACATATGTTTAAAACGACCATATGTCATTTTGGTTTGAACTAATAGTGATGTTATAGTTACCAAAAACCTTATCAGAATTTATCAAAAATCATCACAATTTCAAGATTAGATTCAACAATTAACATTCATTCATCCATAACAAACGTGAATGAATAGAATTGAATACTAAATGAGTAAAAACGTCAACCATACATCTAAAACGATCAGATGCCGTTTTAGGTCGCAGGTCTCAATTTCATTCAAAAACTAGTCGATCATAGTTTGAAACATTTTAGAAGACGTGTACATGTTGAATTAACTAATTTGTTGAGCATCTTATATTACAATTGGAATATAATGAAATTTGTATTATTTACCTTTATTCGAAGTGAAGTAGAGTGTAAGTTATTTACAGAACAATAGTGTTGATCACTATAGGATGAACTTTGTATCTAACTTGCCGTTCATAAATGATAAAAACTTGAATTTGTTTATTTTTATATAAATATAAGTGAATATAAAGTGAAATGAATACAAAACTAGTTGAAATGACAACTAGCCATTTAAAATGTCAGCATGTCATTTTGGGTCACAAAGTCTCAATTTCACTTTAAAACTATTCAATCATATTTTTGAACATCTTAAAAGACTTATATATATATTAAACAAACTATCTTTTTGAATATCTTATCTATAATTGAAACATAATGGAATTTAGGATATTCACCTTCATTCATAGTGAAGAATAATATAGTCTACTCATGGAACAATGTTGTTGGTCACTATCGGGTGATTTTTTATGTGAGTACGAGAGTATATAAAGTGAAACAAACATAAAATTGGTTAAAACGTCATCAAATCGTTTATAATCATGACATGTCATTTTGGTTACGAATTTTCATGTGGATACGAGGGAATATAAAGTAAAATAAATACAAAATTTGTTAAAACGGCAATTAGTCGTTTAAAAAGGCAGCATGTCATTTTGTCGTTGGTTTTAATTTTTAAATGGGGTATGAAAAACGAGAATGAAAGTGGGAATTTTTGAGGGATTTATGTTTGTGGATATGGTAAATATTAAACTTCAAAGTGGTCATTTTAGTCATTTCAATTTAAGGGTATTTAAGACTTTTAATATATGATTTAATAGACCAAAGGCTCTTGGAACAAAAAACTATTGAGATGGGCTATTTTACCAAACATTATTGTTGACTAGCCCTTTTAAGCAAATCCCCCATAAATTTTTTTCTTAATAGGCCCAACTGCCCAGTATTTATACTCAAGTTCATAGAATGTTTTGTTTTGCGATATCCAATAGAAACAATTTCATCAGACAGAATGAGTATATACAGACTAAAGCTTACCATTGATATTTGTTTTAATGAGTATTTTATACATGTGCAAATTACCCCATTCCCTATCTTTCAAGATTCAAATTCAAAAATCAGATTTCTTGTTTTAATTTTCAAAAATCAGATTTTTTATATATAGATACAGATTTTTTATATTTAATTAAATATTAATAATAATATTATAAAAATTAATTATATATACCCCACCCCCACCCCTAAAATAATTTTCAAACCCTAAATCACTCCTATCTCTCTATCCGTCTCTCACTCCTCTCGGCGACTGCACAAATGCACCGGCTCCGGCTCCGGCTCCGAGTGCAGCGTGTGACTTCATCTCTGACTTATAAATGGTGCGGTGTGGGCATGGCGATGGGCGTGCGGTACGATCATCTGTGTTTCCTGACGAGGTTGGTGAGGGGCCGAGTTTTTGTGGTCTTGGCGGCGAGGGATGGGTCCTTGTGGAAGTGCCAGTGCCTGTATCTCCGTCCGCTTGTATCTCCGCCCGCGATTTGAAGCTTGAGATCTGCTCCGCTCGTGGTGGTTGTGGTTCGTTCGGAGTTGGGGGTTTGGGTTTCTTCCTCCGATCTTCTCGCTAGTGGTAGTGGTGGTGCGGTTAGTGGAGGTTGGGTGCTCGCCAGTATTTTTTGTGGTTTTGAGTGGTAGCGATTCCGGCCTTTTGTGAGGTGGTAGCAGTGCTGATGTGGTGTTGCAGTTGTTGGCGGTGGTGGGTTTACTGTGCCCATGGTGGCGGCTATTCCTATGGCGGCATCGACGGTCATATATGGTGGGCGTGGTGGTGATGTCGTTTGTGGATCCAATTTGTTGGTGGCGGTGGACGGCGTATGTGACCAACTATTTGGATAGCGGTGGTTGTCGTCATTTTTTATTTGTTGTAGGTGGTTGTCGTGTCGGGGTGCTGGTGGCGGCGATGATTTGAAGTTGTAGTTTGTTCATTGTTGGTATGTTTGGTGGTGATGGTTTCTGGTGGCCGTTGAGGTGGTTGTTGGTGGTGGTGACGTCGTTGGCCAACTGTGTCGGTGGTGGTCACCGGGGTGTTAGGTGAGGGATTTGTGATCTGACCTGTGATTTGGGTTGTGAAGTTGTGACGTGCGCTGTGCTGTGACTTGTGCTGCGATCATTTGAAAATAACTTGTGATTATGAGCAAAATTCTGAGTTGTGACCTGGGCTGTGACATGTGATTTGAGTTGTGACCTGGGCTGTGACATGTGATTTGAGTTGTGACCTGGACTGTGACTTGTGATCTGGACCGTGATTTGTGAATTGGACCGTGACCTGAGTTGTGACCTGGACTGTGACTTGTGAATTAGACTGTGACCTGAGTTGTGACCTGTACTGTGACTTGTGACCTGAGTCGTCGGAATCGGAGTAGTCGCCGGAAAGGTCACCGGAATCGGAGTAGTCGTCGGAAAGGTCGCCGGTCGTCGGAAAGGTCGTCGGAGTAGTCGTTGGTCGCCGGAGAGGTCGCCGGAACGATGGGGGTGGTGGAGCCGTGGGGGTGGGGGTGGGGGTGGGGGTGGGTTAATTATATATATATCTTTTTATATTTTAGTATATATAAATAAAAAAATATATAAATATATATGTGTATGTATAGGTCAAAAATCTGATTTTTGAAATGTGAAAGATGTTTTGTCATTTTTGAAATAGGGTAAACTTAAAGTAGGATTAATGAATTTTTCCCATTATACATCCCAAGGACCTTAATTTTATAGGATCACAAGGTACTCGTGCATATTTCATTTTAATAATCTATATTATTTCAATCCTGTTTTTTTCTTGTTCATACATACATCATATTTATGGATCATCTATTCATTAAATGCTCACAAGCAAACCCTAGCTGGAAGAGGGTTTCGTTTCCATTCATTGAGGTTTTGTAAATTGAATTTGATACATCGATGGATTGAGAAGAAATGTAGTCTCTGTGTCTGCAATATTGAAGCTGGTAGTTCTACAAATTTCTATTGCCTTTATTATTGTCTCGGCATTTTACATTTTTCTCAGGTTCATTAATTCAGATCAATAAGGTAATGATAATCGCTGCATTATGTATCTTGATTAAATGATTTTGTGGGAATATTATAAATATAATAATGGTTCTATTTTCATATTATGACATTGGACCCTTCCAAGCTCTCGTCAGAATATGTCTATCATCTGCAATGCTGTAATACATGATTTAAAGGTTTGAGACTTTATTTTTTGTTACTATTGTGCAGGGGATTAATGATGGAAATTGGTTGTTCCACCGAGTCATTGTATGATCGAAAGGGAGCATATTTAAGTAAGAGACTACTCCTTAAACTACATTGATTAATAAACCAATGCTTGAAGATTTTGAGACGATGGTTTGGAGAAATGAGGCGATATCAGACTTGTTGGTTATTATAATTTATACCTTTTATTTCTCTATAAAAAGAATAGAGATATTTAAGCATCACATAAGAAAGAGAAATAAATGTATAATTTTAATCCTTTGCTTTGTTTTTAACTCAATCTCTCTCACGTTTTGCATCAGATTTAAATGCAAATTAACTCGTTATGATGATTTTGTTAAGAACTCTCGCCGGAGCCTCTTGTTTTTTCTGAGAGTACGAATGAAATCGATTTAGCTGATCATGTTGATGATAATAATAGGAATAGAAAGATTAATCTCAAGAGTAGACAGTGACTTTAAGGGTTAGGTATCTAACCAGCATCTGGCTTCTAAAATTACTTCCGTAAAATTATGGGTTTTTGTAAATGGTGATTTTGTTGGAGTAAAGGTGTTATCATGTTGCGTGTCAAAAAAAATAATGTCTACCTTGGGTTCTTTAATGAAACAACATTCTGTTGTCAAATTTGGTTCATCGTCTCTTACTTCTTGACAATTTCCTTTTTTTTTTTTCAGAATGAACTCTTCAGTTTGATTTGTGATGAGAAAAAATGTCATTTTCGTTTTGCTTGCAGTAATTCAGCCATTGAATGTTTGAGAGTTAATGAATTTTATTGGAACTTAATGATAAGTGAATTACTCTTCTTTTTTTGTCCAGATGTTTTTGTGGCTTATTGAGAGGTGAATATGAAGCGCTTGAATATTCATTTGAACTTACGCCTAATTCTGGTGGTTCTTATATATATCGAGAAATTCTTTTTTCCCTAAACTTTGTTCTTTTTAATGTCAAATACCAAAAAAAATTTGAGAGATGTTTGAGTTGAGAATGAACTTGACCCGAAAATAAGGATTTTCAGTTCCGTACTGGAACTGTAATTTTTTCCTTTTCCAATGTAAGTGAACAATTGAGAAATTACAAGGGATAGAAAACAGTTCTTTCTCTGAAGAAGCTCTATTGTTGGAAAAATCTTCAACTCCCAACCCTTATGTACTGTATATATCCTTTTTACTTCAACAGTTCTTTCACTAAGTTTTGTTTGTCTAAGAATTTAATACTTTCTCTTTTGCGATGAGTGGATTGTAATGTCATATTATGAAACTATTGGACACAAATTAAGGTATAATTTAAAGGTCTCAAGGTCCATTTGTTTTTATGCCATGTAGATGTGCCGTAGAAGCCATTTATTTATTTTGTGGATTGATGGAACGGTATAGTGAAAAGAAACAAGATTATTAAATGATTTTATTCATTTAGAGAAAACAGGTAATTGCATGCCTCTTGAATGGTAGGCAAAAATATGGAGGATCTATCTCAGAGAGTTACTGCCTTATGTATTTAGTTTTGACAATGAATAAGGAAAGATGACTTGAAGAGGATGTAATGTCTAGAATTAGAGCATATGGATGAAATAAAGAATTCGTGTTAGAGTTTTACATGATAAGTGTATATTCGTCAAATTAAAGGTAAGTTCTACATCACAATTATTAAGCAAACTATAATTCGTGATGTTGGTGTTCTTGAAGCTTCGTTTCGACAACATTGGTTGAAATGAAATTTTTTTGTTCTTCTTTTCACTGCCCTGGCTATATTTGCACCATTGGCCATCAATATTTGGATGTCTTGATTATTACATTCAGCACACTTAATGAATGTTCAATCTTATTTTCAATTAATACGCAGTAAATTTATTAGTTGAAGTTATCTCAGAAGCTTACTAAATGTGTAATAAGGAATTCGTCATCCAAGCTGGTGATGTTGACAGACCTGGAACCATTGAAGATTGGACCTCAAGGGGATAACATAATAATAAACTTGATAAAAGGTATGATCTACCTGAGATCTCCATAAGTTCTTTTTGAAGTCGTTTAGTCTTTAATGTACCATCACTACTTAAACTTTAATTCATGTTTTTCATTCATTTCAAATTAAAATTGAACCTTCGTTTAACTAAAATTCATTCTGAATTTGGTTTTACACAACGAATTGCATGTTGCTATGCTCTGGATCTGCATGTGACCTATTGAATTTTACTCTTTTGGAAGTGGATTAAATTTTTCTATGTTTATAAGTTTTGTGGATGATGTGCTGGTTGGGGAAAATGGAAGCACTAAGCATTTTATTCTAAATTTGTTTTGAGAACCTCTATTGTTGTGTGGATTTTTTTTTTTTTTTTGGGAATTGAATTTTGTCATTTTATGATTTATTGCTCTATGATCATGATATCTCTAGGAATTTCTAGGTATCGTAAACCTTTTCATTTTGTGATTAATAATGTATTTTCATCTACTTTCCAATTACATAAAGATTGTTATTTGGGAGGAGAGGAAGGTATTTGGTTCCAGAAGGCAAATTCTTAACGAAGAGTTCGTGAAAAACGAACTCAACAATCATAATAAAAATGGGAAGCATGCTGGGTTCAAAATAATAATCTTATCTGATGTTGCTGAATGCTTTCTATATGCATTTCTTTGTGCTTTTATGAATGTAGTCCAATGATTACCACTTCCATTCCTTCTTTGCAACCAGAAACCTACTGCTAGAAATACATTGGAGAAGATAGTTTCAGGTTATCAAGTTGTCTGTTGTGGTCAACTGGATGAAGATGCTATTTTCAACAAATGTATTATTTACTTCCTAATTTCACTTCATTGGGTTTACTCTTAACACTCATTTCTTCCATCTTCAATTTCAGAGGACACTTTCAGAGTAGAACTGCTGGGGCAACACTCAAATGAAGTTCTTGCCAATGAGTCTGTATCTGTTGTGATGGACAATTCCCTAAGCCCTTCCCATACGCTTTAAATCTTCTGTCAAGATCACAAAGGCCTTATTTATGATATAATGAGAACACTGAAAGACTACAACATCCAGGTCTGTCTTTTAACTTGTGATCTTGTAATAATGTCTTCTTATGACATATCAATCAAATAGTATCTTTAGAAAGAAATTTTCAATTAACGAGTTATCCCCTGTCTCAGCTAACTCATCGTCTGTACTTGAAACGAGAACTAGATTGTGTAATAAAAATACTGCAAAAGAATACTTACCCCAAATGTATGATCCTTTCTTGGACGAACCATATTGGAAAATTCATTGCCCACGAAAGAGGTGAATTAAATAGAAAATTCTCTTTAGTCCTCTGTTAGTACTAGTTCTTAAAAATAAGATATGAATGAACTTGTATGCTGTGGTCTTACAGGTTCAACCAGTTGTCTTGATTGTGGAATATCATTGAGAAATAGGAGTTCGTGTTGCACGGCTTGCTTTTTCTTTGGTTCTCCTCTTAGTCTCTGAATCGTTCTTACTGAACTGAATTGATGGCTAAGAATGATGACAGATGACTTATTCTGAAATTTTTAGGATAGACGCTGACTGAAATATTCCAGTGAGGTCAGTGAGGTTGAGCAATGAAAAATATTTGTTTAATGATTTATTCCTCTTCTCAAGATTATGTTGCCTGAAACAATTTCAAGGCCCAGAAAAATGGTTCTGGTTCATTTTGGGTACTAACATAGAAAGCATCAGGTTTTGAGGCTCGATTTAAGTTAATAAGAAAATGAAGTTTTCAAAAATGCATCTTGTTAACTGACAAAAGTTGATTTTACCTGCTCTTACACTGCACAATCTTCAACATATTTACAAGGATATTCTTACCTGACTTTCATTATTTCGGCCAGATCTCTTATGGCCGATTTTTTGCAAACTCAAAAGGGAACTGTGAGATGGACTTGTTTGTAATGCAAGCTGATGGGAAAAAGATTATTGATATGCACAAAAAGAACGCCCTATGCTCTCGACTGAGAATGGAACTTCAACAACCTATAAGAGTAGATGTTGTGAGCCGGGGGCCTGATCCCGAGTTGTTTGTTGTTAATCCAGTTGAGTTGTCAGGCAGGGGCCGCCCCCTCGTCTTCCATGACATTACCCTTGCTCTCAAGATTTTAAACATTCGCATCTTTTCGGTAATCAGATCCAACTCTATATTAGTTTGATTCCTTTGATCTTTCAACAATTTTAGGGGAAGCTGCAACTTGGTCCCCAACCTATTCTCTAATAGCAGGTTGGGCCTTAACTTTCTATTATAGTTGTACAACCAGTCTTCAATGACGTAAAGTGTGTAATTTTTCATTAAATTGCCTCATGACCCTTGTGAAAACACGTCTCGCTTCAAATTTGTGGGCGTCAACCTAAGCGGGGAAGTAAAATCTAGCTCATAAAGTTGGACATCTGAAAGCAAAATGACGATTTAAAAGAGATTTGGTTGCTTTAAAGGTTAGGGGCCAACATAAAACCGGTTGGAACCAAATCACCAGTGGTGCAATTTTCTCGTGTTTTTACATGGGATTAACAATTTTGCAACTTCTATTTTGCAGGTAGAAATTGGTAGATGCTGGATTCACGATCGAGAGTGGGAAGTGTACAGGATCTTGCTAGATGAATGGGATGGTTTTTCTGCCACCAGAAATGAGATTAAAGAATGTGTTAAAAAGAAGCTCATTGGTTGGGAAGTTCTATTTCATTTACTAGTTCTTCAACCCATTTACTGTACATCAGACAAGTATGTTCTCTTCCCTTTCCCGCTTTCCTTGTATCCCTGCAGCTCCTAGGTTTAATTATGTAAAGAATTTAAGGAATTCATGTGCTATCACAGGCTTCACCTGATATTTCGCATTGGACTGTGCTTAGAAGGAAGATAAATTACTGTCATCTATTTGAATTGTTTTTTGAAACATGATTTCCGAAGTCAATTCTTTTATGAAAAATTACTTTCTAGAAAAGTAACTTTTAACCACAAAACCGACATGCTCAAAACCATGCCGATTGAATCATGTCTCTTGTCAATTGGAAAGAACCTAGAACATGTAGCAGTATGGTAAAGAATTGGGAAAAATTGGCTTTACCACTCAATGGTGCTCTCTCACAATATAGGTCTTCAAGTCGCTGTATTCTGATGGGGCTTTGAGAGAGAGAAGAAAATATCTAATGAATTAAAGAAAAACTGGCAACGAATTGTTGGAATAAAACTATAATGAAGAAATTTAAAAAGCTCGATTCGCATTTACATAATAATCTAGAAAAGAAACTTTCATCAAATAAAAAAGATAAATCAAGATTCCACAACCTGCTTTTTTTCTTGCTCAATCCAACTATTTCTTGATCTGTATGCTGCGAGCCTGATTATACCTAGTAGAAAGCGCCACCATTTCTTTATCATTCTTTTCCATTTCATCCCTAAACCTCTTGTAGATATCAGCCTTGTTCTGAACATCATTATCAATGAAACGAGAGCTCCAAATAAGTTCACACAAGCTAAAATCAAGAAAGATAGCCCGTAACACTGCTTCCCCATGCATGTTAACTCGCGTACCATTGATCGTGTCATCCCTTTACTTGCAAGTTGTTTCAATGCCTCTCCATCATACAATTTTCCGACATCAAAGAGGGCTAACCAATTGACCACAATTAAAGAGAGTTGAGTAATATTTCAATCCAAAAAGCTCGGAGATGATGATGAAAAGTACGGTCAATTGTATACCATAAGAGAATCCGATCAACAACGAAGCAATGTAGACTGAACCCAGGAAGGGTAACCCGATCAACAGGTCTCCGATGCATGGTAACACGAGGGAAAATGTCATCATAAGAGTACGAGGAATTTTCCATTTCAAAACTAGTTTTATTGAGACAAACCCTGAAAAAACCCTACCAAAAAAATTCCATATGCTTACTAGGGAAACAAACGTGCTGACGGTATGAGTTGGATAGACTAATGATTCACCAATTTGGCCTAAATTATCAACTGCAGTTAAACTGCAACCTAATCCACACAAAGAATTATCATGTCTAGACTTAGTAGGGCTTGTAATATTGTGTAATCTTCACCCCTTTCCCGTTTTTTGCATATGTTTTCATAACATGAAGTTTCTTTCTTTTCTTCGACCATGGATTTCGGATATTCCACCAATTCGACGATTTCTGGCTCAATCTCTTCTGCAGGTTTTGATTCTATCAAAGGTGGTTCCTCAACAAGAACCCCAGAAGGGGCTTTTCTAGCTTCCTCTTTGTTCAATCTCCAAGTATAAAATTCTTTTCGGATCGCAATTAGGCACAGAAGGAAAAGCAAAGCACAAACGACAGTGGCACTTCCAATTAAGGCTTTATGAGAAAAAATAACAGACTTTTGTGCTATTGTTAATCCCATTAAGACCAATGCCAAAGTATATTATCAGATTCTCATATAAAACACGAATCTCATTTGGATGCCTAGAAATTTTCAGTGTCCTAATGTTAAAAGATAAAGAATATTGAAATCACTGCTGGGAGCCAACCAATGGGAAGAATTAAAGATTTACCATCATTTCCATATATGGCAAGATAAAGTTGGGTAAAAACTGCACCACTTAGTCCTACATAACCCTTCATTAAACCTAGTAACATACCTCGACCTTCTGGAAAGTTTTTCACACAAGTAACAACTGAACCCGTGTTTGCAAAATTCTGCGATTTCGCCCCAATGCATATATAGAGACACATTTGCCAAACTTTGGGTGTTGATATTCTTCTAGTCACTGAAAGCCATAACATAAAATAGCCTGCAAAATTCATGAGTGATCCGATCAAGAGCACAACCCATGTTGGTGTAACCTTGGCGATTAGGCCGGATAGAACTCCGACATTTTTGGAGATTATTAGGAGTTCTAATACATTCCTCAATCCAACGAACGAGCAAATACATTGATAAGTTAGTGACAAAATAAGTCGTTTTTCTTATTGTAATTCATATTTCCTCATTGACATCTGCTAAAAATAAAATTGGACATCATTTTCTTAATCTGTAGACAAGACAATCCATTACTAAATTGAAAATTAGGCAAAAACTGAGCATTGGTTCTATTGTTTCACTACTAGAAAGTGAGGCAATAGAGACGAAAATTTGGCAACAAACGTCTTCCGTTACTAATACCAACGGATGAACAACAAATTAGCAACATATTATTATTTTATTATTTTTAAAAATTATATATTAAATTACAACGGAAGACTTTCGTTATTAATAATTCATTGGTAAAATTTTTAAAAAATAAATTAAATAATTTAGTGACAAATTTTCCCAACCGATAATTCCGTTGGAAACAATATAAAAGAGAAATGATTTTTGGGCTCGAATTTTTTTTTCTTAGTTAGATGTTAATTTCCAGCCCAAGAAGGAAGGCCCAGCCGAATCCAAAAATGTGAAAACCTTCCAAGTTCCCACCCGTCTGCAGTTTGCTCCCATTTCATTCCCAAACCCGTCTTCTCCATTTCCGGCTGCGCAACCTCCTCACCGCCTCCGGGCCTCCGCCTCCTCCGATCATCAGTCTCTCAAGTCCTTGTGGCTTCGCCCCCATTGACTGCTCCATTTCACGGCTGACCCGTCCCTTATGCTCGAATCTCGATACTTTCACTCCGCTCCTGTTCGCACCCGATTGTGAACTGTGAAGCACCCGCCGGCCGCCTGGATTTCTTGGCTTCTTTCTCCAGAGAATCATGTATCTCTGTAAGCTACTAGGCTCGATACTTTTATTTTACAATTTAATTACTTATGTTGACGAATTTCTATCTCGCATTCTCGCTTATATTGTAAATTTGTAATTCTTTTTTATTTTCAGAATATGTAAGTTGAAATCTGTGTTAGATTTATAACCTACAGTGAGTTTATTTACTTGATGAATGGATGGAAATTTTATTTATTCTCCTTTACGTACAGAATGATTTTCTACGGTTCTGGACTTCTTGTGGTGTAGAGATTCAACTGTAACCTGTTAGTCACTTAGTAGCGAGGTCGAGATTTTTTAGTTTGGGAGGGCCTATTGGATTGCAATCCACTGGCTTAGTGGTAGCAGGTAAAGAGCGACATTTTCAAAATAATAAAGTTACATAATTTAGAAAAAGATTGAGAAAGTAAATGAAAATCATAGTTTCCATGTACATGACACAACGAAAATAAAATAAAGAAAACAAAAGTAAATAAATAAATCATTCATGATATATAACTGAAGAAAAGCACAATTATCCTCAGCCCATTGGGCTATCTAAATAAACCATTGCTTCCTAAAATCACCGGCTTCAGTCAACAACCCATCCAACTACACTAGTTCAGTTAAAGGAGAAAATGGAAGAGAGACGGAAAACTATGTAGCTTGCGTTATCCTTCAGCAACCCTAGTTAACTGTGGCCAGCGGCGGAGCCCAAGCCCACCCTAAACTTATGGGCTCAATTTTTATTTTTATTTTGCTAAACGGCCAATTCCCAAGACCTACACAGTCTAATCCAAAAAATGAAAGAAAGCATCAGGGCTTCCTTCATTCTTCAGTCTTCACTTCCTTCACTCGTCTGTCTCTCTCATACTCTCACCGGCTCACCGCTGCCTCTATTCTTCTCCACTCCAGGTGGCGTTGTGTGCAGAAAAGTTTGGTAACAGGTATAAAATGGAAGAAAGAGGCTGTCTGAGTTTCATGCCTTGCTGCTTCTTTATTAATAATATTGATTTGCTACTTATGCACTTTTGGCATTAAATAATTTGGCATTTTGTAACTTTTAGTGGGTTGGGTTAATTGGTTAAGAGAATTTAGATTATTTGAAGGCAATATCTTTTTCATGCTGAGAATTGTATTGTATGATTCCTTCTATTAGTTCATTTGTGTTCATTAATACAATTCTAATTTTTGTCGAATTCCGCATCTGCAATTACATAGGTTGATTTTAGTGCACATACATGGTTTATTTCAAGTTTAAAAACATAATGCTGCTTCAATATTACACGATACGTTGATGTTTCCATTTTGTCACATGACTCCCATCTATTCAAGGCCGATCCTGGCCCAAGGCAACTAAGGCCACTACCTTGGGCTTCAAATTTTTAGAGGCCCCTTAAAAAAAAAAAAAAATCCAAGCTACTTCTTTGGACATCAATTAATAAAGGGCTTAAAAAGCCCCAAATAAAAACACCTCAAATACCTATTTCCTTGCCAGTTACCATCTTCAACTCTCGGTCTTCATCTTCTCGGCTGCTTCAAGACTTCAACAGACAACATTATCTCACCAAATTCCAAACAAGCCTTTAATCTTTGATGCTTGGTACTGGTAGTGAGTCTTCTAGAGAAGTCAATCATCAGAGGGCAGGTTCGATCAATTCCCAAGCCTCACATACTGCCGACGGACGCCCTCGTCCCGCGTCCACACCTTCCTAGGCTGAAATCAAAATATTTTACGATAAGGTTTTTATTCCGTGGACTCAGTATAGAGCACTTTGATGAATTCTTGTTTTAATTCTTTTTCTTGGTTATGAATTTCATTTCTTATTTTGTGAAATGTGAAGATTATGTTGATTGTTGATGGTGAAATCACTGAAATGCCACATTTCCCCCCCAAATTTGAGCGTGTGAGCTGTAAAAACAAGTGCAGGCAGTTAAAATGGTGCGTTTTATTTATTTACGACTTTTCTTGTTACTAAGCTCCTATTTGTTGTAGATTAAAATCAGATTTTTAATAGATTTTACTAAAAGTTGATAAAATGTGTAGTTGAAAAGTTGTGGGTCCCATAAATTGTGTATTAAAATTAATTGTGGACTTTGACTTGAGATTAAAATCAGATTTTAATTTATGCCAAACATGGGCTAAGTTTTTATAGTGTGTTAAATTCCTAATATATATTTCATATTTAGCTCCTCTTTTTAATAATATACACTTCAAATTAGCTCAATTATGTAAACGAATTGAATTTTTTAAATCTTAATTCTTTGAAATCGTAACTAGTTTTTACGTTAACAGAAATGGGAAACCCTCTTAGCAGTTGTATGGTGATTATTGTTTTCATAGTTAAGTAACATTAGATTAATCATCTAATCAATTTCATGAGTTAAAGAATGATAGATTAAGAGAATGTTTGTTTCAATTTAATTATGTAAACTTTGGAAGTTCAGCTAGCTGATCTACAGTATATTGTTCGTAGTGTTATTTTTGTTTAAAATATTACGTGCTTTCAATTTTCATCAAGGATACTGATGAATGGCAGAAAATAAGGCAATTTCCTCATAATGGGAAGAAAATTTGGATTTTTAATTGGATGGAATTATGGAATTGGATTAAACAAACTTTACTGTTGAATTTATTGCTCAAACGGGTGAATGTGGGAGGTTGGATTTTGCATGCCAGTTGTTGAATTGTAGAAGGCCTTATAATAATTAGTCACCTAGGGCCTCTAAATTCTCAGGGCCGGCCCTATGTCTATTCTAAACTTATGGTTTTTTTTTTTTTTGGTATTATTATGATTATTTTCTTGATTTTTATTCCTTTGTATCGACTCAATTTATTATCTGATAAGCTTAGATAATGTGATTCACATCACTAATTCCAAGGTTAAGAATTGCAAAATAGGAATTCTCTTTAAAAATAATTTTTGATTCCTTTTAATGCTTGTGATGATATTGTTTAATTTTTTCCCTTTCAATTACAGAAACGAAATCCAATAAACGAAAACCGACATTCAACATCGATACATTGTGCCTATACTGCCTGACTGTGGCGTCTCATAATCTACTGAGACGTGTTATCCTTCAGCAACCCAAGCCTCCACGACACGTTCTTTGCTCGTTATTAATCTTTAAATCGACTAAATTAAGGTATTTCTTTCATTGTACTGCTTTCTGCTTTTCCGATTAGTTATTTTGAATGGTTTTTTCTGCATTTTCGATTAATTTTGCTTATAATTGTAGGTGATAAGACTTCAAAATTAACCAATTTCTTGTTATTTTCTGTTTAGTGACGAGAGTATTAAATATTGATGAGTATTTTATTTGAGTTAGTTATTTTGATGCAAATTAAGTAAATTTTCGGTATTTGACATGAAAGGATAATATGTGAACAACATCAATGGAAAAAATTTCTTTTTAAATGTAACAGGCGTCAACTTTTCTCCGCTTTCTAACTCCGTATTTTCTTTACTGTTTTGGGGCTACAGAAGAATGCATTTAATCCTATAATGGTGTTGTGGTTTTATTTTTTGATGTAATACCTAATGAGCAGCTGTATTGGTATCTAATATTGTGATTGGTACTGTTTGTTCTTTTTGTATAGTTTCTGTGGCCTTGCTTGTAACGGAATGGCAGAAGAAAGCGGGAAAAGCTTTGCACGCAGGGATCGTCTTTTGGAAATTGAGTCACAAGTCCAGAAGTGGTGGGAAGAGGGTAATGTTTTCAAGGCTGAAGCCAAGGACTTGCCGCCCAAACCAGGTGATAAGTTCTTTGGGAACTTTCCGTTTCCCTATATGAATGGTTATCTGCACTTGGGCCATGCTTTTTCTCTCTCGAAACTTGAATTTGCTGCAGCATATCATAGATTGAGGGGTGCAAATGTGCTCTTGCCTTTTGCTTTTCATTGTACTGGGATGCCCATTAAGGCCTCAGCCGATAAGCTTAAGAGGGAGATTGAGATGTTTGGATACCCACCTGTGTTTCCTGTTGTAAAAGAGGAAGGTTCTGAGCAAGAGGAGAAGCCAGATGGCCAGAGTGCTGGGAATCAGACTCAACCTGGTGGTAAGTTTAAGGGTAAGAAATCGAAGGTTGTTGCCAAATCTGGTGGCATCAAGTACCAATGGGAGATTATGCAGAGTTATGGTTTGTCTGATGACGAGATTGAGAAGTTCAAAGATCCATACCACTGGCTGACCTTTTTCCCGCCTCTGGCTTTGGAGGATTTGAAGGCTTTTGGGTTGGGATGTGATTGGAGGCGAACTTTTATCACAACCGATATGAACCCTTATTTCGATTCATTTGTTCGGTGGCAGATGAGGAAATTGAAATCAATGGGTAAGATTGTTAAGGACTTAAGATATACCGTATATTCACCTTTGGATGGGCAGCCTTGTGCTGATCATGACCGGGCTTCAGGGGAAGGTGTTATTCCACAGGAGTATACACTCATAAAAATGGAGGTTGTCTCACCTTTTCCACCAAAGATGAGTGTTTTGGAGGGCAAGAAGGTATATCTTGCTGCTGCTACATTGAGACCAGAGACCATGTATGGGCAAACAAATTGTTGGGCATTGCCAGATGGGAAATATGGGGCTTTTGAAATTAACGATACAGATGTGTTTATCTTAACAAAGAGGGCAGCTCTGAATTTGGCTTATCAAAAACTGTCACGCTTTCCAGAGAAACCAACTTGTTTGGTCGAGTTAACTGGTCAAGATCTTATTGGTTTGCCTCTTAGATCTCCTTTAGCATTTAATGAGATCATATATACTCTGCCCATGTTATCGGTTCTCACTGACAAGGGTACTGGGATTGTTACGAGTGTTCCTAGTGATTCTCCCGACGATTACATGGCCCTTCATGATTTGAAATCAAAGCCAGCATTCAGAGCCAAGTTTGGCGTGAAGGACGAGTGGGTTGTGCCATTTGAGATTATACCTATCATTCACCACCCAGATTTTGGAGATAAGTCTGCAGAGAGAATATGCATTGAGAAAAAAATCAAAAGCCAGAATGAGAGGGAAAAACTCGATGAAGCCAAGAAAATAATCTACAAGGGAGGATTCTACGAGGGAACCATGCTTGTTGGGGAATTTGCAGGAATGAAAGTCCAAGAAGCCAAAAGTTTAATCAGGAGCAAGCTTTTAGAGCTCGGTCAAGCTGTTGTCTACAGTGAACCCGAAAAGAAGGTCATGTCTAGATCTGGGGATGAGTGTATTGTGGCTTTGACTGATCAATGGTACATCACTTATGGAGAACCAGAATGGAAGAAATCAGCAGAAGAATGTTTAGCTTACATGAATCTCTACTCAGATGAGGCACGACATGGCTTTGAGCACACCTTAAGCTGGCTGAATCAGTGGGCATGCTCACGTAGTTTTGGGCTTGGAACTCGTATTCCCTGGGATGAGGACTTTCTAGTTGAGTCTTTGTCTGATTCAACTCTTTACATGGCATATTACACCGTAGCCCATCTGTTGCAGAGAGGTGATATGTATGGTGCTGATAAATCTTTAGTAAAACCAGAGCAGCTAACAGATGAGGTTTGGGATTTCTTATTTGTTGGTGGGCCATATCCTGAGTCGTCAGATATAACTTCTTCTCAGCTCAGTGAGATGAAGAAAGAGTTTGAGTATTGGTATCCGTTTGATCTGAGAGTTTCGGGCAAGGATCTCATTCAGAATCATCTTACTTTTTGCATATATAATCATGTAGCAATCATGCCCAAGCACCACTGGCCTCGTGGATTCAGGTGCAATGGACACATAATGCTGAACTCAGAGAAAATGTCAAAGTCCACAGGGAACTTCAGGACGGTTCGCCAAGCTATTGAGGAATTTTCAGCTGATGCTACGAGATTCTCTCTCGCAGATGCGGGTGATGGTATGGATGATGCCAACTTTGTCTTCGAGACAGCAAATGCTGCAATCTTACGTCTGACGAAAGAGATTGTGTGGATGGAAGAGCTTTTTGAAGCCGAGTCATCTTTGAGAAGTGGTCCCCCATCCACTTATGCAGATCACGTGTTTGCAAATGAAATGAATATAGCAGTCAAGTTGACTGAGAAGAACTATAGTGAGTGCTTGTTTCGGGAAGCTCTGAAAACAGGTTTCTATGATCTTCAGGCTGCAAGGGATGAGTATAGACTTTCTTGCGGATCAGGGGGCATGAACCGTGATTTATTGTGGCGGTTTATGGATATTCAAACACGTCTAGTTGCTCCAATCTGTCCGCATTATGCTGAATATGTCTGGAAGGAGCTGTTGAAGAAGGATGGATACGTCGTAAAAGCTGGGTGGCCTCAAGCTGATTTTCCAGATCTCACTCTCAAAAAGGCCAACAAATACTTGCAAGATTCAATTGTATCTATGAGGAAGCTTTTGCAGAAACAGATTACTGGTTCAAAAAAAGGTAATGTAAGTATACCTAATAGCCAAAATAAGCCGACTGTTGGTCTGATATTTGTGAATGAGCAGTATGATGGATGGAAAAAGGAATGCTTGAACATACTTCAGAAGAAGTTTAACACTTCAACACGATCCTTTGCACCCGATCAAGATATCCTCTCCGAATTGCAGAAAAGTGCACTTGGACAGGAAGGCAATTTCAAACAAACACAGAAGCTATGTATGCCTTTCTTGAGGTTCAAGAAAGACGAGGTTATGGCTGTCGGGGTTCAAGCATTGGATCTGAAGCTGCCCTTTGGTGAAATTGAGGTTCTGAAGGAGAACTTGGAACTGATCAAGAGACAGTTGGGACTTGATCGTATAGAAGTTTTGTCTGCTACAGATGCCGATGCTATAGAGAAAGCTGGGAATCATGCCACTCTTCTGAAGTCTAATCCCCCGGCCCCAGGAAATCCTACTGCAATCTTTCTGAATGAATGAACTAATTTTGCAGATATTAATTTCTCAAGTTTTTTGTTAAATTCTATCTTATTATATGTTCTTGAGAAATTTTAATTTATACACATCTGGTATTTTGTTCCTGCTCCTCTCTAGAAGGAAAAGGAAAAGAAGAAATTGTCTCATGAATTGATTGATGAGCTTGCATCTTTATTTTACCCACTCCCTGTTTATCAGATCTTTGGATTTATTGTTAATGATTTTGTTTTATTTTGTGCTTGTTTATATGCCCTAGTCATGATTGAAGAGATAAATTGTGCAAATCTCGGAATAAACTGTGCTGCGGATTCAGTGTTTACTTGGATAAACATTTTATTTACATTTCATGGAAATTACTGTTTGATTCCACTTGAATTTTGATATTTTTTCCTTGAAAATAAAGCCCCATAAAAATCGAATTTGTAGTAGATTTTGATGAAGTAGATTGAATATGTGGTTGAAACATTGTGGGCGATGTAAAATACATGGTTAAAATTAATTGTTGATTTAGATTTAGATTTTAATCTAAGTTTTAAGCTAAATCGAATAGGGGCTAGGTTATCGATTTGGCTTTCAGTGGAACAATCTTACTTTCCCATGGTTTCCAACTTCCAAGTTGTAGATTTCTTTACTCACTGAAAATATTATATTTCTTTCAACGTAAAATATCTAGTTAAAATATTTTATTGTTTGAGATCGTGCCTTAAGGTGAATGAAAATTAACTTGTCTTATCTTGATAAAGCACATGCCTCAAGCAACGAACGGGCACTTGAGCTCGTAAGTCATAGATGTTTGAGCTCATGCCTCATCAAGATATGAACGAGTTCGGACCATTGTGAGGCGGACGTCATGACCAAAGTTCCCAGTCATACAAAAAAGTTTGATTATAGATGCCTAGATGCTCAGCTCGACCCAGATAGCTTTGCCTCCTTAGGAAATGTGCAAAATTGTACCTTGACAAATGTCCAATTCAATCAATAAGAACTTGAAGTAATTGCTATTGAGCTGAGGCAGTGATGAACCTTATTATTTTCCACAAAATACAAGACAGCTAGAGACATTTTAGTAATAATTATTTAAAATTACTTTTTCTTTTTTCAACTTTAGTACAAACTCTTTAGCCTGATAATTTGTCAACCCTTGCATGTCATGCCCCAAGCCGACCAAAAATTATTGTAATCCTAGTAATGTTGCACAACTTATATTTGCATCCATAGTATTTTGGGTTACATCGAAAAATAAACCATTTCCATCAAAATGGATCTTAGTCTTAGATCCAAAAGATTAATTTATTTTAAGGATCACAACTACTTTTATATTTGTTATTCACATTTTTCGGACACGTAAACTTTTAATCACTTAAAATACTTCCAAACAAGTCATTAATTTTAAAACTTATTTACTTGTAAATTTTCAAGATTAGTCAAACATGCCGACTCACTAATCTTGCTGTAACTTTAACTCAAAGTAATATTGGAACAAGAAACCTGTACGTCTAAAAAGAAAAAGAAAAAGAAAATAAAATTGTCTGTTTCTTTGTCCCTTTTCTACGGAATCCCTCCTTCTCTTAAAAGAGTAAATGTGAGAGGAACCAGAAAATTCCCATCTACTTCTACTGCTGAACAAAGCACAAGGGGTATTTTTTCGCATACTATATTACCTCTCATGATTGATGATATTACTTGAGCTATTCATATAACAATTTAACAAACTAGGTTACCGTTATACTCCGATGGTGGCAATGGCTCGAAGGGCAACCTTGGCCAGATTTTTGGAGAAGCGCATGCATTGGTAATGTCTTATTTTAAGGTTTTTCTTCATACAATAGTGTTAATTAAACTGCATTGATTCCATCTATAAGCATCATTGTCATTCACTTCTTAAACATTGTTTAATTCATAAGCATGAACATAGAAAAAGCTAATGAATTGAAACATCTTAATTGTTATGTAACAGGAAAAATTCATGTGTCTCTGCACAGTCTGGAGACACGGTGTGCCCCCGCACTGTGCGGAGACACGGTGTGCCCGTGTCTCCAGAGACTCACGGAGACACGGATGCACCGTGTCTCCGCTCCGCGCTGTGCAGAGATGGAGACATGCGTTTTTTTCGTGCCTCCGCGTCGTGTCCGAGGTTTTTTTTCTACTTAATTACATTTTACTCAAACTAAATACAATTAATATTGCGAAACATTTGTAAAAAAATAAAACTATATATTGACATAGACAAGAAAATGTTTATAATAAATGAATCCACAAGCACAAAACCCATCATTTTAACACAAATAAATCGCTTGAGCAAACTTGTATGCTACACTGAAGCAACACGATTCTTAGTTTCTCGTCTTCCAAATTTCTTCTCATAACAATCTATTACCGTTTTAACATTAGCTTCTCTTGCAGTTTCTTCTCCTTGGCAACCAACTCCTTCACGTGTATATGAGGCAATAAAGCTATAAGACCATAAAATGTCATAGATTACCAATATATTCTTATCCCTTCACACAATTACGCCGTTCATGTTTGATAAGTACCTGAGACAATATTAGATATTATAATGAAAAATATTTTTTTTTTCATCTTTAATACTATTAGGTACTATATATGATCCTACAGTTATAGTTTTAGATATAACCAATGTTAATGATAAGAAAATCAAATAGATAAAACATGAACCTTAGATAAAATTTGAACAGCTTGGGGGTAAGATTGCAAGAATGACAACAAGGGTTTCAACTCTTTGCGCCTGAAGTAATATTTCGTAAAGGATAAAACCAAATTTATATTAACACAGATAAACTATTTTTGTATATCTGAGATAATTTTCTTGGGGAAAAAATGTGCACCAAACTGGTGCTTAGCTAAGTTGTAATTTTTTTTAAAAATAATAATTTTCCATTTTTTAAATTACTGATGTATTTTTTATTCTTTTTGCAAAAAAAAAATGAAGATTTTATTATTCTACTTAATTAAATTTAGGTGATAACATTTACTTACATTTCACACAAACTAAATACAATTTCACTTTTTTCTAATTTAATAATCCAAAAAATTGATGCAAATCACAAAAGCTCCTATTCATTTACAAATTAATTTAATTCTAGAAAACATTCATTTCTACTATAAGAAACACGACTTCGTTCCATACATATAAGAACATAAAACAATCACCAAATTTAATTGTATTTGAAGTATTGCTATCAATAATTGCTGTGATGATTTCAAGTGTTTGATAACTCGACATATCCAAGTCATATAACGCCTAATTTTCGTTTATGTTTTGTAATGGCTCTGTTTGTGTGTATCCCTTACTGATGTCTTTTGCTTCGCTACCATCCAAAGCCATAGCCTCAAGTGTATTGTGTTCTTCTTTTTGCCAACTGATTCATTATCTCAGGATAAACTCATATGTTGTCTGTTAAACTATATTTTAGCTAAGGATATTTATGTAATTGTGTTATCCCTTATACATAGAATAGGCGTGAGCTTGTACCCGGTTTGTATATATATACTTGTGCTGTATCAGTTTGAATATATAGAAATAAATTTCATTCAACCAATTTTCCCGCCAGTTCTCTCTTCTTCATCATTTCAATTCCCTGCAGCTCTTCATGGTATCAGAGCAAGTTAATTGAAGCTTCCATTGAAATGGCAGATGATTCTAGTGTTGCTGCAGATCTACAAAGTCATTATGAACGGAAGAATTCTTCTAGTGATTTATCCACAGGAGAAATGGCTACGGGAGACGCCAATTCACTTCTCGGGAGATTAGTTACCGATCCTGCTAGTCCCTATTATCTTCACTATGGAGATAACACAGGTATGCAGATCATCTCTGTAGTTCTCACTGAAGACAACTACACGACGTGGAGTCGAGCTGTGGTTATCGCACTTAGTGTCAAAAATAAGGAAGGCTTCATTGATGGAACAATCAATAAGCCTCAAAAGGATGATCACCTGATCAGTGCCTGGAGAAGATGTAACCACGTTGTCTCTTCCTGGATTATGAATTCTATTCCCAAAGAGCTCTATCCTAGCGTGATGCACAAAGATTCTGCAAGGGAAATCTGGATGGAGCTTCGAGACAGGTACAGCCAAAGTAATAGTACACGGATCTATGAGTTGAAGAAGCAGATCTCTTCTATTTCACAAGAAAATAGTTCGGTCAGTTCCTATTTCAATAGGTTCAAAGGCTTTTGGGAAGAATTGGATAACTACAGGCCTGATGTTAATGGCAATTTTTACAAACATGAGGATCAAGTCATGCAGTTTTTGATGGGACTGGATGACCAATTTTCTGCTGTTAGAAGTCAGGTGTTGATGATGGATCTGTTACCTTCATTAAACAAAGTGTTTGCACTTATACTACAGGATGAGAGACAGAAGGAGGTTGCTGCTAAGAAGCAGCAACACTTCGAGGCAGTTGCTCTAGCCAGTAAAATGATGAACGGTTCTAGTGCATATCGCAATCAAAACTCATTTAATCAGTTTCAGAGGAAAGACAGACCTATGTGCAGCTATTGCGGTATGCTTGGTCATATCAAAGGGAAGTGCTACAAACTTATTGGTTATCCTCCTGGCCACAAGATTGCTAGAGGAAAAATGCCTATTGCCAATGCAGTTGCTCAAGCACCTGCTGAAAGCAAATTTGAGACTGCTAACTATCAGTCAAACTTGAAATTTACTCCAGATCAATGCCAGCAACTTCTAACAATGCTTATGCCTCAGCTGCAGGCACAATTGTCTACTGGTACTCCAAGAATACAAAATGCACAACCGAATGCTGGTGCCAATCCTGAATCGTCTGCTTTTTCAGGTAAAACTGTGCAACCAAATGTTGGTGAAAATGGAGTAGACTGGATCATTGACACTGGAGCATCAGAACATATGGTGTGCTCCATTACATATCTGACTAGCATTACAGCAAAATCAAACGCTTCTGTTAGACTACCTAATGGAGATTATGTGGCAGTCACGACTGTTGGCACAGTAAAACTATCAGATGATCTGATTTTGACAGATGTTCTTGTGGTGCCATCGTTTACATTTAATTTGATCTTAGCAAGTAATTTGGTTTTGAAGCATAATTGTTTTCTGATTTTTATGTATAATTCTTGCCTTGTGCAGGATCTTTCAACATGGAGGACGATTGGGGTGGGCACACTTAAGGATGGCTTATACCATTTTCATGAGAATATATTCCCTTTTAATCATTCTTCGTTTCTTCAGTCCTTATCCCAGTCTGATGACTCTTCACAGTCCATTCCCAACCTATTTCCACCTCAGGTATTCTCACCTCATGACATCACTTATTCACCTCCTACTACTGTTTTACCCTCCACTCACATATCATCTCATCAAAACCTTTCTCCTTTAGCCTCTTTTTCTGATACTACATCCTCTGTCCCTTCACCTCCTTCGCCTTCATTGTCTCTTCGTAAATCAAAAAGGATACCCAAACCACCATCTTATCTTCTAGACTATCATTGCACTCTTGCATCCAAGGTGCCTAATCCTCAATCAGCCTCTATGAAGAAAGGTCCTGCTGCAGGTAAGCTATATCATATTTCAGAACACCTATATTATGATCAGTTATCTCCTACTCATAAAAAGTATGCATTGGCTCTCTCTACTGCTTTTGAACCTCACTCTTATGGGGAAGCATCTAAACACTCAGATTGGTGCCATGCTATGGAACTAGAGTTTCAAGCACTAGTTTCCAATAACACTTGGGACGTTGTTCGACTTCCTGCTCACAAGAAACCTGTAGCCTGCAAGTGGGTGTATAAAGTTAAGCTTCGATCAGATGGCACTGAGGAAAGGAAGAAGGCCCGTTTGGTTGCAAAGGGTTTCACTCAACAGCCAGGTTTGGATTATGAAGAAACTTTCTCTCCAGTTGCAAAATTAGCTACTGTCAGAACCCTATTGGCTGTTGCAGCTCAATTGAAATGGCACTTGCACCAATTGGACATAAATAATGCTTTTCTCCATGGTGATTTGAATGAGGAGGTGTACATGTTGATGCCTCCGGGATATGAGCAGCAGGGGGAGAATGGGGAACATTTGGTTTGCAAGTTAAACAAGTCCATCTATGGACTTAAACAGGCTTCAAGGCAGTGGAACACTAAGCTTACCTCATATATTCTGTCTCAAGGATTCAAACAGTCCAAGGCTGATTACTCCATGTTTAGCAAACCCAATGGCTGCTCATTCAC
The DNA here is from genome assembly GCA_019097785.1 of Fraxinus excelsior. Taxonomy (NCBI): domain Eukaryota; kingdom Viridiplantae; phylum Streptophyta; class Magnoliopsida; order Lamiales; family Oleaceae; genus Fraxinus; species Fraxinus excelsior. The sequence continues at coordinate 20,019,648 of CM032636.1, read as the reverse complement.
TGTCATTCTAGTGTACGTAGATGACATTATAATTGGGGGAAATGATCTGTCATACATTAATCAATTTAAGGAAGAATTAAATGATCATTTCAAGCTAAAGGATTTCGGTGTTCTCAAATACTTTCTTGGAATCGAAGTTGCTAGAAGTGAAAAGGGGATTTCCATATGCCAGAGAAAATATGCCTTGGAAGTTCTGTCAGACGCAGGCTACTTGGGAGCCAAACCAGCTGCTAATCCTTTACCACATAATCTGAAATTGAGCAAGGATGAGGGAGAAAATGTCCAGGATATCACTGAGTACAGGAGGTTAGTAGGAAGACTTCTTTACTTGACCATTACAAGGCCTGACCTATCCTATGATGTACAGTTATTGAGTCAGTTCTTACAGTCACCTAAACAGCCTCACCTGGAAGCTGCTCACCATGTTTTGAGGTACATAAAGAATTCACCAGGACAGGGCTTGTTCTATGAAAGCAAATCAGACTTACACCTTAAAGGGTACTGCGATGCAGATTGGGCAGCCTGTTCAGACACTAGGAGATCGATCACTGGTTACTGCATTTTCTTAGGTAATTCCTTAATATCTTGGAAGTCCAAAAAGCAACATACGGTCTCAAGATCCTCCGCAGAAGCAGAGTACAGATCCATGGCAGCTGCTGTTTGTGAACTGAGTTGGCTGAAGAATATGTTAGCTGATTTAAGTGTTAAACCATCCAAAGCAGCCTTGCTATTTTGTGACAACCAATCTGCTATTCACATTGCAAGTAACCCAGTATTCCATGAAAGAACCAAGCATATTGAGATTGATTGTCACTTGGTTAGGGATAAGGTTCAGTCAGGTGAAGTGAAAATGCTGTACGTTACTTCTCAAATTCAGGTTGCTGACTTGTTAACAAAAGCCTTAGGTGGAACTCAGTTTAAACTCTTGTTATGCAAGATGGGAATATTGAATATATACTCCACATCTTGAGGGGGAGTGTTAAACTATATTTTAGCCAAGGATATTTATGTAATTGTGTTATCCCTTATACATAGAATAGGCGTGAGCTTGTACCCGGTTTGTATATATATACTTGTGCTGTATCAGTTTGAATATATAGAAATAAATTTCATTCAACCAATTTTCCCGCCAGTTCTCTCTTCTTCATCATTTCAATTCCCTGCAGCTCTTCATTGTCAAACACCATTTGTAGCTTTCTTAACTTGCCTACAATCAAAAGGTATCCTTATTTAAATTTAGTGTCAAAAATTATACTAATGCTATTTGAACTAAGATAAGGGCAACAAAAAAGTACTGTATTTCACTTACAAAGAAGTAGTTGGAGCTATGCTCTAAACTATTTGCCTTGTTTTTTATCTGGATGATTATGCAGTATTCCATGTGCTCTTTAAGCATTACTCTTGTATAATAGAAAAGACATTAAAGACATTACTCATATTAAATCGAGAAATATGCAGAAATAATAGACAATATAATTCATCATGTATTTTGGAAGTATATGCGCACACAAAAGGTCCAAAACTTGCTTATAATAAAGATAGTAAGAACAAATTTTTTAAAGGCGATTCCACACCAGAATTGTATTACAATTTACAAACTTTTGCGAAGACAATTATGCATCCCATTAGTAAAGAGGCAATCTTAAATACTTAATCCTTTCCTAGAATGGAGGTTACAAATCAGTTCATGAACAAATTTAATGAGTTAATGTTAACGCCATAGATTCATCATCTAATGTATTAGATCTTAATAAAAAAATTATATTTTATTTTTAAATTGATTCATATCTGTGAAATATACAGACGCGGTAGAGAATTGATATGAACTTCTTAATAACACCAATGGAGCTTCCAATAAACTGTATATAAAATGAAAAAAATATTATTTTTTGTATATCAAAATACTGTTTTATAAATAAACGAAAGAAGTTAGGAAACTACTGAATGGCATGAAATTGTAATTATTTTTTAAACATTATAAAATATACATGTGAGAAGGTTGTAGTTTTATGAATGTATAAAGAAAAGAATTTCCTTATAGACAACATTTCAATACATGAGCTGTGCGAACTATCTGTGGTTGTTGATTTCAGTAGAACTTTTAGAGATTTGCTTGTTTCTGCTCTCGATAATGCCACATATAACTGACCATGGCAGAAAACTAGTTCTAGAATATACAAACCGACAAAATCAAGTGTTTGACCTTAAGCTTTATTTATTGCCATTACAAAGTACGGTCTAATTGGAAATTGAGTCATTTCAAATGGAATTGTGGTTCAATCAGATTTAAGGGGTATAAAAGGAATCGTTGGTAAAAAAAATATGTTTTCCACAATATTCACCAATTGTGATTTCAGCAAGAATAAAGATGCAGCTACACCAATTGTTTGCTAACAGAGTAGTTAACTTCTCCAACTGTTTTCGAAGGAATTTTAAATCTCGAACGAGATGTTCGACCTCCAGGTAATAAAGATATACCTACTCCAGATGACGCAATTTCCAAAGCAATTAAATGTCGACATCTTACATCAGCTAGAAGTGTTTTGTATAAAAAAGTCTTACATGTCCCTCCCGGACCATTGACAAAGAAAGTACCACTTGATTCAAATTCTACTTTTTTCATAATTAGATCGTATGGAAACTGTTGTTCTTTATTTAACATTGCTGCACAAGCAAAGCTTTCTTTAATAACCAAATTAATTGTTTCATCTGCAATCATTCTTGTCAACCTTTCATTATCTTCTATATTTACATTAAACGACACGATTCCATAATCATTTAGATTTTTACCTAGCAATTCTAAAATAGAACTTATATTTTCCAGAGCTCGTATTTCAGCAACTTCAACATGTATATTTTGATGTACATAATCATCCATCATATAAGATTTAAATGTATCCCACAGTAACTTTGGATGATTGGGATTGCACAGCGTAAGAAGTGTAGCAAAAAGTCGTCTTAAAGAATAAGGCATTTCGTAAATAATAGCTTCAGATAGACATTATTCACAACGATTGTCTCCACTCTCGAAATGTACCAACAGTTATTCCATTGAAAGTTCTTATAATGTGAAATGATGTTAGCCATTTAATATGATTAAGAAGAATGCGAAGGAAATATTGTTCTCCTTCAGATGAATTTGTTGAGACAATTCGTCCTATAACAATCTATTTCTTTCTAGGAGTCCAAATTTTGTTATTTGTATTTCAAACAAAATATATTGGGATATCTCGATACAAAAAGCATTCGAGCAAATTCATTTGTTTTATTCAAGCGAAAAAATTCAATTAACATTGTTCTCCTTGTATTTTATTCTCAATAATAGTAGATAAATCATCCGTATTTTTGTATGTAACTTGTTGATGATCTTCGATATGAAGTTGTAAATAATAAAAAATTGGATAGATTTCTGACAAATTGAATGAAAAAAATCCTCCATATAACTTTAGGTGGAAATATTCATCTAACATATTGATAAGCAGATATTTCATCAATATCTTTTTGTTTTCATGTTTGTTAACGAAAAAATTAATACGATCATGTCATTTATATACATATTTGTACAAATATTTTACACCTTTAATAGAAGAACATATTTCAATATTGATATGACAGTCAAATTTTACACTTAAATAAGGATTATATGGTACAGCTCATTGATTGTCTAACATTTGACCTCTAACTTTAATACTAATACCATTATTATGACATCTATACAATGAGTATGAATTATCTCCAAATACAGTATTATTACAATAATCCCTCAGATATTTATTCTTACAGCCATTATTTGTCACCATGCATACATTTTTTGGATTAAGGTTTCCACAAGAACCATGCATATTATGTATCACAATAACTGAATAAAGATGATGGTGCTTGTTTTTATCAGGAATTTCACAAGATACAATCCTATCAACTTGTTGAGCGAAAGAAATCTTATGGCCACAGTTAAAAATCATCAATAGATGTGCATGAGAAAACTCTCTTTTTTGGAATTCAATCATGTATATATGAGCAACAACATGACCAAAAATATTATTCTTGTACAAATCGTTTTTAAGCTCTTCTAATTTTGCTCTAAATATACGTAAAATTAGATTCGGTCGATTTTGATCCTCATCATTGTGTTTCAATTCTTGCTTAATTTCTGGCTAATTTGGATAACATGTTATAGTTAAGAATATATTTGGTTTTCCATAACGTTGGACAAGAGCCATATCATCTAAATATCTCATTAGCATCTCTCTAGGTCACACGTAAAGGATTGTGGTAAAACAAATTTCTTTCCAATTCTATACCCTCTTGTTTCCCCGTTTTCAACACTATCTACAATATCTTGATAAAATTCAGCACGAATTTGTTTTTAGTTATTACGAAAGTAATCTAATCTTGCTATTTCAATCTTCACATACATATCTACAACATATTGCTGAAGAAGTCTATCATATGAAGTAACACAAACTTACCAGAAAGCCTAATTTGTAGCTTGCATGCATAATATTCACAACATGAAACCTTAGATCGTTTCTTCATTTTATGAAGCACTGCATGAGGAAAAAATGAAACAATTTTTATATTTAATGAAAATGTCCATATTTTTAAAATTAGAAAACATATGAAAAAGTATATAAGCAAACCTTCAACCTCTTTTTTCAATAATTTGACTGCAAAATCTATTGTTTCAGGAATAGCAACATGGTCAACCAAATTCTCAGGTTGAAAAGATATGTGTTTATATCTTTGAATGTCTTCATGCCAACCAGATTCACCAAATGGGAAAAGTAAAAGATATTGTAAAGGATCATAACAACCATAATAATAATGAACCATATGAGAATCACTGGAATGACCTTATATTGTAATATCACGAACATGATTATTTGCATTCTGATCAACCCATACAGCAACTACTTGAGATGTTGAAGGAGTATTGAAGACTCTCTGATCGAGTCCGTGGTGACATTTTATCTGTATTCAATGGTCGTACAAATTGGTTATATTACTTAAAGACCTAAAGAATCTACTATACAGATTTACTTTTAAGATTTCAATTAGAAGAATCAAAGTAGATTCTACTAAGTTTTCCAAAATTTTCATACGATTTTGAATTTCATTATCTGTATCATAAAAATATAATTGCATATAAATGGGCATATTATTTTCTAGTAAGAGTTGATTTACGTAATGATATACATGGCCCTGAACTTTGAATGTGTAAATATCTCGGTATACTTTAAAGAGTTTTTTGTCGTACTTCACACCAAATGAAGTGAATGCAAAGTGGTTATTATATCCATGTGAAAGTTTTTTGAATTCCATACATATAGATTTTTTAGAAATAAATAAATCATACAATTTATTTAGTTAATTAGGCATAAAAAATTTTATTTTTCCATCACAGCAACAAAAACCTTTCGTTTCTTTATAAAATTTGCGCACACCACAATACTTACAATAGTTGCATGTTGGTAACACATATGCAGTAGTTGGTATATTCAACAAGTTAAAACTTCCATGTAATTCATCATCAAAAACATTAGTCGATACTTCATTTGAAGTGGAAGCCTCGGAATAAGAATGTATTATAGATTCATGCACATAAGCAACACCAAAATCATTATTTTGAGATAACATATGATCATTTATTCTTTTATGATATCAATACGTACGGTTTGAAGTCGATTCCTCCTATCCGCCTGCCTTCGATTTTATTGTTGGCGAATGAAAGCAATATATGATTTACTTGTGCTTTCAAAAATGCTTTGAAGATTAATAAAATTAGACTCCTCATTACCAGATGTTTCCAGAGAATCTATCAGGACAATCAATTTAGCACTAATCTGAATAAAGTAGAAAATATTGTATTAGTCAAACAACTAAGAAATAATAATAATACTAACTTTACCACAATGTCAAATGAAATTGTAAAAATTGAATGCAATAGTAAAAAACATTAAAGTCGTTGCCTTAAATATTGATGAAATCAAATCTGAATGAAATTATGAACTTTTTATTGATAATATTGATGAAATGAAATCGAATAAAATTATGAACAAATTGTATATGCTAGGATCAACAAGACAAGACTAATTCAACAATATCAAAGGAAAGTAAAATTTTTAGAAGAGAAGAAATTCTCACATTTTGACCGAAGCAAAGCGAAGAGGAGAAAATTCCAAATGGGAAACAGACATACATTGCAAAATGTTAACAACGAAAATCAGATTGAAGTAAAAATAAAAATAAAAAGAAATTATTGACAAACCAATTCAAAAGAGGTCGAGTACAAAAGCTAATGTGACAAAAATGAACAATGAATGAATGTTATTTTGTAAGAGAGAAAAGGAGTCAGGGGAAAAAAATTCGTGCTGTGCGGACAAGACGCACCATGTCCGTACACCAGGCATTTGGTGTCGACATGGTGTGCGGACACTGTCACCATGTCTGCGTCGTATCCGTACGGTGTCCACAATGCCTAGACACCGCGTCCTGGTGTCCGTACATTGTGCGGACATGGGCACATTGAAAATCCTTGCCTTTTCACCAAAGCGAGAATAAGAAAAGAAAATGCATAAATAGCATCATACAACCAATGGAAATCAGATTATAAGGTAAAATTGAGCAAGTTTCAAAATATTGCTTAATTCTTCATCATCACTAGGGAAAAGCTAATGAATTGAAATATCTTAAATGTTATTTAATTAAAAAAACAAAGCGCGGAGGCACGGTGTTAAAGTCAAATGACATAATTGTAAAATTTAATACAAAAGTAATAAACATTAAATCTGAAGAGGACATTATCAGAGGGAGGTCAAATTTAGCAACTTTTGATATATTGGTTAATTCATCAGCAGGAAAAAGTAATGAAGTGAAACATTTTAATTGTTATTTTAAAAAAAAAAGAATAATAGCGCTCGGCGTGTAGCTGCACAACGCATATGTACGGAGACACGAACACTCCATGTGAATGAATGGTGAAATTATAGTGTATGTCGTAGGAATGAGAGATTTAAGTTTTTGTAATGGCAAATAAATGGTGAAAATATTAATGGAAAGCTAAATTATTATGAAAGTTGAGAAAGTTATTAGTAAGGGATCGACCTGCCCAAAAGGTGTGGATAGACTTGCCCGATGAAACTGTGGGGGTCGAGGGAGTAGCGCCCCTCGTGGGGTTCGGGGGCAACGCCCCCAACGGGGATCAACCTGATTTTCTTGTATGTATAGAATGATTTTTTCTAGTATTATATAATATGATTTGTCAACGATTGTGAGCTTTTGTGATTTTTATTAATGTTTTGAATTAAATTATTAATAAGTGAAATTGTATTTAGAATAATGAAATGTTCATTTTATTGGCAAAAAAAAAATGGTCCACGTAGTGCGGAGTTAAAACTCTGCACTGCGCGGAGTGAATCTCCATGTTGTACTGAGTTACTATGCACAACACAGAGTAAAACTTCACATTGCGAAGTTAAACTCCGCACAAAATGTGCGAAGTATCACTCTACAAGATTTGAACTCCGCATAGTGTGGAGTTCGCTCCACACAATGCGGAGTTCACGGTTTTTTTTACCCAATAAGCATTTTGATTCTAATTTTCAAATATTCAAATAAAATAAAAACACAAAAATTAGGATATTTGTTGTACAAATAACATTTTGATTACATGTTCAAGTAACTTGCATTTAGCATAGCAAACACTTTTGTCAAAACTTTCAAATACATAAAAATAAGAAAATTAGGAAATTACCAAAATAAAAATATTCGCATTCCATACATTTTTTTATCCTACTCATTTTTCAAATATAAATTAATTTGACATTTTCTAGATTATTGATTTTTTCATAAAAATAATATTCATTTTTTCATAAAAATAATTTGACATTGAATTCTGATCCAGGATTTTGAGTAATTTGATAGTCCCAATAGAAAATCCATGAGACTTTGAGATTCATTGAAAATTGAAACAAAAGATTTTCTTGAGGCTTCAAAAAGGTTTTTGCTTCGGTTTTGAAGTATTCGAAACATTGACAAGTAAGACTAGATAAAACAGTCTCGTCAATTGTAAAATATTCGAACGAAGTTTGAAACCATTTTGAAAAATTATTTGAACAAGCTTGGTTAAGAAGAATAAACTGAGAATGTGAAACTGGTCTAAAGAAAAAGATATCAGACCACACATCAATGTAGTCAAAATAATTGAAATGAAATTCAAATGAAACATCTTTAGATAAATTCATTTGTTTCTCATTCCACGGGTTGGTTTCCCAGTCTTCATAAGACCACACCATTTGAATAGAATTTTTTGAAAAATCAATGTAATTCTGCTTTTGACGGTTTGGAGTATGGGTAATGATAGCCGATCCAGTCTTGACTAGAATAACTTCATAATAATCTCTTGATTTTTTGATATTTTTGGGTAGGAAATGAAAATTTTGTGGCAAAAAAATCTTGAAGACATTCATTAAGGGATGAATATCTATGAATCCATGAAGTTTCCATTTCACACATGGGAAGGTACAATGGTTTTGTAAAATAATGAAAAAGTAATTTGAGAGGGGTTTATGTCTGGTAATTTACCAGATCCTGTTTGGACTCCTTTTTGAAGTTTGAAGATTCCTTTTGAGTAGAAGTTTAAACTTTGGAGGCTAAGGTTGTTTTTTGAGAATTTGTAGATGAAGAATGGGATTTTGAAATATAATCATCAATTGTAAGTAGAGGAGTTAAAGATTTCTGTATATTCTTCTTCTTAGAGGAAGAAGAAAAATCCATATCTCAAATGTATCACTCAACACTCTTGTTTTGTAAAAAATCTATTGTTAAGAAGTCTGCAAGATAGTTCGATTTTCCTTATATACATAGAATTTTGAAATCAAAGCAAGATAGATTAGCTTGTCATCTTGCGAAAAATTGTTTTGAAACAAGGTTTTTGACGTCTTTTTGTAAAACGTCTTTTGATGCTTTGCAATCAGTTTTCAAAATGAATTCTTTATTAATTAAATCATCTTGAAATTTTGAAATACATAAAACAATTGATAAAATTTATTTTTTGATATTAGTATAATTTTTTTGAGGACCAGTCCAAATTCCACTAACAAATCTAACTAACTATTCTTGATTTGACATTTTTGGAATCTGTTTTAACACTCCACCATACCCTATCTCAGAGGCATATGTTTCGACAATAATTGAAGCATATCGGTCAACTATTGAAAGACAAGGTATACTTTTGACAACTGTTTTAACCTTTTGAACAGCTAATGTATGCTCGTGACTCCAGGGAAGGGATCTGGATTCTTTTGTAATCTTTTGAAAAGAGGAGCACATATGATAAAGTCTGACACCTAATTGACGCGACCAAGAAATCTTTGTAGACTAGATTTCTCAAAGATTTTATCAGGAAATTTGTCAGCAAACTCAAGACTTCTTTGAATAGGAATAATGGTTCCTAAACGAATGTTATGTGTAGAAACTTAATGCTTGTTTGACATAGAACAACCTTCTTAGCAGAAACTGCTAAACCGTTTTTCTTGACAACATGAATGAATGTATTAATATGCTTGAAATGTTATTTTAAAGTTTTAGAAAATATTAAAACATCATATGTTGTTCTGCAAAGTTAAGGTTGAATTCATTATTACACTGTTGTCACCTGGTTTTCAGTGAACATCGGGTCCAGGCAATTAGGTTCTATGTGAAAATATTGGTATTTCTTAAGCAACAATCACCAAATGTTTGGTACTAATAATGCAACGATAACCAAAGTTTTGGTATCGTTGCTGCAATAAAAGTAAAATATTTGGTACTTTCACTGCAACATAACAAAAGTTTGGTACCTATGATGCACAATATACGAAACATTTGGCGCGTGATTTGAACTTTAACTTCTCATTAAAAAAAGGGTAGAACCAGAAGTAGATATGTGAAAAGTCAATACCATCTAGAATACAATACAGAAAGGGAAACTTCATACGAAGGAAAATGGTACAAACACGACCATATTTATATCCACATTTCACAACATATAACACAAAACCCCTAATGCCTAAACACCAAGCCTAAATTTCTGAAACTAACCCAGCCTATATAGTTAGGTACAAACCCATTTTACAAATATTCCACACACAAAGCCAAACAGCCAAGTCTTTCACAAATTTGGTCTTGTTGCTCTGAGGGTGTTGATTTCAACTTCCATTTTCCTCCTAACATGTAATAGACCTGGAATCAGCTCCCTAGATCTCTCACACATAGGAGGGTCACATCACATGAAAAAAGATACATCCACCCAAATCTTGGCTTCGAGGACAAGTGAGAAATCTTCTTCATGGGTTCAATTTCGTCCATGAGGTATTCATTTGCACTGGGGAACCACATTTGCATACATTCATCTCCATCTGCGTGTTCTAAATAAATGTGGGGGGAGAGAATGATATTAATAGTGATGAAATGGAAGGAAAGTGAACGGTGAAGTGCAATAACAGATAGGGAAAGTGTGTAATTCTGAAATTGTCATTGTCTATTTGGTGGAAATTATAATTTTTTTTTAATTTCCGGGGTCAACTTACGATTTTCGTGGTCAAATGGACGGAAACCATGAATGAGGACTAGAGCTACGATTTTTTTAAAGATTTGGTACCTAAGCTGCAATCTTCCCTTAATTACACATGCATTCATTTGTTTCTAAGATATATCTTAGACTATGATTTGAACAATTCTCTATTGTTTTCCTTTTTGATTATCTTGTACCTGCACGGGAGCTAATAAATCATAATGTTTCTATATTTATAGTAAACAACAACGTTGTCATTAAAACTAGTTTATAGTGATACAGTTTTATTAGAATTTTACAAACACAGAAAAAAAAAATGATACTTTTAAGTTATTTAACGACGCATTCTCACATGGTATTATACGAAATAAAAACTTGGTATTAATGTGCTCACTCGTCTTCGAACAGAATCGTTAACTTAACTCAAAAACAGAAATTCACATTTGTTTTTCAACATGTACTAGATTGTTGTCAAAATATTAGACAACCGAAATGGGAAGATTCTTGGTTCGAACCAGTAAAAATGTCACGGTCCACAAAACACAAGATCGCAGTTAAAAAGGGCATATTCGCTTTAAAGAAAGTGACCAGTACAATTGTGGCTATAGTCACAATACACTCGCTTATGAATCTGCATCTTACTGGGTTGCTTTTATCAAATAGAGTCTCTGGTCTCATTTCTACTCCTTTATTTTCTGCCTTAATTTGAAGCAAAGAAGAAAACTCAAAGCTCCTCCCGAAGTTCATGTGCAAATCAGAAGCATGCAGAACATGCTTTTATCATCAAATGCCTGTCTGAAAACCCGATATTATGATTGGTTCAGTTGAAATTTGTCATGGGCAAGGGAAGAAACTGGAGCCAATGAGAATCTGGTGACAACAAAACTTGAAACTTGGCCATTAACTGCTAGAATTACACTATAATCCTATCATGTGCATACACCCACTGAATTTCAATCCAGTTCACTATGCATTTAATCTCCATCACTAGTCAAGTAATAGAAAACAGATCAAAGAAAATAAATAAATAAATGCTGCATTTTTGGAAATAGTTTTGGGGTTAGCTCCGTTGCTACCACAGATACGCATGCATGGATGGTTACGCATGCGTACATGTGCACACACATATATTACAAATTATACACACTTGTGCACTATGCTCCGTAGAACAAGTTCAGAAAAAAAAAAAAAAAAAAAAAAGAAAGATGTCAGAGCAGAGGCCAGATATGCTTTCCGAAATTGTTGTCTCCTTGACTGTCCCATCAATACATTTTTGACATCTCGACATATCACCTCTGCATAGCTGTGGGAAGATGCCAAGATGTAATGTGCCGAAGCATCAAAAATTGTATTGGCATCTTCTCATTTGCTTTGAAGATCATAGCAGGTGATGTACTAAACTGTTAAAAATGTATTGAGAGAATAGCCAAGGAGGCAACAACTTCGGGACAGCAGATTTGGATTTATCAGAGCACATGACAGACATATAATCGCAAACTATGATACAAGTTTTATAAACCCTAATGATTCAAGTTAATATGATACAATTTAATATTTCACATTTTAGAATTTTGAAGAATAAATATGCTGGTATGCTGGTAACGCTTGAATCTTTCTTTACCAATAACCACTTGCAAGTGCAAAACATTTTTCAGACACAATCATCTATAGAGAATTAACAAGTGTCATTTCTTGGTTATGTATTTATGACATGCATGTGCATATGCAGATGCATGTGTACATACATCTAACCAAAAATATGTTTACCTATATAAAGAGACGAAGACTACGACCTCAAAGGTTTCACAAATCATAAGCAGCTCAAAACTTCTAATAAAGATTCATTAGAGGCCTTTTTCACAATCCTGAACAATCAATCATCATTCCTGGGGATCCCTTGCACGCATATATGAAGATTGCTAACAAGAGTTCCAGATCAATGAAAAACGCATTTATCATGTTTTTACATTTTTGGGGGGTGAGTGTCTAGCAACGAGTTTTTACATTTAGGTGATGCAGCTAGGAAGTTAACAAGTGAACATCTTTCCAAACAAGGGAGACTTGAATGCTTACAACCCAGATGGGGAAGGATGTTCTTTATAAAAGACCTCAGGTCACATATTATCCAAGCACCTTTAGCACCACCATTCTACACATGGATGGATAGATATAGATAGATAGATAGATAGATAATATAGAGGTAAAAAATGCCCGAGGAATTTTTTAACAGATAATACTTACATACTAAGTTCCTCCCTACAGAGCAAGGTACAACTAGAAATGCATATTGAAAATAATGATCAATTTTCACTTTACTACCCTAAAACCATAGTGTACGAGACACCACAGACAAACAGCATCCCATTTAACTGCTCAATGTAGTCAATTCTACATAAGTGATGAAACCATCTACACTCAAGTTAATTTAGTTTCAACAAAATGCAATAATTTACAGATTAACTATTTGAAGAAGAAAATATGTCGGGGAAAGCTTGAATCTTTCTGAGAGATAACCATTCAGTGTATTGCAAGTGCAAAAGAGTATCTATCAGACATGAGCATCTATAAGAACTCCATAAGCCTCAACTCTTGGTTCTATATTTATTCATAAGCATCCACACACACAAGCAAGCGTACATACATATATTTAGTTTGAAATACACAAAAGCCCTTGGATATCAATACTTTTCCCAAATCACAGGCAACTTAAGACAACGGTGATTTATTAAAGGCCTTTTACACAATTACTATACATACCATATCAACTAGTAATTACTTCTGTTTCTCTTTCTCTATAGCAGCATTGGCAGCATCAAGATCCTCATCCAAGAACAAATCCCAATGTCCATCCCACTTAATAAAGAACTCAGTATCCTCAAAATACTTCACTCTGTGCACATCTCCTGCTGGAGTAAACAAGTAATCCCCCACCCCTAATTCATATTTCTCCCCTTTCGTCAAGTTCCACACACATTTACTCCCACTTATAACCACCAAATCATGCCCAAAAGTATGGTGATGGGCAGGTTCCAGGCTGCCGGCCTTAAACCTAACTACGGCCGATGTAGGAGTTTCCCTCAAAATTTTCATGGACGCACCAGGCATTATTTCAACCGGCGTAAACTCCTTTTGATTCCTGCTTTTCGCCAGGGAGCAAATAAAACACGGAGGATCAGCAATACCATCAGTATTGCTCCCAGTTTTAGTTTTCCCAATTTCGGACATTTCTTGAACAGAAGTGTCCAAGAAGGACTGAATATCTTCCGGCCAGGGATTGGAGCCGGAAGCGGGGCAAGGAGCCTTAAAAGGGGTGTTGAGGAAAGTGTTCAGAATATCTAAAGCAACTTCAGGGGCAGTAGACATACCAGACACGGCTAGAACATTACAATTATTGATGGACCGGGCATTGAGGGCGTCAGCAGGGGTGAGGCAAGTAGCGGCGTATACTCCTGGTAACTTGTTAGCGAAGATGCCAACACCCACACCGGTGCCACAAGCTACTAGACCACGGATCTCGACCGAATCATCGGTGTTTCTCTGGCTGACACGGCGTCCTATTTCTTCGCCGACGGAATAGTACTTATCAGTTCCGAGGTCTTCCACTTCGATGTTGAGAGAACGCAAGTGGGTTACGAGAGTGTCTTTCAAATTGCAGCCGAATGCGTCAGCTCCGGCTATGATTTTGATGCGGCGGGGATTGGTGGCGATTGCTTCTTGCTGAGCCATGTATGAATTACCAATCGAGCTGGGTGCCTGACAAAATGATTTAATCGAAAGCGCAGATTGCTCTCTTTCACAGTTTCACTTCACAGTGCCTTGGATAAGGGAGTCAACAGGGACTGGATTGGAACGGATCGATGCCTAATTTATGTCCCGATTCATTCTTCGATTATCTTTTTTTTTTTTTTTTTTTTCTTTTGTGCCTCAAATAGTGAATATAAACTCATCAATCATACATATCGGCAACCAAAAATTGACACATATAGCACTCGAAATATGCAATTTCATAAATTAACACCTTATGTTTTCTTCAATTTCGATTTTAACATATTCTTTTTTACATTTTTTACGCCTTTTGGGGATAGAAAAAGAAATTCCAAAATCACTTTTCAAGGTACCCCTTGCATATGTGTAGGAGAAGAATAGACAATGTATCAAAAAAAATTGAGCAATTCTCATTTTATTTAATCAATTTCAATTATATCAGCAAATTCTGAAATTTGAACCACGTAAAGACAAAATTTACTTGTGGAATGGAAATAAATGAACCCACTTCATCAAATTATATATGCTTGGTACACTTTGTTAACATATAAGAATTGCAAAAGAAAAAAAAATTAACTCATACGAGTCGATCATCGTTCACCATTTTTTGTATTCGACCATAAGACTCGTCATTCACCTTGAAATCTTGAAATTCCCATATCCATGACGACTATGACCTCGTCTTTCATAAGCTCTCTTGTTATTTAATTCAGGGATCGTATAAAAGTTTTAGAAAATTTAGATAAAAGTTAATTAATTTTTTAATTAAAAAAATTAATAAATATTGTGAATTTTATAAAATATTTGATTAAAATTACTTGTTATACTCTAAATATTCTTTAACAATATAAGCATCGTCTCATCAATCTACATTTCTTGATGGAGGGTTGGTTACTTGGTATCATGAACTAAAGAAATAAGGAAAAAATTCGTGAAACAAAAAGAGAGATCTGCGTAGTTTCTTTATCCCATGTTTGAACCTTATTATCTAAAATTCTTTTTTTTTTTTTTTTTTGGTCCAAAATTGTTTTCAACAACAAATTTTCTCAAAAAATTAATTTTACACGTAAATCCAAAAATTTTACCTATTTTTTAGTCATACATTCTCCCAAAAATACTATAGTAAATTTACAAAAAAAAAAAATGGAGCCCAAACAGAAGTTATATTTTTGCCATTTTTTTAAGCTGCATGAAATATGAACTTATAAAAATACCATATTTAATTTACATGGATCAATGAGATACTGTGACAACAGACATTCGGAACTTAAATGAGAAACAACTTCGTAAATTCACTCCGCGGTGAATAAGAAGAGTGAAAGACACAAGGACGGAGCTAGGGGGGCGGGAGGGGGTGACCGCCCCTCCCCCCAACATCGTCCGCGGTACACTATTTCTAGTTAATTTGTAATGTATTTTTCAGTTTCGCCCCCCCAAGATTTTGACTCGCCCCAAAATTTTGAAATTTTTTATTTTTTTCCATTAATAAATATTGAGCAAATAACTTACATTTTAAAATTCAACCATATAAAAATCTTAGATCTAAACAAAAGATCCAATAGTTACTTAAATAAATAAATAGCCAAAATCCAATCCAAAACCTAAGTTCTCAATTCTCAAGTCCAACTAATTAAAACTCAATTCTCAAACTGGTTTATGCATAATGCATAGTGGTGGCAATGGGCCGAGCCGAGTCGGCTCGGCCCATGCTAAGACGAGCTCGGCTCGTGCTCGCACGAGCCGAGCTCGTGGCTCGTTACCCACGAGCCGAGCTTAGGCTCGGCTCGTGGGGTTTTTGGGCGAGCTCGGCTCGTGCCCGAGCTCGCCCAAACGAGCCGAGCGCTCGGCTCGGCTCGTTTTTTTTTTTAAATATATATATAATAATAATACACATAACATACCGACACTAGTTTAATTGTAAAAGATATATATACACACATTTTGTGATTAATTTCTAAATATACATTTTCAAAAAAATTTATAATTTTTTAAAAAAATAAGAACAAAAATTATTTTGTTGAGTTACTAAGTTACTTGAGTAATAATGTAATATATTTTTTGTTTACCATTTTATACTTAAACTTAAAAATAATATATATGTAAAGTATAAACACATTTTATAAACCATTTTTTAAATATACATTTTTCAAAACATTTTTATTTTTTATAAATAAAAAAATAAAGATAGACCCTCCTCCTTTATCCGAGTTTGGGACCGGCTACTTCAATTTTTAGTAGGCGGAGTTAAAAATTGTACACGAACAACTTGTTACGTGTACAATTTTTTAAAAAATATTATAAATGTATGAAAATTAAATTTTGTGATGATTATGGTGAAATTAAATATCACTTACTTGGTTACAGGCAATTTCGGCATATTTATCTTGAATTCGATAACTAGCGTCTTCCCAATCTTTCACGCACATTAACGCTTCCAAAATATCTTCTTTGAGTCGACTCCTGACCTCAGAGAGAACCCTCTTCCCTGCACTAAAAGCAGACTCCGAAGCTACAGTGCTAACAGGAGGTGTTAGTAGATCTTTTGCCATTGCAGAAACTACTGGCCATCGACGTTCATTCTCTCGCCAAAATTTAATTACCTCTTCTGAATTTTTCTTAACTTCTTTGTTAGTAGGCAAAGTATGACGAAAGTAATCGATTAATTCAGATGGCAACGCATTTGGACTATTACTCGAAGTTTGAGTACATGCAGTGGATGACAAACTACTACTACTACCACCAGATGAACCACATGCATATGCAAATGAATTAAATCTATATGAGTTCATGCTTTCGAATAAATCTAAAATTACATCGTCGTCATCCGTTGGATTAGTGGGAGGAGTAGATGTAGGTACACGAGTAATATTTGTACCCATTCGTGAAGCATATAATTCGTACATTTCACGTAATGTTTCTTCCAAATTCCTATAAGTAATAGGTGTACTAAAAGTTAAATAATTTGAAATTTTATCAATTACAAATTTAGTACCCGATAAATTAAATCGGGGGTCCATGACGCATGCTAAAGGAAATAACATAGGTAATTCTTCCCAATATTTTCTGAATTTTAATTCCATAGAATATATAACTGCATGAAAATCGGGGTCATTTTGAAATCGACGAAAAGTCTTAGCAATTGCATAAAGACGTTCAAGAACCATATAACTTGTAGGATAATAAACGCCGGACAATATATTTGTAAAATCATAAAATGTGGACAAATTTTTTTATTTTAAGAACTATATTCCAATCGGTTTCATTCAAAATAGTTTCGTCTTCATCTCTAACATGCCTATTGTTATAAAATTCAGTAATTAAATGTTCGAAACCTTCACATGATTTTAATAATAAGTAAGTGAAATTCCATCTATGGCCTACGTCAGTAATAAATGTTTTTGTATTTGTCATTCCATTTTCTAAACAAAATTCTTCAAATGCTTGTTTTCGACTAGGTGTAATCGTGATATATATAAGTGCACTCCTAATTCGGTCAATTTCATCCTTAACATGTTTTAAACCGTCTTGTACTACTAAATTAAAAATATGACATACATATTGAATATGAAATAAATAACCACCAAAATCGGGTTGAAGTACTCTATGCAATTTATCGATAACAACTTTATTTACGGTAGCATTGTCGAAAGTAAAAGAACGAATTTTGCTCTCGCATTTATACTCTTTAACTATATTTATGATAGCATTAAATATAGTTTGGGCGTTGTGTGGGTACTCAACAATTTTAAAAGCAATAATTTTTTTATGCATGACCCAAAGTGGGTCTATATAGTGTGCAATTGCAGCAATGTAACCTCTCTTATTAATACCTTCCCACATATCAGAAGTTAAAGATATCACACCCCCATATTTCTCTAAATCATTTATCAATAGTTGTTTTGCATGAAGAAACTATTTAATTGTATCAGCACGGAGAGTATTTCGACTTACCCCAACGTACCTCGGCTGAAGATATGTTTTGACGTAGTTCACGAAATGTTGGTTGTCCGCTATTGCTAGTGGCAACTCAGACGCGGCAACAAACTTCACCATTCTCGTTCGAGCTTTCTCCTATGAATACATCCATGTAGAAAGTGGCGTAGTACCACTGGCGCCTGGAGAACCAAACTGTAGTTGAGTTTGACCAGCTGGAAAGAAACCCATGTTTGGTCACACATGCTTTGTAGTGACGATTGAGGTGGGTAGTTCCAATGGCCCTTTGCCATGCCAGTCGTTATTGGCAGTATTTACATACTGCTTTGGTTTCGGGGATTTCATCGACCAAACGACCGGTTTGAACCAATTTAAAATGGTCCCAACATTTTGCCTTGTTCTTCCCCTTTCTTTTCCCTCTTGCATCGAGAATATTTGACGTAGGCTCTTCATTTTGTTCCAAATCAATTGGAACACTAGGATCAACGTCAACGTCATCCAAATCAATTGGACGATTACCTTCATGAACGTCGTAATCTTCAATATTTTCTGGAATTGGTAATTCATTGAGACCGGAGAATTCATTCCCAAATTGATTTTGGGCAGGTGTTTGTATTTCGTTCTCCATACCGAACAAGTTTTCAACAAATGATCGTGAATCCATTTGTTAAGAATAATAGAAATTGAATATAGAAATGTAGAAGATGATTATAGAAATATAGAATGAATGATATATTGATATTGTTGATAAATAAATAGAGATTTGAGAATATAAATTGTATAGAGTTGAGAATGAGAGAATATAGATTGATATTGGTGGAAAACAAAGTTTGATTTAGGTAGGTATTTATAGAGAAAAAAAAATTCAGGGACCAGAACGGTCACTGAATAAATTCAGTGACCGTTTTGGTCACTGAATTTAAATTTTTATTTTTTATTTTTATTTATTACTTTGGTGGACGAGCCACGAGCCACGAGCCGCTCGGCTCGTGGCTCGTCAAAAAAAAAATTTTTTTTTTTTAATAGCCCACGAGCCGGCTCGTGGGCTCGTCTTGGACAAGCCGGCTCGTCTACAGGCTCAGCTCGTCACCCGAGTGGTCGAGCTCGGCTCGTGCTCGGGCTCGTGGGCGTGAACAGTACGAGCCGAGCGGGCGAGCCGACGAGCCGCTCGGCTCAATTGCCACCTCTAATAATGCATGTTTACTTGTTTTGTCTAGTGTATAATTTTGATTTCTCATTGAAAGGAATATATTGGAATTGTGATTTGTGACTGGTGCACTATTAAAATTGATTTCGTCATTTATTGTGTTCAATCCTAATAAGTCTTATTCACGAATATTTGAATTTAAGAATTAAGTAGAGTAATTGCTGTTAGTTTGTGTAATTGTGTTAGTTATTGAATATTTGAATTTAAGAAATAAGTAGTAGAATAGTTAGTAGTGATTGAATTGAACATTGAATTTCAGTACTATTTTGGTACTCAAAATCGTCGTTTTCAATTCTCTTAATTAAAAAAAAAAAATTAGGGGGCCTGGAGGGGGGCCCACCCCCTCAACCCCCCGTATTTTCGCCCCCCCCCCCCCAACTAAAAATCCTGGCTACGTCCCTGGAAAGACATCTCACTAACAATATCAAACTCATTGAAATCTTTTGAAAGATTAGTTTTACAATAGATGAATCAATGCCATTAATTTTCAAAAAGTATTTTAGACCAACATAGTTTTTTTTATTTTAAAAAAAAGGTATGAATAAGAGTTTTTTTTTTTTTTTTTTGACAATATACGTTGAATTTATGCGGACATGAACTCGTAATGATGCCTTGAAATTCGAAAGTCTCTCTATATTTGACCAGCGAGCATGTTCTTCATTTAAACCATCATATATAAATAATTATGGTCAAAGCTGTCTCCTCGTTTCCTTGCAGTAACTACTAAATTATTAGAGCTTGATCGATGTAAATTTTACAAAAAATCATTTATTTGAAAAATGCGTGATTAAAAAATAGGAAAAAAATTATGAATCTACATGTTATTTTATTGAAAGAATATTGATTGAAAATAAATTTAAGAAAAAATAAGTTAAAAATAATATGTACCAAACATGGACATTGTGCCCCTGTTTGGTGCATATTTTGAGTTCAAGAATGCATTTTTTTGTTTGATGTGATAGGAAATATGAGGAAAGAAAAGTTATTGATGTGATGTAAAATATTATTTTATTGAAGAATATGTGATTGAAAATGAGTAGAAGAATAAGAATGAAAAAAATAATGTGACTCAAACAGGGGCTATATCTTGTTATCCAAATCACATTCCAAGCCTTGGGATAAGGAATACTAGAATAGTTGATATGATCCGGGGGCAAGCAATCATTTGGTCGAGTCACACGAGTCAATGGTTCATTTAATGGAGTTCAAATAGGTGAAGTTGACAAGCCATGGTTCAAGTTCATGAAGAGCTTGGGAGTCGAAACGAGTTGGATTCAAGCAAAGACGTAGCTAGAATTTCAATCTTGGGGGAGGAGGGGTTGAGCCCCCGAAATTATTATTTTTTTGGGGGAAGGGGGGGTGCACAAGACTGAAAAGAAATTATGAATCTACATGTTATTTGAAAGAATATTGATTGAAAATAAATTTAAGAAAAAATGAGTTAAAAATAATATGTACCAAACATGGATATTATATCTTGTTATCCAAATCACATTCCAAGCCTTGGCATAAGGAATACTAGAATAGTTGATATGATCCGAGGCAGGCAATCATTTGGTCGAGTCACACGAGTCAAGGGTTCAAGTAATGGAGTTCAGATGGATGAAGTTGACAAGCCAAGATTCAAGTTTCATGAAAGACTTGAGAGCCTAAACGAGTTGGATTTAAGCAGAGACGTAGTCGAGATTTCAATCTTATGGGGGCAAGCCCCCTTCCCGGGGATTCGGGGGCAAAGCCCCCAAATTTAATTTTTTTTAAGGGGCGAAATTGAAAAATACATTACAAATTAACTAGGAATAGTTGACCAGCGGACAATGTTGGAGGGGCGGTCGCCCTCCCCCTCTTCCTAGCTCCGTCTCTGAATTCAAGGTTTGGAAGATATTTGGAAAGAAAACGAGTGACATGGATTAAAATGGGCATAACTCTCAGCTCGGGTGTCAGATATTTGCCCATGAGTACAATTTGAAATCGTCACGAAATTCTACACAAAGCTACACAAGCGCATGATACTTTTGGGTTTGCGGTCGCACAGAAACATACCGAGAACAAGTTGACAGAATTTTCCTATTTTCGTGAGATTTCCTTGTTAGTTTAGGATTCTATTTTATTTTTCCAACTTTGACAATATTCTATAAACTAATTACATTTTATTATGGTTTATAGAATTAGAATAAATATCAGATTTATTTCATTGTAAAACTAAGACTTTTGACATTATTGAGTGATTATTATCAAATTTGTGAGTTTTTTTCCTCCAATTCTTGGTGGCTTAAAGACTTATACTTTAAACTTATCAAAATGTTTTGCAGTCTTTTTGTAGTGTTCCCACTTCACAGTTCTTGTTCCGGATAATCAACCGGTCGAATTTCTTACGCATAATCTCGATTCTTAATACGGGTCGAACAACAAATGGGGGTTGATCTTTGCGCGATGTGATTTCTAACTTTCTTAGGTTGGTTCCATCTTATTCATGAGTTTTCAAGATCTATTATTGGATGGGTTCATATCAATTGGTATTAGAGCTTGGCTATAGATTTCAGGTCATCTATCATTTACTTTCTGTCAATTATTCTTATTGTTTGAGTAAAAAAATTATTTTTTACTATTCACTTAATGTTCATCGTACTGTTCACAGAGAAAAAATTCTAGCTTTTATTGCTCTTGTTTGAGTCATTCTTTTTCGAATAATTTTATTGTTTGTTTTGCCTCTAGATTATATTTAGTTGTTTATTGGAAAAAAAGTTATTGTTCACATTGTTACTGTTCACGACGTAGTGCTGAAAAAAAAGTTTTAACACTTCATGAACGTTTAGAGGCAAACACAACAAAAACAAATATCGATTTTGAGTCATTTTGTTTCTTTTCTTGAGCTTAAGTCAATTAACTCAATCCATACATATTCTGTTGATTATTCAAACTTGTGTTTGTGATGATAATCGTTTCGGGATTGTGTCACAATTGATTGAGATCGGTTATTTCTCGAGTCATTGAGGACGGAGGACGAGCGGTAAAAGGTAGAGTTGTGAGCTTATTATCAGGTAAAAGTCAATCTTAAGTGATACACGAGTGCAAACACGTGAGTTAAATCGTTTTTTTTTCTTTTCATTCAATTTTTGTTATTTACTTAATTGTAAACGGGAAATATGAGTAAAGGCGAGGAGGAAGAGGTACCTAAGGGGTTTTATGCAGAGTTTATGGAAAATATGCAGGCTATACATTATAAGTTTGATCAATTGGGTTTGACGGTTGAATATATTAGTTGTGATGTAGTTAGGCATGCAACTTTGATTGGGAGTCAGCAGCGAGGGACGCCCCAAAGGGTTTCTCGTGGGGGTAGAGGAGATAGGCAAGGACAAAATCTTATGGCTGAGTTTGATAGAGAAGATGAGACGATGAGTGTGGAAAGTGATGATTATTATTTGGAAGCTGATATGGGACGAATGAGGACTAGAGGAGGTAAGTTTGATCGAGAGGTTAATGGAAATTTGGGGAACATCAAACTGAACATTCCAGCTTTTCAAAGTCGAAGTGGCCTTGAAGCTTACTTAGAAGGGGAAAAGAAGGTGGAATTGGTGTTTGATTGCAATAATTACTCGAAGGAGAAGAAATTGAAGTTAGCGGTAATGGAATTCACTGATTATGCTATAATTTGGTGGGATCGGTTGGTGACTAGCCGTAGGAGGAATTCGGATAGGCCAATTGAGACGTGAGGAGAGTTGAAGACTTGCGTGAGAAAACAGTTTGTACCTGGACATTATTACCGGGATCTTCATCATAAATTACAAACACTTTCTCAAGGGTCTAGGAGTGTGGAGGATTACTATAAGGAGATGGATGTGGTAATGATTAGAGCGAACATAAAGGAAGATCGGGAGGCCACCATGGCTAAGTTTTTGAATAGGTTGAATAGGGATATTGCTAACATAGTAGAGTTGCAGCACTATGTGGAGTTAGAGGACTTGGTGCATGTGACTATGAAGATGGAGAGGGAACTCAGATGAAATGGAGTAGCTAGGTTTACTACGGAACCCAAGTGGAATGGTGGTGATATGAATGATTGGGTGGAGACTAATGGAAATGTTGAAATACCTAAGGTTAAGGAAAAGATGAATAAAAGTAAACGAAATATCGAAAATCAAGCGGTAGATCGAGGGTTATTAAATGCTTCAAGTGTCTGGGTTCGGGGCATATCGCTTCACTGTGTCCAAATCGGCTGGTGATGATTCTTCGAGAAAATGGAGAGATTGAGTCGGATGATGGAAGTGGGAGTGACAGCATGCCTGAGTTGGAGGATGTTAAGGGTGAAACTTGTGTGAGATATCCGATTGCAAAGTCCTTAGTTGTGATGTGTGCTCTTACTACACAAATGAAGGTGGATGATGAGAAACAGCAACGAGAGAATTTGTTTCAACCAGGTGTCACATTAACAATAAGGTTTGCAGTTTGATTATAGATGGGGGGAGTTGTATGAATGTGGTTAGCACGACCCTTTTTGAAGAGTTGGGGTTACTTATTATGAGGCATTCACAACCATATAAATTGGAGTTGCTGAATAATTGTGGAGAGATACGGGTTACCAGATGGCCATGGTGAATTTCAGCATTGGACGGTATAATGATGAGGTGTTGTATGATGTGGTTCTAATGCATGCAGAACATATATTGTTGGGTAGGCCATGGTAGTATAATAGGAGAGTAGAGCATGAAAGATTCACAAATCGTTACAACTTAGTAAAGGATAGAAGAGCTATCACACTTGTGTCTTTGACGCCACATCAGGTCCATGAGGACCAACTGAAATTGAAAAGTGAGCGAGAGAATAAAAATAAAAGGCGAAAAAAATGGAGTAAGAGAGAAGATAATAATGTGGCTGAGAGTGAGAAAAAAAGAGTAGAACCACACGAAGGAAAAGAGATGAGGGAAAATCTCAAAGTGAGTTATATGTGAGAAAAGTAGAGTGTGAGAGAGTTTTAGTGAGAACTAACAATCACCTCCCCAATTTTGATAATTTTCTTTTGCAGGAATTCAAAGAGTTATTCCATGACAGAATAATTCGTAGTGCACCATACATTGATTATCCACTTGATGTAAATCATGTGAGAAATTTGGTGAGTAACAATGAGGATGGATGTTACCACACCATGGTAACGTATCAAATTCCTATACCTAGGTTAGGCTATGAGCTTGCATGCACGGAAAATTTCTTGTTTTTCTATAACATGCACTTATTACACTACAACATTCTAGCATGTCACACAGAGTTAATTGAATATGATAGGCAATTGAGGTGCATTATGGGTAATTGGGTGCATGAATGCCTTTACTTTAATCACGATAATCTTGCATGTGTTAGGATGAATTTGTAGAGTGTATTAGGAGTAAATTTAATGTCTACTAATCTCATCCCGCATTCCAATTTAACAAGTGATCCTAAATCACTAGTCTGGGTCAATGTAATGTTTTTATCTGTTGGTGTTAGTATTAGATTTTGTGAGATACATGTGATGATACGTACGAGGCGAGTACGAACTCAGAGGAGGTCAAAATTACATCCTATGGTAGACAGACCATGCCATTCAGCTGCTATGATCGAGAATGAAAGTTATAGTTTACTTCTATTGGGTAAGTCGGTAATATTTAACATTTTCGACATTCCTAATATTGTTTCATTTGATGCAAGTTTGAATTCGAGGTCGAATCATTTCGAAGAAAGAGGGGATGATATGATTCGGGGTATGCAATCATTTGGTCGGATCACATGAGTCAAGGGTTCAAGTAATGGAGTTCAGATGGGTGAAGTTGATAAGTCAATGTTCAAGTTTTGTGAAGGACTCGGGAGTCGAAACGAGTTGGATTCAATGTTTGGAAGATATTTGGAAAGAAAACGAGTGGCGTGGTTTAAAATGGGCATAACTCTCAGCTCGGGTGTCGGATTTTCGCGCATGAGTATAATTCGGAATCATCATGAAATCATGCACAATGCTACGTGAGTGTATGATACTTTTGGATTTGCGGTCGCACAGAAACATGTTGAGAACAAGTTGGCGGAATTTTCTTATTTTAGCGAAATTTTCTTGTTAGTCTACGATTCTATTTTATTTTCAACTTTGAAATATATGTGCTTTTTAGTTTTCTGTTTTGAGAAACAGTTTTTCAAAATGACAAATCAAACGTATTTTTACAAATTTTTAAACAACCACGAAAAAAAAATGTCAAAACTGAAACAGAAACCAAACGGGTCTATATTGTTTTAGATTTGATATGCGCAACTCCTTTAAAAAAGGAATGTACAATTTGCACAGCTGTCTTAAATAGAGGTTTTAGCAGCAAGTAGAACTTCTGAAAGCAATGCTTTTATTTTAAATAAAAATAAAAATAAAATCGAGGATTTGGTTGTGAATTCAAAATGTATTTTTGTATAAATTTTTTAATTTGGTTAGAAATTAGAAATGTTTTTGGCATAATTTGCAATCGTTGTTCCCAACCTTTACATTCTTTTGCACTTGTGTCTCTAGTCTTTATTTATTGACAGTGCTACCGTCAACCTTTAATTTATTTATTTATTCAACTTGTACACCCATACTTACCATCGGGGTGACAAAAGGTTAGGGTGTCACATATGCATTGGTTGATGGAGTTTTTTTTGTCTCCCAACCTTCTATCACCTAAGCGGTAAACCTAGGTGTACATGTAGCATTCCTCTTTAGTAACTACAGTCCACTGCAGTCACTTAAATTGATATAAAATGCCAATTTTGACCTCGGTCTTACATAAAGTAAATAAAAAATATGTAAAACAAATGAGAAAGAATGAAAATGAAAATTCTTCATTTCCTCCTCCAATATGAACACCAACTGCTGCTCTACCACATCCACCACTTCGATCTTTCTCAAATTCTATTAATCGCTAAATTTTATCTTTCAAGTTTTACTCTTCAAAATTTAGTTTAGAGATTCTGAAATTCAATTTGCTTGTTTTTGATAGATTAAGGTGCTATTCAATCAAAAAAGAAAATTTGTTATTTTGTTGTATCTTACAAAATAACTATATATTCAAACTCTTTGAAAAAACTTGTATTTCCAAAAGACCTCTTACAACCAATACCACACAACTACATGTAAACCAACAATGCACAACCAAAAATCAAAAGTCATGCATATTCAAAATCAAATTAAACCTATTATACAAAACTACAAGTCTAAATCCAAAGATGTACCCGCTTCCCACAGGGGCAGAGCCATAAATATATGTTAGGGTGGACTGAAATTTAATTTAATTTTTTAAATAAATTTGTACCATAAAAGATGAACTATACCACACGAAATTTAGTTTAAAAAATTAAATTTATGACACTCATAATAATGTGGGTCAAAATATATTTTTGGATAATCGTAACAAAGTTCTAATAAATATATTTTTAACTAATAAAATTAAGCTCCTGTTTGGTATACATTAAAATTTTTATTCTCATTTTTCTACTCATTTTCAACCACACATTTTTCAGTAAAATAATATTTTTCATCACATCAATAATTTTTTTTGTCAACCACACATTCTCCATCAATTTATTATTTCAGAATACGTTCCTCCAAAATAATGTGATTCAAACACACCCTAAAAATATATATAGCATATTACTTATTTTGATAATAACATCCATTTCATGGTCGAAATAAATAAATTTTTAACTCACAAGTATAAATAAGTAATATATGTAAAAATACAAAAAATAATTACTTTTAAGCTTAGTCAAACATGTGGCATTTCATACTGATCAAATAAGTCATTTATTTTTAATCAATAAAAAATATTTTTTATATAATAAACTAATTTGATTATAAGTTAACTCTTTAAACTTGGTTATGCATATGCTTGTGAAATAAAATATCTAATTTGGTAACGAGTTATTTGTGTATCATGAATATGAATCAAATAAATATATAATTGTTATAGAGTTTAAACTAAATTTGAATAATTGAATATTGAACTTGGATTGGGAATGAAGTTAAATAGGCTAAAATTAATTTTTGGGATTGGCTAAATTTTTATTCTTTTTTATTTTCACCATGAATTTGGACTAAATTTTCCATTCTTTATAAGCCAATTTGCTTTTGGGCGGGCTATAGCCCAGCCCAACCCAACCCCCCTCTCCATTTGCCCGTGGCTTCACATGTACTCTACAACCAACGATATACGATGGATAGTTAACACGTTACTCCCCCAATGAATGGATTATGTCACTTGTAAGCCTCATTATTTAAAAATTCTCTCAATAAAATAATTTTACATATAATATAATATTTTTCCCTATTTTTAACCATACATTTTCCAAAAAAATAAATCACTATTACAAAATTTATTCTCTCAAAAAACAATTTCCTTATTTTTTGACCATATGTTCTTTAAAAAAAAATCACTAATATAAAATCCTTTTTTTTCTTGAAAAAACCCTATATTTTACCCTTGTTTGGGTTCCATTTTATTCAAATGCATTTTTCTCTCTCTTTTTTCAACCACATTCTCCAATAAAATATTATTATACGTAAATTCAAATTTTTTTTCTTTTTGTTTTCAACCAAATATTCTTTAAAAATAACTATTCCAAAATACATTTTCCCAAAATTAATTTGATTGCAATGGATTCCAATCGAGGGCTTACTGCTTAGTATATATAAAATATGATACCAGGAGAAAAGTTTATTTTTTGCATAATTATGTCGAATTCCAATAGAATTATATTCTTTAGTAAGTGGAATCGTAAGCTCTAAATTTAATTATGGTTCAATTAGGTTCCATAACATAATTATTTTTTAAATATTTACAATATTACTACATTAATCCAACTAATAACATACTCAATTTTAGTCCTTATAACAACACTACATTAGCCCTTGTTTGGTACACATTAAAATTTTCATTCGCATTTTTCTACTCATTTTCAATCACACATTTTTTAATAAAATAATATTTTATATCACATCAATAACATTTCATTCTTTTTCAACCACACATTCTCCATCAATCTATTATTTCAGAATACATTCTTTCAAAATAATGTGGCTCAAACACACCCTTAGTATGTGTTTGGAACCAATTTTGGATAAATTATTAATTTTGGAATAGTGATTAATAGAAGAATGTGTGGTTGAAAATGTTTTTTTTTTTTTTTTTTTTTGAGAAATAGCAGAATGATTCAGAAAATAGTAAGACGAAGATAGGTGTACTCATTCAACTTCAATTATTTGAGAAATAGCATAATAATTCAGAAAATCGTAGGTCACTTTATTTTGATTCTTTGAATTTTGAATTACAAAGTCAAGCATGACATTTTAGGCTCAATTAATTAGTTGAAAAATGAAACTAGAAAAATGATATTTTTGGGCTCAATTAATTAGTTGCAAATTTATCTAGAAAAGTTTTAAAAATAATTTGACTTATTTAATATAAAAATTTTAAAAATAGAGAGATTCAATTCTAATCCGATTCTTGATCTAGAATCTAGAATCAAACCGAAGCCGAATCCATCGATTCTTGATTCTAATATCCATTCAAGTAATTACCTTAAGAATAATCGAACTGAACTAAATCAGTTCGGGTCCAGTCCGATTCGAGAGTTTTGTTTATCCCTAATATTTGAAAATGATGTACTTTCTTCCCTTTTTTTCACACATCAATAACTCGATCAAATTGTAATTATTTTCAAAAAGAAAATGTTTGTCATGTTTAAAATCCTAATTTGATCTTATTTATCTTAACTCTCCTCTTTACGGGACGGAGTCAACATCAACCAGCAATAGATCTTCTTTTCCTTCATGAAACACATGTAGCTTCACATTTGTGAAAACACTTCACTAACATATCTACCAACAAAGACTTTTTAGCCTGTGAATATATTTATTTTAGGTGTCAAAAATGCCAAACTATTTAATAGTGCATTTAAAAGGCCTGTGAATATATTTATTTTAGGAAAAGTAGACAATCACTTCTACGTTGATTGCCAGAAGTGTCTCTAGGCCTTTTTTTGGCAAGAGGTATTTTCACGGGTGGAGTTTAGAGGGAAAAAAATAAAATAAAAATTGCACTAGACTGATACATAGAACGTATAAAAAACGAACAACCCCCTCCATCGTTCCTGCAAATTTATTTATTTATTTTTGAAATTCAATTAGCAAAACGCTCAACCATTGCGTAAAACTCAGCTTACGAATATGACTTTATTTGCTCATGAAGAAAGCACTATCGATTTGAAATATTCATGATTTTAAGAATTATGCTTTTATGTTGAAATCTTGAAAAATATGCATGAAATTGTTATAAAATTTCAATGTATACATTATTTTATTTTATTTATTTATCTAAAATAATTAAAATAAAATAGAAAAAAGACCTATAACGTTTAAGCTCCTAATACTTAAGACTTGATCTTCGCATCTTGCTACATGGATAGTTCATCATACACACACCATACTGCTAGTCCCACACTAGGACTTGGGGAAGGAGTGCTAAAAGGCAAAGCAACATTTTGATTATGGTCCATTATGCATTACCATATTTTACACCTTTTTTTCGATGCTCATTCCAAACTCCACCGACCGACCAACCAACATGAAGATTGACCAAAATATAAATATCATTCTCCTTCGATGCGCCGTGAAACACGATCATGTAGTTTTATATTTGTTAACACTTCATCTTTCATCTTTAGTCCTTGTTTGGTATAAATTAACATTTAGATTTCAATTTAAGTTAAAATCAACGATTAATTTTAGTCATATATTTTATGGAATCCACAACTTTTCAATCATACATTTCATTAACTTTTATTAAAATCTACTAAAAATCTAATTTTAATCACATCAAACGGGGGCTTAGTGCGTAGATCTAGAATATTGGTTCATATCTTTTTAATTTTAATTTTTCTTGCAAAGCATGAGCGTTTCATCTATACACAAATTGTGGTTCAATTTTGATATCATCATTTCATTTTTTTTCATCTTTTTTTTAAAGGAAATTCACTCGATGATCACATTAGCCAAAAAAAATTTTAAAAAAACTTTGTAAAATTTTATATTCTATGGTCTTGTATGGTACAGATTAAAATCTGATTTTAATCTAAGTCAAAGTCAGACAATCAATATTAATCAGATTTTTCATGGGTTTCACAACTTTTTGACCATACATTTCAAAAATTTCTATCACAATATACTAAAAATTTAATTTTAATTTTCACCAAACACCCTCTATATAACGTACTAAATGTGCCACTATAATACTATGTTGAGATTGATTTCTCGTGAAGGTTAACATTGCCTTAAAAAAGTTGTAAAATTAGGTGTCCATTTGGTTGAGTCTAAAAATTATATCCGGTTAAAGTAATTAATATTTAGCTTTTTAATCTACGTTAAAATCAATAAGTTTAACGTGCTATTATTATACAATTAAAAATATATATTATTAACCAATTCTCTTGTCCTTGTTAGTTAAGAGTTATTTTCACAATCAAAATGGAGAAAATGATTGATACTTTCCCTCTCCAACACTCCACTGGGAAAAAAAATAAAGAAAAAAAATAAAGTACTAACAACAGGTGAATAAATTCAAATTATTTAATTGTATATATAAATTGGGAAACATGAAAATTATGGAAACCAGGTTTTGATGGGGCAGAAAGCGTGTAATCCTCGTGTCTAAGAGAGACTGAGAGAATAAGTAACACGTTTGAACACGTAACCAGGTGGGTCCACGTAATGAATGGATATGAAGTCACCGGCCATCTTTTTGGAGTACTTGAAATAATTTTGTTTCATTTATATTTAATTAAGTTGACAGTATTATAGGATTTATTTTATTTAAAAAAATAGGATTTACATTATTTTTTTACCATGATATCAAACACAAACTTAAAATACTCTATTCAATATTAAAAGGTTTAAAATTTAAAGAAATAGAAAGTTAAGAGAAAAAAAAGGATTTTAAGATTAAATCTCTTTTATGTATCGATTGAGCAGTATCTCAATAAAATCAAACTTGGTTTATGGATTTGATCTTTGGTTCACAGGGACAGAAGTTATAATGCTCACTGAGGACGTGTCAACACGAGATGTTGACATGTCATACCTTCACTACTGACATGGCAAAATCACATGTTGTCACGTCCATAATGAGCATTGTTACTATGTCCACTGTAAATTGGAGATCAAACATGTTACCAATACACAGCTAAAGGCCTAAAAGTTAAGTACTTGTCTTCCCCCAACAAACTCCACATGTTATACATAATACAATTAATATTCGCGCTTTAAGTTTCTCTTAATCTTTTATTTTTTGAAAAGGATTTTGCTAGTTGTATATCGGACGCTACTTAAGGGGCTCCCAAATGCTGAGTTAGTGCATTTTACATTCAAAATCTCGTAAGCAATAAAAAAAAAAATCTAAAACTCCTCTCACTTATCCTTCGTACAAACCCTTTTAATTCACCTTTAAACAAAACAAATCACCCCTCTTTCTCATCTACATAGGGGTGGCAAAAGGGCCGAATAGTTCGTCGACTCGGCTAGTCAAAGCTCAACCCATAGACTGCTCGGGCTCGTTTCGGGAAGAGCCCGAGTCAAGCATGGGGTTTGCCCTGCTAGCCAAGCTCGATGAGCTCGTAAAAATTGTGAAGAAAAAATTGAGAAAAAAAAAACTCGTGAGCTCCCGAGCTCGAGCTCGACCTTAGCTCGTGCTCGAACGAGTCACTTTGACGAGTCAAGCTCATGAGTAGATGGACCGAGCCGGCTCGACCGGCATATTGCCACCACTATATCCACATCCTCCAACATTCAGGTTGGATTGTTGATGATGAGTATTCGGGGCCATAGACCTCCAGCGGTGTGACGACTTCCAAATTTTGTAAGGATTTTTCTCTATTATTACTTGTTTTTTAGTTCAACCTCTCTAAATTGGGGAGAATTGAAAATCGCAAACGTTATTTTATCTTATTTATTTGCTTCATTTTTCATTTTTGGGACAAAGTCTCAGCCCAGTTGATTAATCTGTTAGATCTAAGGCTCAAAGACAACCAACCTGGTTGAAATTCTTTTTTCTTTTTTTATTTTTTGATAGAGGTTGAGATTCTATTTGTGAGTGAATAGAGTTTGTAAATACTTTGTGCCAATCGTAAATGGACGATTTCGGAGTTGATTTATAGCTTTTATGCGCTGGGATTCTTGCTATATCATTCACTTCAAACTGTTTTTTGACATGTGCACTAAGTTGTTGATTACATCAATACAATCTAAATTTTGATGGACTTGTCTTATGGTTATGCTCTAAATGCACAATGTTTATTCGCCATATTCCACAAGCATCTTGGATTTGTTGTGTTTCCCGTCACTTCGAGTCGATTTCTCTGTTCAAGAGGAAGGAAATGAAGAAAAACGTATATATGTTGTATTGCTTGTCTTTAATGTGTATATAGGCTGAAAGTAGATTAAAGATTTTACGTTTAAAGGAAAAAAATTATTTTACTAGTGGTTCATTCACCACATTCGACCTCGTTGGCATCCACATCGAAAAATGTGACAAACTCTATGTTATTTCGTGGGTTAATAACCCAAATGGTCATTGAACTTTGTAAAAAGTTTCCACACGGTACTAAACTTTAAAAATCATCCAAGTCATATTGAACTTTGCAAAAGGTTTACGAGGGGTCATTGAACTTTAAAAATCACTTCATTCATCACTAAACTTTGCAAAAAAAACTCAACAAGGTTACCGAACTTTGCAAAATGTTTCTCAGGAGATCACTAAATTTTTTGCAAAGTTTAGTGATGAATGTGATGATTTTTAAAGTTCAATGACCTGTGAAAACCTTTTGTAAAGTCCAATGATCCCGTGAAAACATTTTGCAAATTTCAATGATGACTTGCGTGATTTTTAAAGTTCAGTGACCCTGTGAAAACTTGTTACGAAGTTCAATGACCATTTGAGTTATTAACCTTATTTGGGCTAGACAACGGTGCTCCAATTCAAAATCTCGAAGACGCTTAAATGGAAATGGAACGAGAATGAGGGTTTTACATTTTGAAATTCAGATTTTTTTTTTTTTTTTAAATCTCATCAAAATATCGACACCTCGGCATTCATGACACTTTATGTAACGTCTACGTACCTGTAGCTGTGTAGAAACACTCCTTTGAGAAAGTGCATTTCATTAATTCTTCTTTAAATATTTGTAACCGATATCTGTCATTTCATATCTTAATATTTAATTTTAATCCTCGATGCAAACCTTATGAATTCCCCATATAGCATAAACATGTAATGTCACAACTATCACAATTTTTTGCCACCTGCTATAAAACAATGTCTGGCCCTGTCATCAAGAACAAACTTGTGCTTTTATTATTTTCTTAATCCATGGGACAGTTATCACATGAAGATCAACTTTTTGCCAACTTTATATTTCGTTATAGAATTGGATTACTGAAAAGTATTTGTTAAGAAATTTAATCTAAAATTATGTATATATATTTTCACGAAAATTTATGTTTTATATATATCATTTGGGTAAATTGTACTCGAATTTCAAATCTTTCAAAAAAGTATAATAAGATTCCTAACCTTTCATTTTTGCTTCTCAAGTCCCAAACCTTTAAATCAATATATGCAAAATGAGATTCCTTGGACGGTTTTGTCCAAATGCTAGTAAGTTGACTTAAAAATCATTTGACCAATTCAATCATGACTTATAGTATAATGATGAGAGTGTCAACTCGAAAAAATACGGGAGAAAAATCTTAGAATATCCTCACTCTAAAAACTCATGTTGAATCAAGGCATAACTTATGATCAATGCTCTTGAAAATCTTGGTGTTTGGTAGAGATTAAAATCGGATTAAAATTGAAAAATTAGCCGTTATGGTTGACTTTTATTAGACGGGTGGGACCCAATAACGGCCATATTTTTAATTTTAATTGGATTTTAAGCCGTACCAAACAGGCCCTTAGTATTCTCCAATTAAATTGTCCTTTTTGACTAGATTTTTGTCAAAAACTTCTTCTCTCTACCTTCTCTCTACCTGTGGGCCCAGGCGCCCCCCCAACAGGGAGCCGCCATGTGGCGATTCGGTAAAAAATTTGGTAACCCATTCGGGTAGCATAGCACAGTCCATAATTCACATACACCATATAGTGGATGCCTTTATTGGGTGGCGTTGATAGGTGAAAAGGTGGTGGTGGCGACGGTTTCCCGTAAGGTCTCGTCGGAGAAGAAGATACTTACTAGATGGGAGGAGCCAAAAAACTCCCCCCGCCTTTTGATGAGTATAGCATCGGTTTCCATCCATTTAAACTCCAACTGCATATTTATAAAATGTTATGGTCTTTCACTAACTCAAAATGAAAGTTAGAGTAAAATCTACAAAAATTGAAAATATTAGGAACCGATGCTATAATTTTCCCATACATGAAAGGCAAATCCATTAATCTAGTAGAAAAGCCACACGTATAATATATGTGCGTGGAGCATATGAAAATATTTAGATTTTGCTACTTAAATATAAAAAATGTACATAATGAATTACATGATATGACGTCGAGTGAAAAGATTGGATGAAAATTTTAATTGTATTTTAAACTGGCAAATAGTAAAGTATCATGTGGTATTACATAATCCATTATATAAATCTTGATACACATGTGACAAGATCCGAAAATATTTATGTGTATTTAGAATGATTAGGGTACAACAACATAGTGGGTCAAACCCGCCAAGGATATGTGGTCTTTATGATTGGGAAAACTTGCAACGATCAGTGAGAAAAATATTCGAAAAAATCGAAAAAATACACTGAGATCGTTTTGTTGGGTTAGAGAAAAACTCGATTCTAGTGATCGGGTTGGATCCCAATCCAACCATTAAAAAAAACACACACACATGGAGAATACAAGCACACAAAACCTACGCATGGACAATAATCCACACAATACAAACACACAAAAAAAAATAAAAAATACACAAATTGAAAAATACTAGTTCTATTTTTACTACTTATTCATGCACAACATCTCGAACATTCATTTTTTTTAGTTACATATTATGTCAAAGTTCATTTTAACATCAGCCCACACGTAAATCTATAGCTTTCTAAGTAGAACGAAATAAAGAAAGGTTGAATAAAATCTCCTTAAACCAATATTTGTTAAAATATAAATGGGTCACATTAACAATTATCCAAAAAAAATAATAATAATAAAATTATTTTGTTGTCAAATTTTGATCATGTAATAAGAATTAGAATAATGTTATCTAACACCAGTCTAAGTGGCCATATTCGATAGGTACAATTAAATGGATGTTTTGACTTCGTATTTCAATCAACCTATCATTTAATGACATCTAATTATCACTTAAATCGGTGTTAATCACCATTGGTGCTAAATAACTTTGCTTTAACAATTAAGTTGAGTGATGAAGCAAGGTTTGTTCTCGGCATAATGCACGCGACCCACATGTCCCGATATAGACCAGTTACCTATTAATCTACAAACCAGCCCACTTTACAACCACCATCTTATATGGAAACACGTTTGAGCAATGTGTGGATCAACCCTTTTTCCTGGCCGATTCAAATACGCGTGATAAATAAAGGCACCTCGCGTTTCTTCAAAGTCACTCAATTAAGCTTTTCAAAAATATTAAGTGGGGATTTAAAATTAGGTTTTCCCCATGTACAAAAAGAATCCCACCAGAATTTGATCAAAATACACACAAATGCGCGGGACCTACAAATGTATGTATTCTGTTAAAATTCTATGGACTTCCTTTCTGTACATTAAGCCAGTCTCTTAAAATTAAATTATTAATAAATTCGGTAAAAAATGATAAAATATAAAAATTGATGAAATATGTAGTTGAAAAATTGTATGTCCCATAAAATATATGATTTTAATTAGTTATTGATTTTGATTTAAATTAAATTCTAGATTTTAATAACTATCAAACATGTGATCAATATTGTGACATAGATGAAAGTAAGAACAATATTTGATCTATATTAAAAAATGAAAAATATTCTTTATGCTAGATGGAGTTGAATGATAACTCCAATCCCATGATTAATTATTCAATGCCCAACCATTAATATTTAGTTAAGGTGAATCTACTCGTCGAAAAGATTTCTGAAAATTTGCCCAGTCTGTCACATTATTTTTCTTATTCTTATTATTCTACTCATTTTTCAATAAAATAATATTTTTAATCACATCAATAACTTTTCATTTTCAATCACATAATCTTCATCACATCAACAGTAAAAATACACTCTTACTCCCAAAATGTACATCAACACAAGCTCTAAATCATATACCTACTACTTTTAACATACATAGCATTGATTTTTATTAAAATTTAATAAAAAAATCTGATTTTAATTGAGGTAAATTAATTGTCGTCCCATGTTATTTTGTTAACCAATTATAATCATGTGATTTAGCCTAGGGGTGTAAGTGGTCCGATTTTATCGGTTTTTGACAAATTTTCAAACCAAACCGTTTAAACCGATTTGAGAAAGACCCAAACCTAAACCAAACCATTTTGAACGGTTTGAAAAAAAAACTCAAACCTAAACCTAACGGTTTGGTCCGGTTTTAAACCGCCGGTTTCGCCGTATATTTTTTTGTCCGTCTACTTTTATGACATTAATTCATTGAATTCAATATATATTTATATCTTACTAACAATAAATCTAAAACAAACTAAATATATCTACTACAAATTTAAATACCAACTAAATCAAAGTGAAATCACAATAAACTAAAATATAGTTTTTTGTTTGCCATTTTAGGTTAAGACGTTATGATAACGTTACAATACAAGTCTACTAAATTACATATAAAGCCTAAAAAATATAATGATGTTCAACAAGACCTCGTAATCATCATATCTGAAAAACAAAACTACTGATTAGACGGAGAGAATAACCAATCATAATAAAAAAATCAATTGTTTATAATATCTAAACATAACAATTACACAAACTTACCGTTGTATATTGTTATGAATTCAATTTCTCACATATACTCAAACATCAATTGTTGTCGCACATGATTCATAATCTCCATTGTCAAACAAATGCATTCGTTACATCATCATAGTATTGGATACTAGATAGATAACAGAATCATTAAAAATATAGTAATAGAAAATATAAACCACCTTCCACAACCTTCATTGAATCATCAAATGCTTCCACTTCATCTAAATATTGGCGCAGCATTATAGGTTCATTCTTAATTTGCAACCAATTATTTCCGCATATACAAGCCTCAACCATCCTTGCACCTAATAAACTCCTAAAGGAATCAAGTATCCAATCTCCAATTGAAAATGCAGACTCAGAAGTAACTGTAGAAATTTGAATTATAAAGGAAAAAAAAGGGTTTTTGATATATTATGTTAGTTTTGAGATTATTAAATATAAATTATGATTATTTGGTAATAATAATATATATGTAATAGAAAATTATAAATTGTCAAAAATACACACAAATGAAAAAACTATTGAATTTTACATATTTGGATGAATTTTCAAAAAATTTCATTTTTTTATTTTTTTATTTTTATATATTTTTTCGTCGGTCCGGTTTGGTTTTAAACCGTAATTAAAATTCTCAAACATAAATCAAACCGTTTTTGACCGGTTTGGTTTGGTTCAAAACCCTTTTGTTGACGGGTCCACGTGGCACCAAATCGACGGTTTC
This sequence comes from Fraxinus excelsior, assembly GCA_019097785.1. NCBI lineage: Eukaryota > Viridiplantae > Streptophyta > Magnoliopsida > Lamiales > Oleaceae > Fraxinus > Fraxinus excelsior. The sequence continues at coordinate 19,981,448 of CM032636.1, read as the reverse complement.
TAAAATACGGTTTCAGTTCGATTTTCCGATTTGGTGGTTTTTGCTTACAGCCCTATTTTAGCCCCCGTTCGGTCTCCATTATTTCAAATTAGAATGAAAATAGTAGTACTTTTTTTTGGAGAACATGGAATTAAAACGAGAAGATTTTTTTTTAATTTATATATAATGGGTCGTTCGGTAGGAATTAAAATCAGATTAAAATTGAAAAATTAGTCGTTATTGTTGACTTTTATTAGACGAGTGAGACCCAATAACGATCATATTTTCAATTTTAATTGAATTTTAATCTCTACCAAACGGGACCAATATCATTTTATTAAAAATTGTGGACACATTCTTACTTGTATATGTATATTCCTCCAGCGTGACTCCACTCAAGTTGAATTTCAGTATAAGCGTCCGTTTAGTAAGGATTAAAATCAGATTAAAATTGAAAAATTAGTCGTTATTGTTGACTTTTATTAGGCGAGTGAGACCCAATAACAATCATATTTTTAATTTTAATTCGTATCGAACGGGGCTCGAGAAACGATACGGCATTATCCAATTTTTTCAACCCCACTGCATTAGTCAATTTTTTACTATTTTTTCAAACGAGAAAATCAAAAACGGAAACTTCCTGGTAGTTTCCCAGTGCGGTTGGAGCGCATCCCGACAATCAATTTCAAGCGTTCGGCATTCTCTGACCCTCGCAGGTTTTTTCATCTCATCTCTAAATTCATTATAAATGCACCTTGTTAAACTCCGTGAATCTTTTCGCGTTAGTTTATACTTTACCATTTATGTCGGTTCGATCGGTTTTCTATAGTAGTTGAGTGCAGATTGTGATTGTTTGTTTGTTACGGCGTGTCATCTCTCCTGCGACTTCAGAATGAGCAAAGGAATTGGAGACGAATTCAAGACGTCTCCGTATAGACGCTACAAGAACGACCTTGAGGCTGGTAACAGTAGCCGAGAGATTGATGAGGACGAAGATGAAGGTTCAGGACCATTCGATATCGTTCGAACTAAAAGTGCTCCGGTGGATCGGTTGCGGAGATGGAGAGTAAGTCTTTTTGCATTATTAACTTGCTTTTTTCCTCTGATTTTTGATTGATCTTGTTTTGATTCCATTATTTTCTCAAAAGCATACCAAATTATAATATTCTCGATTGAATGAAATTTGGCAAATCAAGTGGAGCAGAAAATAGAAGTGAAATTGAGGAAATTTAGAAGTGGGTATTCAATTGGACTTTTCAAAATTTTGATGGACTTTTTTTAAGTCATAACTTACCGAGATTTTATGGATTTTTTAGATATTTGTAAGAAATTAGTGAAAGTCTTCTGTAGACTTTTATAAACTTTCATTTTAAAACTTTGAGATACTTTTGTAGAATTCAAAAGACTTTTGAAAACTTTCATTTGAGATAAAATATATGTGGATCTAGTACAATATTATGAAATTATCATATACGAGGTGATATTTTTCACCATTCTCCCTTCTCCCTCATTTTCCCCCGTATAATAAAAAAATATTATAAAAATAAAATTTTGACCTTAGTTAAATAAATAATAATAATTATATATAAAAAATAAATCTAATATTCAACATTATTAATATAATATACCTTTAAAAAATAAATAAATAATATATTTAAATTTAATTATAAATTAGTCTATATAAAATTTTATAATTTAATTAAAAATAAATTTTTTTTTTGAAAATATGAATGAAAAAAGAAAAAAAAAGTTGTATGAATGCAATTTAATTCTTTCGTAAACAATATAAGGTCCTATTCGGTAGGGATTAAAATTCAATTAAAATTAAAAATATGACCGTTATTGGATCTCACTCGTCTAATAAAAGTCAACAATAACGGTTAGTTTTTCAATTTTAATTTGATTTTAATCCCTACCGAACGGGCCTAAATAAACAATAAGAGATAAAAAGAAAAATAGAAACTATAATCAATAGAAAAAAATAAATTTTAATCATAACTCTAATAATCATAGAAGAGAAGGAAAGAGAAATATTGAAAAAGAAATATACATATTAATTTCTTTTTTGTTTTATGTGAAAGCCTCCATAAATCTTGTGATTAATGAGAGACAAATTTTGAGTTTTTATTTTAGTACTTTTTGCTTAAAAATTAGTACCATTGAGACTTTTATAAAAGTCTCTAAAAGTCACAAAAATTTGAATACCCTAAAACTTATAGAGACTTCTAAAAAGTTTTAATTGAATACACCGTGACTTTCAGAGACTTTTTAAAAGTTAATAAAAGTCTCAATTGAATACACCAATACTTTTAGAAAGCCTCCAAAAGTCTACATTGAATACCCCTAAACTTTTTAAATCCCAAAAAGTAATTGAAAGTCTCAATTGAATACACCCCCTTAGATGATATTGAATTTTCATGTACTGTTTTTTCCTTACATTTCTTTTATGAGTTTTCTACCAATTACGTTTCTTTTATGTATCAGCTTCACTCTGTTACCTATGTTCTTGTTCTTTAAGGAGTCTGTGGAGTTCCAAAAAAAAAAAAAAAGTTCGCTTCAGAAGAAAAGCAGTCCGATATATTGAATGTATGCAGTGTAACGGAATTATTTTCAGAATAATATTAGTTGCCATTTATGATGTGTGAATGAGATCATGTGAACAGAAGAACAATTATGGAGCGTTGATAAATAATTGTTTTCTCTATGATTGATTTAAATGCTTTTTGAAATAAGGTATGATATACAAGGTTAAGAGGGGACAACGGATCTAGATAACCTTTTTAAATGCCTCTGATTTTATCTCTCATGTTGTCTGAACATTTGCTCATATCCTAAACTACATACGGTTTGTGTCTGATGTGTGGAAGATAAGGAAGTTTGTTTGAAGTATTGACCACTATGGTCTTTTGGAATTGTTTCAGCGAAAATCTATCTATATGAGATATTCATATTTTTGACTGGAAGTTTAATGTTTGTATCATGCTGCAATTGCTTTGGATATCTTACCTGTTCTAATGAGAGGTTGATCAAATAACCGAGAATTCAACTAGTTGTTTGCTGTACAGCAAATTGAAGTTTTGCCCGATGCAAAAATTTCCCAAATTGACCGTTTACTATCCTTTTATTTGATTGAAACACATTTAGAATATTAACAAGGTTTTCAGCTCGCACGGCAAATTTGATTATTCTAAATCACATTTAGAATGTCAGTAAGTAGTTTGGTTAGCATGAAAAACTTGATTATAACCTTATCCAAATAATTAAATCTTGGCCGATTACTAAATTATTATTTTCCTAAAAGGTTGTAAGGATTATTTTCTAATCCACTTTTATGATTATTTATACAATCACAGTTGTTCTGTATTTTGGAACCAAACATGGTCATAGCACTTTCTTTACAACTTGAATGAAAGCGTTTATGTTTTAGGCAAATGTTCTCCACTGAGTGCTCCAATTTCCATGTTCTTTGCGTGCAAACCATGTGGAATTTTTTTTCAGTTACATTTTGCAAGGATGATTGAGCATGGCAAATGATTAGCCATTGTTTGGTAGGGATTAAGGGCGTGTTCGGTAGAGATTAAAATCGAATTAAAATTGAAAAACTAGCCGTTATTATTGACTTTTATTAGACGAGTGAGACCCAATAACGGCTATATTTTCAATTTTAATTGAATTTCGAGTTATACCAAACAAGCTCTAAATCTAGATTTTAATAATTAATTTGAACCACATATTTCATGTATCACACAACTTTTTAATGACATTTTATCAATTTTTATCAAAATACTACTAAAATCTGATAAAATTAGGCTGAATACCTCTCCTCGTTTGAGGATCCTTTCATTAAATAGGGAATGTGTACAACCTAAATATGGTAACAAGACTAATTACAATAATTTACTATCAATTATATTGATATTTATGGTAGGCGTAATCTCGGGAATCTTTGTCGGTCTTCCATTCTGATTGACATCCCCCCTCAAATTGATGTTGGACAATCAAGAAGTATCAATTTGCGGACAAGAAAACGATAACGGTGTCGTGTCATTGCCTTAGTAAACACATCAGCGATTTGAACATCAGTGGTGATGTGTGGAAGAGAAATAATATGACCATCATAAGCCTCACGGATGGAGTGACAGTTCACTTCAATGTGTTTAGTCCGCTCATGAAATATAGGATTAGCAGCAATCTAAATGGCACTTGTATTATCAGCATATAGTGGAGTACGCCCAGGCTGAGGACAACCAAGCTCTGATAAAAGGCCGCGGAGCCAAATAATCTCAGAGCAAGCAGAAGACATAGCACGATACTCAGATTCAGTAGAAGATTTAGAAACACGATCATGTTTCTTACTGCGCCAGGAAATGAGTGCACCACCAAGAAACATGTGCCAACCTGTGATTGAGCGTCGAGTGTCCTCACAACCAGCCCAATCGGCATCACTATATCCGATCAACTCAAGAGAAGAGTTTACAGGAAAGAAAAGACCCCTATCAGGTGTACCTAGCAAATATCGTATAATACGATGAACCGCAGACAGATGAAGATGTCGTGGAGCATGCATAAACTGACAGACCTGTTGGACGGCAAAAGAGATATCTGGTCGAGTAATAGTGAGATAATTCAAACTACTCACTAACTGACGATATAAAGAGGGATCAGGAAGGAGATCCCCTTCCTCCGGCGGTACTTCACATTCACCTCTAAAGGAGTATCAACCGAGCGACCACCACGAAGTCCAGCCAAAGTAATCAACCCTTCCAAATACTTGTGACGATGGAGATAAGTTCCAGCTGGGCTTGAAAACACCTCAAGACCTAAGAAATATTGCAACGACCCCAGATCCTTCATATGGAAAGAATCCTTCAATTGGGTTTGAAGGTGAGAAATCATTCCAGAATCAGTACCAATAATGACAATATCATCAACATAAACCAAAAGAAACACAGTGCCCCCGTCTGTGGTCGAGATGAAGAGAGACGAGTCATATTTACTCTGAGTAAAGGAGTAACCCAAGAGAGTAGAACGAAACTTATCAAACCAAGCACGAGGAGCCTACTTCAGCCCATGAAGCGAACGCTTCAGTTTACACACATCAGAAGATGGCGACGAAAAGAGTCCCGTAGGAGATGACATATAAATATCTTCCTTAAGGTCGTAAGAATGCATTCTTGACATCCATTTGCCGCAAAGGCCAACCCCTGGAAGTAGCGATAGCCACAATAGTCCGAACCGTCGTCATTTTAGCAACAAGAGCAAATGTCTTCTCATAATCCACCCCATATTCTTGACGATTCCCAAGAGCCACCAACCGAGCTTTATATCGTTCCAGTGTTCCATCAGAACGAAGCTTAATAGAGTAGACCCATTTGCACCCAATGGGTTTGACACCAGGACGGCAAGAAACAATATCCCAAGTGTGATTCTCCTGAAGGGCTTGAAGTTCCTCCTGCATGGCTTTCTCCCAACAGGGTTGAGTAGCAGCCTGAGAATAAGAAGTTGGAACCGTGAAGGGACATAAAGTGCAGAGAAGCCATACCGATTAGGAGGATGAGTAACTTGAGTAGATCGCCGAAGAACAGTGGAATCTGGAATGGGATCGGGATTGGGATCAGGAACAAGAAGAAGGGGTTCTCGGTTTGGGGGCCGTCGTCTCTGATACACCACACTTGGTTTAAAACGCTCCACAGAACTAGAGTCATTCACAAAACTAATAAGCGGAACCAAATCAGAAGATGAAACATGTTGGAAGTAGTACTGGGACTCAAAGAAAATCACATTAGGAGAGGTACGAAAACGATTAGCAACACCATCATAGCAAATAAAACCTTTCTGAGCAATGCTATAACCCAAGAAAGCACACCGCTCAAATTGAGCACCAAGCTTATGATGTTCATGAGGAGGTAGATGAACAAAACAAACACAGCCAAAAGTATGTAACATGTCACAGCAAGGATGTGTACCGTACAGGTGAAAATAAGGGGAGTCAAAATTCAAATGCTGAGCAGGAAGTCGATTAATCAGATATACTGCTGTGGAAAGCGCTTCGACCCAGAACTTGGGTGGAACCGAAGACTCTAAGAGCAAAACTCTAACAACATCCAATAAGTGACGATTCTTTCATTCTGCCACTCCATTCTGTTGTGGGGTATAATGACAAGACCGTTGAGAGAGAATACCCTTTTGTTGTAAGAAGGACCGACGCTGATGAGACGTATATTCCCCCCTGTGTCAGTTCTCAATATTTGAACACTAGAGGAGAATTGCGTCTCAACACAAGCTATAAAAGTTTGAAGAATGGTACTGACTTTACTTTTAGACAGCATAAAATATATCCAAATGTAACGACTAAAATCATCAATAAATGTCAATGAGCATGTGAAGTCACAGGTGCCACCCCCCAAATATCACTATGAATAACTTCAAAACATTTATGAGCACGACTACCATGAGGTGGAAATGGAAGAGTCTTACTTTTTCCAAGTTTACATGTATCACAATCGAAAGACAAATTTGAAAATTGAAATTGCTCTTTATTACCCAGAAAACCACACTTCAACAAATGCGATAAAATTAAAGTATTGGGATGACCCAATCGTTTATGCCACACTTCATGTTTAAATTTAGTACTAATACAAGCCAAAGACATAGCAGGAGAAATAGTAAACTGTAGTGGAAACAGTCGTTCGATCTTAGGCCCCTTCGCGATCACGATCCCCGATCCTCGATCCTGCACAAGACAACCAACACGAGAGAAACATACATCACAGTTATTATCAACCAATTGACCAACCGAATCAAGTTTGTAGATAAGCCCGGGGATACAAAAACATTATCGAAAGAAGGCCCAATATCACCAACAGCAGTAATAGGAAGAGTACTGCCATCAGCAATCTGAATGTGTTATGTACCAGTGTACCGTCGAATATTATGTAAAGAATCAAAACTACCTGCCATATGATTTGATGCCCCCGAGTCAACAAACCAAGGAGAAGAAATATGTTGACCCTTACCTTGCAATCCTAAGGCCGAGAAGGCAGAAACAATCATCTGCTGGACCATTTCTGGAGTAAGAACAGGTGTAGTGCTAGCTGGAGAGAGTGCATGATTAGGATCTTGTGTAACTGCTTGAAATGCCTGAGTACGACATTGCGGAGGTCTTGTGGGACAGTCTTTGATGATATGTTCTAGTTGTTTACAGTAATTGCAGACTTTCTGAGGACAGTGACGCGCGATATGCCCATACCCTTTGCATCCAAAACACTGTAGTTTCCCTCTTCTCCGGCCTTGGGCAGCATAAGCAACGGTGGCCACATTAGAAGAGGGATAATTAGCTCCAATGGTAGTCTGGGTTGCCGGTCGTTGTTCCTCACATAAAAGCTCACCCAGGCACACATCCAAAGAAGGAACCGGATCACGGTTCAATAAGTCAGCCCTGACCACTTCGAATTCGGGTCGTGATTTCATAAGAAATTGATCTCTCTTGCTAACTTCTTGAACATCTTGTAGTGCTGATAAGGTTGTCGTAGGGACCTTAGCATGAATGATACCAGGGTGCTCGCTCCACAAGTTCAAGAAACCAGAATAGTATTGCTCAATTGTAAGATTACCTTGAGTGTAGTTTGCAATTTCTAACTCCAACTGAAATCGTCGTGCATTATTGTCTTGGTAATAAATCCGCTTCAAGTAATCCCACATATCCTTAGCAGTAGTAAAATAGCGTAAATTGTTTACCATATGAGCCTCCATCGATCCCAAAATCCAAGAGATAATACGAGCATCCCCTGTTTTCCATGCACTGAAATCTTTAACATCTTCAGGAGCTTTAGATGACCCATCAATATGACCCCAAAGCTCCTTCCCCTTTAAGAACATCTTAAGTTGAAATTCCCATATAGAATAATTTTTACCTGTGAACTTAACACAAAAGGCATCGACCGACATATTATTCCAATATATATAACCCAATCAAGCCCAATTCGCCAAATTATAGCCCAATCCACACAAAATAATTTTATCCCAAATTAATTGCACTTAAAATCAGCCCAAACCTAATTTCAGGCCCACTTTTGAAAACCGGCCCAAACTAAATGGACAAAACAAAACCTTCTTAAACACACCTCCACACGAGCCCACTTCCAACACTGGCCCAAACACCCTCAACCGGAAGTCGACACAGGCGAGCAGACGGCGAGATGAGCTCCAGAACACACGCACCCAGTCGACCAGCTACAAATGCTCGAAATCGCCTCGAGCCCCCACTCTGGACACAAAATCGCGTTGATCACACACTGGAAACGCCGGATTGGAGACGGCGACGCTGACCCAGTAGATTCACGCGATCGATTGACCACCAATTGCCCAAAATTACTTCGGGCCCCCACACAGGACGCAAGAATCGCATCGATTACAAGCTGAAACCCGCTACAGAGACGTCGAAAAACTCAAGAACAGTGGAAGATTCAACAATTGAGGTATGACTCTGATACCATGATAAAATTAGGCTGAATACCTCTCCTCGTTTGGGGATCCTTTCATTAAATAGGGAATGTGTACAACCTAAATATGGTAACAAGACTAATTACAATAATTTACAATCAATTATATTGGTATTTATGGTAGGCGTAATCTCGGGAATCTTTGTCGGTCTTCCATTCTGATTGACAAAATCTAATTTTAATCACCACCAAAAAGGGGGCTTAATAGGAAAATCACTCCCTAAAGTGGAAACGGAACAGAGGAAGAGTGCTTATTGTGAGAAATGATTGAATGGGGGAACTGATGGTGTTTGGGTAGTTCGCTCAGGTCCATGATATTTATCTCTGGAAGTAACTGATTATGTATTTAATCTTCATACTATCTATGTCCTTCTAAGATGCATATAAAACTGCTTACTAGTATACTTCATTCAACATAATGATGTGTTTGTATTGCTTGTCTATGTATATGGTTATCCAAGGAGAGGTTTAATCTTGATCTAAATTAATTGTGTCCTCCCTAGCAAGCTGCACTTGTGCTGAATGCTTCTCGTCGATTTCGATATACTCTGGACTTGAAAAAAGAAGAAGAGAGGAAGCAACTGATTGCGAAGATTCGAATGCATGCTCAAGTCATTCGGGTAAATCATACTTCTTTCTTATTTAGGTGAAGTGTGTTGAGTTTTTCATTAATTGTTAATCTATTAATGCTTCAACAGGCTGCTGTTCTCTTCCAAGCAGCTGGCCAAGGAGTGAATGGTAATTCTTGTTCTTTGTACTGTGGTATTTAATTAATTGAATAGAGGTTAAATTTCAATGGATAGCACCAAGTGGCAAGTCTTCCATATAAATGAAGAACAAATGTTTTTGCCCCTGTACTCCTAATGAGTACTGGCATTAAGTTCTTCGGTGATAAATTACCATCTTCACAGTAATTCTCATATTTTGGCTTTAAGCTTGTAACTGCAAGTTGTATCACTCTAAACTGGAAGAAGAAAATGTCTATTGCTTTTTCCATTATAGCTGTTGTTTTTTACTTCTTCCAGGTAGTTCATTTATTAACTCATATCCAACCTGTAAGTTTGCGCATTTGTTTAAGCTGTTTGGGAAGAATTTATAAACAGTTTAATATATAAATAGATAGAAATGAATGGTGGCTAAATAGATAGTACTTTTGGGTCAATTGGAATGAGTGGTTTAAAATGAAATTTGACATCTATAAATGATTTATAAATATTTCCAAAAGGAAACTAAACTATTGATTATTTTGACATTTTCCATCATGCTTTGATTGATGTTTGATTCACAAAAACCGATAGCAAATGTTATTGGCTTTTTGGTTGATTATTTGTACTGAAGTTACATGTCTGCATTTCAGAGCCTGGAGTCTCAAAAAAACTGCCCTCAATCGAAGGCCACATTGGCAATTATGATGTTAGCTTAGAGGAGCTAGTTTCAATGTCCCAAGAGCATGATCTTTATCTGCTGGAGCAACTTGGAGGGGCAAGTCCACTTCTGTCACATTTTAACTGTCTTTTTATTTTTTGGCTCAAATGCAATATTCTTGTCATTGTTTCTCTACATCGTCTTACCTGCTTTTTCTTTTTCCCTTTGTCCTCGGTATCAGGTCAAAGGAGTTGCTGATAAAGTAAAATCAAATTTGGAAAAAGGTGTACCTGGGGACGAGAGTGATCTCATAAACAGAACACATGCTTTTGGATCAAACACATATCCTCGGAAAAAAGGCAGGAGTTTCTGGGTTAGTATTGAATATTCCAAAATTTTGGGCTGCAATTGTATATTGTCTTCACAGGTAAACATTATCTCATGAATATATTTTCTTTTTCTGCATTTATCTAAAGAGGTTTCTCTGGGAGGCTTGTCGAGACACAACTCTGATTATCTTGATGGTTGCTGCTGCTGCTTCTTTGGCACTGGGCATAAAGTCTGAGGTAAGGTTAAAAGGCGACGAGCCTATTGTTTAATTTTGATTGCATACCATAGAGAAGTATGCTTTCCCTTTCTCCAAGTTTATTATGATAACATTGTCACACTGCCCGTGCAGCATCTAGTTGGTGGTCTCTGCTTCTTCAACTATGAGCCTTTTCTTCTTGATAGCATTAGTTTTTCACCTGGACATTTTTTGCAGAGAAGCAATGCGATTGCAGATTGGAAGATGCCATTCTACTTTTATGTGTATTTGAATTCTTCTGTGTTTGATTCAAATATTAGACTTGGTTAAATCAATTTAAAATGGCATTGTTAATTTTTCAAATTTTGACGAATTGTTTGTTATCAAAAAGTGCTGACTAGTTCGTTATTCATTATTCTTATTACACAGGCCGAAAATTTGTCTCAAAAGAAAGTAATTTTATGCTTTTTTACTTAACATTGTAACCTGACACTGTACCACGAAATATGCTATCTTTTGATTCCCTTTTCCTTGCCTTTTGAGAAGTGCTCTATAAAGATTATTTATTTATTTTCCCATCGATTTATAGAATACAATCGAAAACCTTGGACATGAACCCCCAGAAGGGTTTTTTTTTTTTTTTCTTTATTTTTTTCTTTCAGTTCTCTAATAAGTAGTGAAGCAACAATCTGTAATGTGATAACATAAACGACGATGCAGAGTGTATGTGATCTACGAAGATTACATTTTCATTTATCATTTTAAGCAATTAGTCAAATTTGTAAATATATAGAGAGAAATGCATATTTTGCATCTTTTTATTGCTTTGTTTTTGTTCCAATTCACATTTATTCTCTTCCTTTAGGGTATAAAAGAAGGTTGGTATGATGGGGGAAGCATTGCCTTGGCTGTACTTATAGTTATTGTTTTTACAGGTATACTAAAGAACATAGGACTTATAGCCTTATTCTTCTTCCTTTTTTTATTTTTTTTATGCCGTTTCAACTGGTATGATATGTTTGTGTGTGTTTATGATAACACTTTTTTGTTGAATGTTCTTGACCTCGTATCACTCTGACTGCTTTACCAATGTTAAAGTTTTATGTGACAATAAATGCAATAGATTGGCGGTATGCTAATGCAGTTAACTCTTTTGTTGTTCATCCTTTGATTGTTCACAACTGTCACTCTCCATTCTTATTGTGTGCATTAGGATCTTCTATGTGGAAGTTTGTGTTAAGAGCAATTCATTTCATGACTCGAGTGAGCTTGTGGACTTGAGATTTTAAGTTCCATTGAATAGATGCTGTATATTTGTGTGTATATTCTCTCTGAGAGTCATGTTTTGTGACTTCTTTTGTTAGTGTTATGCTTATTCCCTTGGGCAGTGTCAACTTTAGGCAATTATGAGATATCTGCTTTTACCATATTGCAGCTGTAAGTGATTACAGACAATCCCTCCAATTCCAAAATTTAAATGAGGAGAAGCAAAATATACGCATGGAGGTAGGTGTTGTACACTCTGGATTGGTTCCTGTTCCCTCCCTTTTGCATTTTTCCTCAAATTTCCTGCAATGTTATACAGGTCGTTAGGGGTGGGAGGAGAATTGAGATTTCTATTTTTGATATAGCTGTTGGTGATGTTGTGCCTCTCAAAATTGGTGATCAGGTGAATGACAAGACCTTTTTCTCCCCATCAAAATGAAGCCACTTTTTTCTATCCACGCTACTTATAATCTTTGTTTTTCTTGCATATGTTTTAACAGGTCCCTGCAGATGGAATTCTAATCGCTGGTCATTCCCTTGCGATTGATGAGTCAAGTATGACTGGGGAAAGCAAAATTGTAAGCCTCAGTAGGCCCTCTACTGCATTAGTTGGTAGTTATCATGCTCATATCTTTCTTTACTGGTCATGGTTCTGCAGGTCCACAAGGATCCAAGGGCACCATTTCTTATGTCTGGATGCAAGGTTGCTGATGGTTATGGTACCATGCTGGTAATATTCTGTTGTTCTTTCATCAACTTTTACTTGATTGGGAATGGAATTTTTTTCTGTCAAATTCACAATCATCATGTTAGATTATATGTATTGATGCGGGTATCTGTTTGGAAGAAAGCATTTCACAGCTAAAAGTTGTGATAAGTAGATGTTTATTCACAAAAATATGGTACATGATGGACACTAGTTTTGATTATTGCTAGTGTTTGCACTCTGCATCGAGCCAATACAGCTTGTTGAAATCCCGAAATAATTGGAACCGTGATTATTGGAGATTCTACTTTCCATAGGAAGAGTATATTAGCCCTTGTTTGGTACACATTCTTTCAAAATACATTATTTCAAAACTCATTTTCAAATACACATTTTTCAATAAAATAGTATTTTTCATCACATCAATAACTTTCTGATAGGTTAAAGTATTCTGTAATAGAAATGGACTCTGTATTGATTGAAAGGAAATTACAATTGCAAGGAAAATAACAAACAGCCGTTAGAGAGGACTGTGACTCTCCCACTATGGTTTTTCTCACTCAGATTGGTTCCCCTTTCTTTAGACCCTCTCTTCCTATTTATAGACTGTTACCTATTTATAGACTATGGTAACAGATTTGTTGGGCTACCCCACCCTAGCTAACTGAATTTGTTACCTGTCCCTCTCCTCCTTTCTTCTTGAGTCTTCTAGAATATGTATATTTAATTGGGGGCTTATCAATTACCCCGCCCAATTCAGCAACCTTGTCCTTAAGGTTAAATGTCGGAAACTGTTGAGCGATGAGGCTGAATGGCTCCCAGGTAGCTTCTAACAGAGATAGACCCTTCCATTGAATTAGCACCTCTAGATAGTCCGTTTCCCCGAGCGAAGTAGTCCGGACCCCCAGCACAGTATCTGGTTCAACCAATAGTTCCCAGTCAGCCCCCAAGTTGACAGGCAAGGTAGAAGGTAATAGATGTTCTCCTACAGCCTTGCGCAGTTGTGATACATGAAACACTGGGTGAATTTGGGTTCCTTGAGGCAGCTCCAGGCGATATGCGACCTTTCCCACTCTAGCTAAAATCTTGAAGGGTCCATAGTATCTTGGAGCAAGTTTCTCATTGGGACGATGAGCCAGAGATTTTCGGCGGTAGGGACGCATTTTTAAATAGACCATGTCATCTGTTGAGAATTCGACCGCTCTCCTATGCTTATCAGCTGAATTTTTCATGTGTTGTTGGGCTCGGGCCAAATGTACCTTGAGTTCATCCAGAAGTTTGTCCCTTTCTGTCAATTGCTGATCCAGGGATGATACCGGTGTTGCCCCCTTTTCAAAACGCAACAAAAGGGGAGGGTCCCGCCCATAAACTATACGGAATGGAGTAAGTTGTGCGGAAACATGGAAAGAAGTGTTGTAGGAGAGCTCAGCCCAAGGAAGGAAACGGAATCACTCTTTCGGTCGCGATGAAGTAAAACAGCGAAGATAGGTCTCTACCCCTCGGTTTACCACCTCCGTTTGGCCGTCAGTTTGAGGATGATAGGCCGAACTATACTTCAGTTTAGTCCCCTGCAAACGGAATAGCTCACTCCAGAATTTGCTCATGAATATCTTGTCTCTATCAGAAATGATTGATTTTGGTATCCCGTGCAGCCGAACCACCTCTTTGATGAATACTGCAGCCACTGTGGGTGCCGTGAATGGATGTTTCAGGCCTGTGAAGTGGCTATATTTACTCAAGCGGTCGACCACTACCAAAATAGAGTCAATCCCTTCAGACTTTGGTAACCCCTCTATGAAGTCCATGGAGAGGTCCTCCCATATTTTCTCTGGCACCGGTAGTGGTTGCAACAGCCCTGCCGGTGCTAATGTGGAATACTTATTCTGTTGACAGACCGTGCAGGCAGCCACATATTCCCGGATATTCCTCTTCATACCAATCCAATGGAACGTCTCTGTTATCCTCCTGTAAGTCTTAAGAAAGCCCCTATGACCTCCCAACTTACTGTCATGGCCCTCCTGTAGTGCTAACAAAACCAATGGAGAGCCCTTGGGCAAAGTGATCCTACCTTTATACAGTAAGGCTCCACCAACTACAGCATAACCTGGCCACGACGAGGGCTCCTCCTTTATGGCAGATAAAATTTGACTGAGTTCGGGATCTTCTGCGACTGCCCTTATCACCTCCTCCAACTGAAGAGTACTGGGTATGCTAAGAGCCATTAAGGTAGCCGTCCCCCCTTTACGGGATAACGCATCAGCTGCTTTGTTTTCCGGCCCCGGTTTGTATTCAATGACCAAATCGAATCCCAGCAACTTTGTTAGCCATTTCTGATATTCCACACTTACCAAGCGTTGTTCAAAGAGAAATTTAAGGCTCTTTTGGTCTGTCCTCACCACAAAACGTCTTCCCAGTAAATAATGCCTCCACTTTTGTACCGCCAGCACAATGGCCATGAGCTCCCTCTCATAAATTGACTTACTCTGGCTCCTAAGGGGAAGAACCTGACTGAAATAAGCAATTGGCCTCTGGTTTTGCATTAAGACAGCCCCCAACCCGTGCCCAGAAGCATCAGTTTCTATTACGAAGGGTAGAGAAAAATCTGGAAGAGCTAATACCGGTACTGTCGTCATTGCTTCTTTCAGTTTTGTGAAGGCAGACTCTGCAGCTTCATTCCACCTGAAGCTATCTTTTTTAAGTAGTTGAGTTAGTGGCCAAGCTATCTTCCCGTAGGATTCCACAAACCGTCGATAGTACCCTGTTAGCCCCAGGAAACCACGTAACTCTCTCAATGTCTGAGGTCGTGGCCAGTCCTTCATAGCAGACAGCTTGGATTCATCCGCCGCCACTCCCCTGTCTGATATGATGTGCCCGAGATACTCTATTTCCGATTGCCCAAAAGAACATTTCTTTTTATTTGCAATGAGCTGATTGTCTACCAGAACCTGCAGGACTATTTGCAAATGATCACGATGCTCCACCTCCGTGCGGCTATATACTAGGATGTCGTCGAAGAAAACTAACACAAACTTCCGAAGTTGCTCCCTGAAGATAGAGTTCATCAAGGATTGAAAGGTGGCTGGGGCATTAGTCAAGCCGAAGGGCATGACTATGAACTCGTAATGGCTCTCGTGTGTTCGAAACGCGATTTTTGGGACATCTTCAGCCCTCGCTCGAATCTGGTGGTATCCGGACTTAAGATCTATCTTCGAAAATACCGTAGCCCCATTCAACTCATCCAGTAGTTCATCAATGGCCGGAATCGGAAATTTGTCTGGAACTGTGACCTTGTTTAACGCCCTATAATCCACGCAAAACCGCCAACTCCCATCCTTCTTTCTTACCAGTAGGACCGGGCTGGAGAATGGACTAGTGCTGTGCTGGATGATCCCTGCTGCCATCATCTCCTTCACTAACTGCTCAATCTCATTCTTCTGGAAGTGTGGGTATCGATAGGGTCTCACGCTAACTGGTTCCGCCCCTGTTTTCAAGGTAATAGCATGATCATGATTTCTCTTTGGTGGTAGCTGATTGGAATCCTCGAATACTGATTTAAACCCTTCCAGTACCTCGTCAATCATCCCTGATGGATTGGGCGGAAGGAAGCCACGACTGACTGTAACATTTCCTAGTTCCAATAAAACACCTTCCCCTTGCTCCTTAAAAGCCTTCCACATGGATTTCAATGACACCGGTATCTTACTGAGACTGGGGTCCCCTTGTAAGGACACCTTAGTTCCCCCGATATCGAATGTCATAGTTAAGGTGTTCCAGTCCACCTGCATTCTGCCCAGTGACCTTAGCCACTGCATTCCCAAGATGACATCTGAGCTGCCCAATTCTAGAGGTAGGAAATCTTCCTCGACCAATAATCCCGGCAACGTCAGAGGCACTTGTCGACATATACCGTCCCCTTTCACTGTGAGTCCTGTACCCATTACCACTCCGTAACTCGCAGTGTCAGTCAAGGTAAACCCCAACTGCTGGACCAGGTCTGATGAAATAAAATTATGTGACGCACCACTATCCACTAATACTATTACCTCTTTTTGCTTAATCGACCCCTTCAATTTCATGGTACCTGGGGCTGTTAGCCCAACAACCGAATTCAGGGAGAGCTCCACCGGTTGACCCAGCTCCTGTGCCTCCTCATCGGTGTTATGCAACTCGCCGGTGCTCAACCCATCTTCGCCATTCGCTATTGGGTCGGCCTGCACCTCACCTTCCTCCATTTCCCGGATCACCAGAACTTGCAACTCTTTGTTCTTACAGCGGTGGCCAATGGTAAATCGTTCATCACAACGATAACACAGGCCCTTTTCTTTTTTGGCTTGGATTTCGGCGTCAGTTAGTCTTTTGAAAGGGGTGGAAAATCTGGTAAATGTGTTTGGGCGATTTTGGGGAAATTTCAGAGGGACGGTGTAGCGATTTGGAGGGTTGGGTGAGTGATACGGTCTGTTTGTGAAGCTTTGAGGTGGGTTTGGATTATGGAAAGGGATATTTTTTAGTTTAATTGGGCCCGCACCCCACTGGGCCTGTTTGCTTAGGGTATTTCGGTCCTCTACCCTTTGGGCTATTTCCATAATGTGCTCCAGGCCATTGGGCCTTAGTAGTAATACCTCAGCCCTGATACTTGGGTCTAACCCATTTAGGAAGTTGCATTCCAGCACCTCTTCTGAAACGTCTGTTAACGGGGAGGCTAACGTTTCAAAACGCCAGCGGTAGTCACGGACAGTGGAGGTCTGCCGCAAGGACAGAAACTGAGCGCACAGGGATCCTTCCTGTGAGGGTCGAAACCGTTGAAGCAAGTGAACCTTCAACTCGTCCCAGCTCCTCATAGCTCTTCGCCTCTCCTCCCATTTGAACCAAGCGAGGGCCTCGCCGTCGCAGCATACTGCTGCAGCTTCAACTTGCTCCTCCTCCGACAATCGATTTAGGGCGAAGTACCTCTCTACACGAAAAATCCAACCGTCCGGATCATCCCCTTCAAACACCGACATCTCCAGCCTCCTCAGCCGTGGTTCTCCCCTCCAGCCCATGCCTAACCCTCCGCCAGTACATTGGCTAAGATCTGGCCTACCTTGGGTTACCCCCGAGTCTGTGGATGTTGACGGTGATTTCTCAGAAATCGTGCCTTTCTCTTTCTGTTCCTGGGCCTGACTGTTCTGTGTGCCAAGCAATAGCCTGAACTGTTCGAATATTCCTGCCTGCATGTCCTTGAACTCCGATCGTAGAGATTCCAGGCCTGCGTGCAAATCCGTCTTAAGCTCTTGGTGATGCCCATCGACCTTTTGCTCTAACTCCCCAACTCGATCTGCAAGTGTCATAATTATGGTGGAGAATTAGGTGCTCTGATACCAGTTTGATAGGTTAAAGTATTCTGTAACAGAAATGGACTCTGTATTGATTGAAAGGAAATTACAATTGCAAGGAAAATAACAAACAGCCGTTAGAGAGGACTGTGACTCTCCCACTATGGTTTTTCTCACTCAGATTGGTTCCCCTTTCTTTAGACCCTCTCTTCCTATTTATAGACTATGGTAACAGATTTGTTGGGCTACCCCACCCTAGCTAACTGAATTTGTTACCTGTCCCTCTCTTCCTCTCTTCTTGAGTCTTCTAGAATATGTATATTTAATTGGGGGCTTATCACTTTCCTTATTCTTTAACCACATATTCCCCATCATATCACTATTTAAAATACATTATTTCCTCAATAATATCCATCAAACACACCTTTAATTGATTTTAGAGATTTTGAAGATTTGTATTTTCCTTTTTTAGTCATTATTACTTGTATTATAAATAGGTGCCTACATTGTACATTAAACGTGAGAAATAGAGAAACTTTCTTCTATTAAATCTACACAGCTCTTGCACGCTTGTGTTGTATTCTCTCAACTATGCCTCTGTATTTTTGTATGTGATCCAAATTATTTGTTCGTTTCCTTTTTTTGTCAGTAATCGTCATATATCTCATCAATCAGAGTGTTGGCTCCAGCGAGTTAATCTAGCTAACCGCTGATGGAAGATTATCTCCATACTTGTAGTGCGTCCAATATTTTTATTTTATTGAGTAACAACATCTATTAGTGTGTCTTTTCTGCTACAATTTGTGGATAGTCCTTATGGCTTGAAGTTTGAGCCCTCTGTATAATATGCTTTTACTTGGTGACTCTGAAAAGTAGAAAACTGAGAGTATATTAAAATTTAAGGGTTGATCGAGCAACAGTGATGCAAGAGAAAGAATAAATGACCTAACCTTTTCAAATTGAGATGGGTAACTTATGTGGCTTTTGTTCTTCTTCTCTCAGTGTTAATGTAAGGTAAAAGAGATAAAATAACTGTATTAAATAGAATTGCCATTCATTTGTATGTTGCCTTGGTGTTTTGACAAGCCTTTGTATGTAGTAGACACAACTAAATGATGTGTTCTGATTTGATGTTTAGTTCATTTAGCATGCCTTCATAATATCTTGTTTGCCAGAGCTTAAGAGAACTGAGATTTATTTATAATGCTGACCTGCTTTTAGGTTATGTTACTTTATGCCCGACGGTGTGATCATAGGTTTAGGAGTAAAAAGTTGTACCTTATTATCATTGTTATTATCGGTACAGTAGTATTTGAATTAGTAATATTATTGTTACTACTACTATTCTATTTTGCATGCTTGTTGATTTTTAGCTACAATTTTAAGTGTGATATGGTTACTTGTGAAGTACGGTAACTTGATAAGAGGTTTGTTTCTTTAACATATATGTCATTTTCATGAAAAAACAGTTTGTACTCCGTGAGTGACCATAGCTCTTTTTATAGACTTTAACGGCTTACAGTTTCTTGGAATGTTATTCTTTCACAGGTAACAAGCGTTGGGATAAATACGGAATGGGGATTGCTGATGGCCAGCATATCAGAGGATAACGGTGAAGAAACACCATTGCAGGTTATCTTCATTGGAATTCCTGAACTTATACACTGGGTGCTAAGAGTAGATGTGAACAATATTAACATCTTCATGGTTTATTAAGTTTAGGTACGATTAAATGGAGTTGCAACATTTATTGGTATTGTTGGGCTTGCCGTGGCTGTAGTGGTTCTGGCTGTCCTTGTGATCAGGTAGACTTAGATATAGTAAATGGTTCAATATGTGATCTCATGTTTTGTATTGCAGAAGTGTCAGGGATAAACTTGACTTTGTGATTGAGCAGATATTTTACTGGGAAAACCAGCGGTCCAAGTGATCAAGCCAAGTTCCGAGCAGGGGAGACTAGCGTTAGTGATGCTATAGATGGCTTCATAAAGATATTCACTGTTGCAGTATGTGCTCATATAGATAATCAACTGATGTTGTTTACATTAATATTTATTTTTGACCTGTTAACTTATTTAGATGAAACTGTAGGTGACCATTGTAGTTGTTGCAGTACCTGAAGGGCTTCCATTGGCCGTGACTCTGACGTAAGTTCATTTGTTCATTTCCATCTTCTCTTGAATCCTGTGCTCGTTTTTTTTTTTGCTGTTTTAAAGTCTAGAAGAAGTTTGTGGATGTCTGATACTCCTTTTGTGAAAAATAGTTCCTTCTAATGGTTATGATACCTCATTTGCATTTATAGCACCTGCAGGCTTGGATGCATGTATACACGTGTTCTTCATTTGCTTTGAACATTTTTTATTTTATTGAATTTGAAATTCTCTTTGTAGGCTTGCCTATTCAATGAGAAAAATGATGGCAGACAAGGCCTTGGTATGTTGCTTACCTTATTTGAAGTGACAGTCATTGTCATGTTCTTACAATTTACTTGCATATTTTTCGATGTCTCATAATTGACAATTGAACTACAGGTCAGGAGGCTATCAGCCTGTGAAACCATGGGCTCTGCAACGACTATTTGCAGCGATAAAACCGGGACCCTAACTTTGAATCGGGTAGGTGGTTTTTTATTTTGCTTCCACTTATCTTGGGATTTTTTTTTTTCTTTGGGAGGCGAGGGCAGGGAGGATTTTGTTGATTGCTTCAGCTATTGGAGTAATTGGTAGAGTTTGTTTCATTTTGTATTATTTTTTCCCAAACTTTCTGCAGATGACTGTGGTTGATGTGTTTGCTTGTGGCAAGAAGATTGAACCCCCTGACAATAAGTCACTACTTCCTCCTAATGTTATGTCTCTGCTTCTTGAAGGCATTTCACAGAATACAACTGGCAGCATATATGTCCCTGAGGTGGGTTATTGCTAAATAGCGACCATATGGTCCATGATTTCTTCTTTATTTTACTTAGCCCTTGTTTGGGCTCCATTTTAATGAGGTTTTAGGGGAAAATGTATTTTGGAATAGTGATTTTTTAAAGAATGTGGTTAAAAAATAAGAAAAAAATTTGGGTTTACGTGTAATATTATTTTACTGGAGAATGTGTAGTTAAAAGAGGAGAGAGAAAAATGCATTAAAATTTTAATGGAGCCCAAACAAGGGCTTAATATTCTAATTGAATGATCGATAGTGATGATTAGGGTAGTGTATTGCTCGTGTTTTGATGATTTTTATCAGCTTATTAGTTTGTGATGGCATGTAATTTTTATGGTGTAATATTTGTCGTCTCCAATTGATGTGTTGTTGAATGTGTGAACGCATGCTTGTTCAGAGACTCTTATGTTAACTTGTGCACTTCATGAGTAAGTTGGTGTGGTGCCCAACCGTTTGGGATGTTTGTCTCTTACTAGGAAACGCGTAATCATTAAAAGGTGGATCAGGCCATTGTTTCTCAAATAAAGAAACATTGTACCAGCATCTCCTGATTACCACCTCTATTCCTGCACCGTGCCTTCATTTTCATCTCATCCCCATCTTTTTGTTGCCTTCACTAAAAAAACTGTGGATTTCCTCCCTGTTGCCTCTTAGTGTACAACAATGCTGACACTTACACATGCCTCAGCATCAGAATGGTGCAGCACCTTCAGTGCAATCTTTGATAGCGTGGTTTCTATTCTACGTCTAGAGTGGTCACTAGTCATACTTCAGTGGGATCCTCGGCTAGTAAAACTATGCACCAGCCTGATATCTTGTGCGCGGTTCCACATCATTTTACTGCTGAATGGTAACAGCAATTTCCTTGACCTTCTGGCTTACTACTATATCTGACTATCAATATAATCCCCTAAGTTATGCTCACGCAGAACTACTGTCTACTGCACCTGACACTGTAACATCACTGTAATATTGATGTCATCTACAATTTTTGAGGGGATTATTAACTCACTGGGAAGTGCTGGATAATATTTCTAAGCTTTTGAGAAGCATTTTGACTTTTGAAATGAAGAACTGTTCATCGCATGTTAATTTCTAACTCAATGTACTCCGAAATTCTTCATATCATGGTGGTTCTGAATGCATGTTTTTTAGAACTATGGACAATGAGTAGGTTATCAATCTTAATTGTATTCTTGTGTTGAAAAGGGGAAGTTGGCGACAAATTGTTGTTTGTTTCTTGTCTTAAGAAGAGACTAGAGTTATAGTCCGAAGTGCTGCAGTTCTGTCTTCCATTTTATATGTGATTTTATTTGTTATAGGCATGAACCATCGCACTGAATTAGCACCATCAAAGGTGTTGGTATTAGATCATGTGTAGATATCACAGGTCTACACAGCTGATTGAGTGTATGCTGGTATTGTCAAGCATTCTAGTTCATTAAAATTCAAGCATCTTGACAAAGTAAATTTAATATCTGATCAGTTTTAGACCATTATAATGCTAAAACAATTGAAAATTGTTGTGGCTGGTCTTTAACAGGGTAGTAAAGCTCCGGAGATTTCTGGATCGCCAACAGAAAAGGCCATTCTTCAGTGGGGCGTTAATGTAATATAGCTAGTTATGTTTGCGCGTTAGTACATTCTTTGATTCTCTTATGCTATTTCGTTTACTTGAGTCGTTATTTCTCTTGCAGCTTGGGATGGATTTCGATGCTGTTCGATCAAAGTCACTAATAATCCATGCTTTTCCGTTCAACTCGGAGAAAAAGAGAGGTGGTGTCTCTCTAAAACTGGTAATTGAATAAATCAATTAAATGTTATGATACTAATATAAATAGCTTTTCATGGGAAATAGGAGTGGAAATATGGGAAAGGAAAGGTGTATGAAGACAAATGTAATAATTAAGCGATTGTATTTAGATTTATTCATTCTTTTTTAGCTAGATATCAATAGCATCTAGTGATAGTACAATTTTGGTGGGTTGCATGTTGTATTTATCTATAATTTATTTTTGCAGTCGGATTCTGAGTTTCATGTACACTGGAAAGGGGCTGCAGAAATAGTCCTTGCATCTTGTACCTATTACATGGATTCAAATGGCTATGTTGCGCAGATGAAAGAAGATAAGGTTTTTGGAAATTTTCTTTTCCTAGTTAACTAGCTGTTTCCTCTCTGCGCTCCCTTCTGTGGAAAGTTCTGCAATAATATTGGGTTTTTAAGTACTTGAAAATATATGTCTTGTTCTAATTTGTTAAGGATGAAGATCTTAGCTATTCTGATGAGATAAGAAAAAATTATGAAGAAATGTGTTTAGTCTTGAGCGTTTGTTTGAGCCCATTTTATGGAGAATAGATTATGTAACAGTGATTTTTTGGAGAACGTTTGGTTAAAAAATAGGGAAAATGATGCACGAGCGTATATATGACATGAACAATTGAAGATTCTGATAAGAAAGGGGTGCAAAGTAGGGAAGAATTGAGGGCAAAAGAAGATTCAATTTATCCATATAATCAAGGGCTGTGAATTTCAATTAAGAAGCCATCTATTTATGGAGCAAGAATCTGAAATGAAACTAAAACTAAACGAACTTGTACTAAAGTAGATAGAATTGTATGAAAATATCAAAACTAATCTTATCTAATCTTGGAATTAAACTCTATTTTAAACTTCTATCTAAACGATTCTATATCCATCAGAATAGTTTTGGATTTATGTGTAAAATTATTTTATTGGAAAAATGCGTACTTGAAAATGAGTATGTAGAGAAATGAATTTATAAAGAACGGGCCTCAAAAATGGGCTAAATGATAAGGATAGATTTCTCCAAATGCGTGTACAAAGTATTTACACTGTTTAAAAATATTGGACTTGATATTAGTTGTAACTGCATTTATTCTGGTCTTGCAGGTATCATATTTCAAGAAAGCAATCGAAGATATGGCTGCAGGAAGTCTACGCTGTATTGCTATTGCCTACAGGTCATATGAGATGAAGGTCCCTTCTAATGATGTGGAAGTGGAGAATTGGCAACTACCAGAAGAAGACCTTATTTTACTTGCCATTGTCGGTATCAAGGTATTTTTGAATAGTATTAGCCTCCGATTATGGTTTTAACTTTTCTTGAAAGTCTCTGGTAACTTTCTCTTCGAAAGATGACATCCCTAATCTTGGAAGGCATGAGATATTTCATTAAATGCAATACCAGCATATCCATATGTAAATTCATTTCACTGAGTGATGACGTGATTTATTGTTTCTCCATTTCAGTTTTTTACCTTATGTAGATATAATCAAGTAAAATCTAATGTCTCATTCTCTAGAGAGAATATTCATCTCATTCTTTTTATGATCAGAAGGCTATCTATATATTATCAAGACCATATCAAAGTCGTGGTATTTATGGTACTCTTGAATATGAGAAAGTACTCTCTGGTCGAGATACCTTGTCTGACCATCAGCACGTCCGATAGTGGCGGTTGCCTGACTGTGACTATAACTACAATATTGCAGCCATCCAGTACTTCCACACCACTTTGGATGGTTGATTTTGTTTGATATGATTTCGGCCTGCATTTGGGGCCTGATTCTGCTTTATATTTGACTTTTCACTCAATTTCTTATTACCACTTATCACCTGATCTTGTGTTGTACATCCTATCTTGGAAAATTTTCTTTTTTCTTTTTCCATATTTTTCCTTTGCCATCAGTAATCTTCTCTGCATCTCCCCTTAAATGCCAAATTACTATCTATATATAAAATACATTTCCATAGATATATGCATAGATGCTGGCCATATGTAAAATACATTTGCACAAAAGTACATCTATACACTTTGCCATCTGTGTATTTCAGCACTAAGAAAGCATTCATCTGTGATATAGGATCCTTGTCGACCAGGTGTCAGAGATGCGGTTCAGTTGTGCATTGATGCTGGTGTTAAGGTATATCCATCTCTTTCAACAATAATGTGTAGTGTGTATACATAACAATGTTTTCATTAAAAAGAGGGAAAATACAATCCAAGGGAAAAGAAAAGATAAACTAATCCCTTAACTTTAGGATTAATTCCGGAATTCAACATCTTTTTGTGACGGATTAATCTTGGTTTCGTCGTCTTTATAATCTTCTGATATTTCAATATCTTGTCTTTTCTTGATTCTTTTCATTAGTTAGGAAATGCAATTGTGGGATCTCGACATTTGTGAATATAAATTGTTCCACAACAGTTGCATATTTTTGTCCGCTCCTCGTGTTTAGATTTGGGTGTTCATTTTAGTGTGTTTTTAATAGTTCTATATCTTCATATGATTTTAAATTTCCAGGCCAACTGAAGTAAATGATGCGTATAGAAACTTGACTTGGGGTTTCAAGATGGGAAGAGACCATGAAAAATTTCTAATGTGAAATGCTGTCAGAAATCATGCAAATATGCTTTCATTATCTATACAACAGTATTTTTCTTAGAGGAATTAAAAAGGTTTGGGTGGCCTATTAGCATATGAACTATTAAGATTGAAAGCAAACGTGTCTGTCAGATAAGCTCTGCGGGGGTTTATGAGAAAAATTGACACCCAAAACATCTGGGTCTAAAGTTGTGTCTTTATATTTAAGTGATTCCAGTTTTATGATACACTAGTATTCAAATCAACAAAGTAATTTTCCCTGGGCCTAGAATAAGACATCAAATAGTGATATGTTATTACCTTTTTTCTATTGATAACACTTCAGCTCTGAATATTTGTAACGGTGGCATTCGTTGGCTGACTTTGAAAACAACATTGCATTTCTTCTTATAGCTTATATATGTATATGTATGATGTTCTGCAGTGCTAGATATCGCAACCTTCTTCCAAGATTGGTATCTTTAACTTTTCGATATCCAGTGACCCACTACTTCTTAGATACTTAATACATTTTATACATATTTTAAAGAGTGTTTGAACTTGCTTATGGCACGATGAGTGTGTATGTATAGAAATGGCCGTCACTTAGATTCAAGTTGAGTTGGGCTTATGTGTAATTGATGTTGTGGTGGCCAATCGATCTTTATTGTGCTTATTCTAGAAATATCTTGAGAGAGTCATACCTCAAAAGCTAGTTATTGAAGTTGGAGAGCCAAGTCCATATAAACCACACATTGAAAGCTCATACTTTTGATATTGGATTCAAGTCCCATACCTTGCAATGGGAACCATATAAATCCACCACGCTCCGCAATCCTTGCGTCCACATCAGATTTGCACTAGTCAATGACTAGTCCCGGACGAACACTGTTATACCGTCGTTACCATCCACGCCGCTCGTTGCAGTTGAGAGACATGATGCCTATTCTGATACCATTGATATAGATCTGTCATAAGTCTCATACCTTGCAATAGGAACTATAACAATCCACCATACTTCGCGATCCCCGCGCCCATGTTGAACTGACTTTGAGCTAGCCCATGACTAGTTCCGAACGAACACTGCTATGTCAACATCAACATTTGCGCCACTTGATTGCAACCGAGAGACTTGGTACTTGCTCTGATACCATTGATACAAATTTTGGGAGAGCTATACCTCAAAAGTTAGCTGTTGAAGTTGAAGAATCCAAGTATATAAACTACATACCGAAAGCCCATACTTTTGATGTGGGATTCTAGTCCCATACCTTACGATGAAAATCATAACACATAATGCCTTTTCTTGGTCACTGAACTATTAACACCATCTCTTAGATCTTGTTGTCGATTATGATTTTGTATGATAAAAAAATGAAATTACGAAAAACCTTTTTTCTTGTTTATTGGGTACGGACCCTCCAACTCTTGATGAAAGGGTTGCCGAAGTCCTTATCACTATGCGAAGTGAGGGCATTGATTAATAGAAGGGGCAAGTTTTGGTTGGGACAAGCTATCGCATGCATGGAAGTGAGGCCAGTTTTACTAGGCATGACAGAAACCAATCCTAGAACTACAAGATGATACCTTAGAAGCTACTTCTCCTAATGACAAGTAACTTGGGAAGCTTGTGTTGTTGAACCTTTGATGGAGAACTTTGGCAGTTTGAATGGGATCTATATGGTCTTTGTACCGTGTTTATACGTTGATGTTTGTTAGTGGAATATAAGAAAAGCTCGAATATAAGGAAAGATACCATATTTAATAGGTTATCATTAGTGAATATTTGTAATTGATAGCTATCAAATTTAGTTGTGATTTTGGTTCTATATAATGAGAGAACCTCTCGCATTGAGGGACATCGAGTCTTATTTAGTATCATTAGTATATTTGATATGGTATTAGAGTCATTTCGATTCTAAACATATTAACTTTTGAATTTCGTTTTTGGTGAGTGGCCTTGTGCTACTCACCCGCCCAAGTTTTTTTCTAGTAAATTCTATTTTCTTTGTTTGGGTAGTTTGCAACAGCTACTAGTTTTGTGTTTTCTTTTTTGGTGGCTTTGAAATCCTCTTGTTCCTGTTGCTATGCTCGTCTGGTCAAGTTTTGGTTGGAGTGCTTCATATCTCATTTCTGGTGCATCTTATTGCGTGGTAGATCCCTCCCCCTATTGGCTTGGGTCACTAGTTACCTGTTGTCGGCATTTTCGGTGGGTAACGATCGTTGGAATTTCTATTTAGAGATTCTGTTCGCAATTAACGTTTGGTTGTTGATGGATTTGGTTCGGTGAACGTGGAGAGAGTTTTGGACTGCCTGTGATTCTAGTGGTGAAACATGGTCGGACAAATCAAACTCTGTTCGGCGATTTCTGTTCTTGGGATCCCGACGTTCTATGCTATTTGGGCTACCGGCGATCTGGGTTCTTGTTGTAGGCGAATTTTTGGGCATCGCAATATTGCTTTGTCTGTGTTTGTTTTCGGCAAATCTCTTTGGGCCGTTTGATTAGGGTGATTATTGGGCTGCCTTTTAGGTAGTTTTATTGGGATATTGGGTTATTAATTTAAATTACTATTTGGGTTGCTATAAAAAAAATTATATTGTTGATTTGGGTCGTGTTGACTGCTATAATGTCGACATAAAATATTCTTGTCCATTTTAATGAGAAAAAAAGACTGATTTTGGTTGATCGAGTGATGTGCTTAAGTTTTGGATTCTCGGAGGAGGATCATCCTTGGGTTGTTTTGGATTCTGAAAAGAGGATCATCTTTGGTTTTTTTTTTTTGGTATACGATATTTTGTGGGATTTCTTCCCACTGCAGCATCTTGGCCAGCAATATATTGTTGGATTCTGGCCAATGCATTGGCCCTTTGAGCTTTTATCGAAACACTAATTATGTGTTTGACTGAGTTCTTCCGACTGATAGAGCTCACTGTTTGAGGTCGGCACATTTCATGAATTTCTTTTTGGAAATCCTTGGGGAGTAAGTTCTTTGGAGTGCCCTTGGAGTGTTCGAGTGGTTCTTGACTGTGTGTGCACTATTTGTTGTTCTTAGGTCTCTTGTCGTCACTATTTTTCGTAGATGGTTGCTCTGATTTGGGTCTCTTTTTTGTGGGCACTAGCATTGTCACCGTCGTCGGTTCATTATTGCAAATTGACACTTTTACCGGCATCAATTTAAGGGGATGTCAGAGGAATATAAGGAAAGCTACCATATTTAATATGTTACCATTAGTGAATATTTGTAATTGATAGCTACTATATTTAGTTGTGATTTTGGTTTTATATAATGAGACAACCTTTCACATTGAGAGGCATCGAGTCTTATTGAGTATCATTGAGTATATTTGACAATGTTGTCACGTAGCTTGTCAGCACCGGCAATTATGTTGATATTTGTTTTAACAATTTTATAGGTACGTATGGTCACTGGAGACAATCTTCAAACGGCAAAAGCAATAGCTGTAGAGTGTGGGATATTAGGATCAGATGGAGATGCTACTGAGCCAAATCTTATTGAAGGAAAGGTATTCCGTGCCATGTCTGAGACACAGAGGCTGGAAGTGGCTGATAAAATTTCGGTATTTTAGTTAACTTGCTAGCCCAAATGTTCTTGTTGTTAATTCAAGTGGCACAGATGACATTTCTTATTATCATTTCACATACAGGTGATGGGTAGGTCATCACCAAATGACAAACTCTTGCTTGTTCAAGCATTGAGGAAGAAGGGTCACGTTGTTGCTGTTACTGGAGATGGTACTAACGATGCTCCTGCACTACATGAGGTTTGCTCTTTCACTAGTTGCTAAAAATGTGTACCTGTTCTTTTACTTGCACGCGAAATATTGTGGCGTGCAAAGGCCAATTTTAGGTTTTAGTAATCAGAATATGAATCAACTTATTTGGCGGTATGAAAATGAAATTTTATCTAATTCCCATTCGTGGGGATTTCATGAGTTGACTATCATAGTTAAGATTATCAATTTAGGTTTCAGTAGTCAGAATTTGAATCAACTTATTTGGTGGTATGAAAATGAAATTTTGAACAAGTGTTTTTCACTATGATTTTCGAATCCTGTGGGTTCATGAATTTCATCAATGAACATGTAATAGTGTGTAGTATAATTAGGTGTTCAAAAGAATTATTGTTTTGCGTTGTTTTTTCCTTTCCCCAGTTCGTATAATCTCTTTTGTAATTGTGTTGCGGTGTAGGCTGATATTGGTCTTGCAATGGGTATCCAAGGAACAGAAGTTGCCAAAGAGAGCTCAGACATCATTATATTGGATGATAACTTTGCTTCAGTAGTGAAGGTGAGTCTGTGACGTAAGCATGTTAATGTACTGTTTAAGAAATGTCTTAGTTCGGCTCTTAAAAGTGCATAAAACTAGCTTTCGCATCGTATGAATGTTGCTTCAAAATGAATGAAAAGCATGCTATTAGGAGAATATATGATAGTGCATATTGCCAGAATCATCACCTTGATGCATCAAAATAAATGAAAAGCATGCTATTAGGAGAATTTATGATAGTGCGTATTACAAGAACCGTCACCTCGATGCTAATTTGATATTTTGGATTTAGTGACTGCACAATGCATGTTCACCATGAAAACAATGGGGACATGCATATCCTCTATTCTTCATAGTTTTGCATAAAATAATGTCAAAGTATCATGTTTTCGATCTGAACGAGGCTTATATTTTTGTAACTTAACCAGCTATGGTCTTCTGGATTTGCATCATTTTAAGATTCTTTGATCATAGCATGTAATCTTTTGAGCTAGGGTTCTAATAGAATTTCATAAGAGTATTTTTAAATGACTTTTTGGCTTGTTAAGGTGTTTTATAGTTTTCTTTTGTTATTTGGACATAATTCAAATTTCTATCGAAACTACCTTCCGAGCCATAGTTTTCGTTGTGACTGTCTAGCGAAAGTATCTCTGAATCAAACTATTAAGGCAGAGTTCAGATTGCTCTCATTGTAAATCAATTAATTTTTGAGGCATAGTTGCATAGCTTTCCTTTTTTACTGTCTTGTGGAAGTGTACAAATTGAAAATGTTATGACTAAAGTTGAGATTG
Source organism: Fraxinus excelsior (assembly GCA_019097785.1). Taxonomy (NCBI): domain Eukaryota; kingdom Viridiplantae; phylum Streptophyta; class Magnoliopsida; order Lamiales; family Oleaceae; genus Fraxinus; species Fraxinus excelsior. The sequence continues at coordinate 19,951,399 of CM032636.1, read as the reverse complement.
CTGATTATATTTTTATGTTAATTGTAGGTGGTGCGGTGGGGTAGATCTGTTTATGCCAATATTCAGAAATTTATACAATTTCAGCTCACTGTTAATGTTGCAGCTCTTATAATCAATGTTGTGGCTGCAGTTTCTGCTGGTAATGTCCCGTTAAATGCAGTGCAGGTTTGTGATCTCTCTCTCTCCCCCATGTTTTGAGTACGAGTATTTGTCTGTCTGCTGTTTTTCTTTATATGCACAACTTCTTAATCATAACTCTAATTTAGGTTCAAAACTAACTATTTTGTCTTCTGAGCAGCTTCTCTGGGTAAATCTTATAATGGATACACTAGGTGCCCTAGCACTAGCAACTGAACCTCCTACAGATCATCTGATGCATAGGCCTCCTGTGGGTAGAAGGTTAGACTTTTCATATATGAGTCAATTTTCATCTGAAGTTTGTTTTATATGTGACCGAGGCAAAAATATGGTTTCAGTTGAGTGGTGAACTGCATCTTTTTCCCTCCTCCCCTGTACCAAAGGAGATAATTATATCAGAATGCACTGGAATTTCAGCGCTGATACAATGAACTGTGCTACTTGTTCATATTGTGATAGCTTGAAAACATAGCTGACATAGAGGGCACTATATTTTGCAATCACGTCATTCCATTCTCTTTCAATTATCTTAAAATCAGCAGAAGCCAATGCAGAAAGATTTCAATAACCCACAAAAATTGCAAGGAAATTGGCATTAAAATAACTACAGAAAGTAAAAAAACCGATAAATTGAATTTGTAACTTCAAATTCTGTAAATTCATGATCTGTCTTGTAATTTGTAAGAATATTTGCATTAAAATAGCTAAAACAATCGGGGGGGGGATAATTTACTTTGTTACTTGAAATCTGTAAATTTATTTAGTCTTGCCTTGTCAACCTTTGACTTTCCCTTATTATAATCTTTGATTTAAGACAAGGAAAACATTCATAGAAGTACAGATATCAATTTTTTTTTCTTGCCCATTCTATCATTTTGTGTTTACTTTCTCAAAATAAAAAATCTAAAAGAGATGAAGGTATTCTTGGTTGTCAGTTGGTTGAAATTTTGGCCGTGCTTCAATGCTGGACTAGGGTTTTTAGTGACAAGAAGAGAGATGAAAAGAGAGACAAGGAGGGAGTGAGGGGGGAGAAAATTATTAGCTTAGTTTTTTTTTTTTTTGATATGAAAAGGACTTTCATTAAACAAACGGATATACCGATTACAGACAATTATCAAGCCAGATAGCTTGAGAAACACTGTCTGGAATACTATCCAACCAAACACAAATATCATCTACCACTTTAGCATGCCTAGCAAGCTTATAAAGCCACCATATTACTTTCCCTGTAAATATGGGAAAATTTGCAGTTAACAAATTGGGTGGCTAAATGTTTCACTTCATGGTACAACACTCCTAAAGAAGAGTTTAGCATGCTTTCTGTTTGAAGTGCATCAATAACCAACTTGCTGTCACTTTCAACCATAAGGTTTTGGATTCCCAAATTGACACATAACTGCATTCCTCTAAAAATGGCCAGCAATTCGATCACTTCACTCTCATCGACACTTATTTCAATCTTGGACATTGCCATAATCACTTTACCAGAAAAATCTCTTAAAACAGCCCCTATTCCAGCTTTCTCCAGATCTTTAAATGTTGCCCCATCCACATTTAATTTCAGAAAATTTAAATATGGAGGTGTCCATTTGAAATGTTTTCGGATCTGAACACAGTTTGTCTTCCTTGCCTTGTTGAAACTCTCCAACAAACCCAAAGCATTATCAGCTGTCTTTCTTGGATCCAGCCAAATTTGCTCATGCACATATTTATTTCTTCTGAACCAAAAACACCAAAGCAGCATGAAGAAAGTATCCAGCTTTGATACTTCTTTTTTTTCACAAAAAGCAAGTGCATTCTCCTTGATTGATCTGCAGTTATTGTTGACCAGTTCAGGAAAGAAATTATTCCAAACCCCTCTGAGCATATTGCAGTTAATCACAGCATGGTTCAGATCCTCAATTTCTGAATTACATAGACTGCAAGTGCTCTGCCTTATGATATGTTTTTTCTCCAGATTAAGGGCCTGTAGGTAGTCCATCTTTGCATGCTCTCCACGCAAAAACCTTAACCTTATGCGGCACTTTCATCTTCCACAAATGTTTCCACAGTAGTTTCTCCGTTGAGCCATTTGAGGAGCCTGCTTGCTGCTGTCCGATGTAATTAAAGATCATTCTGTAGCAACTACGAACGCTAAAACAACCACTTCTTTCAAGGGACCAGAACATTCTGTCTTCTGCTTCGTCTGGGCCGAGATAAATTTTTTCAATATCAGAAGCTATATTTGGGTTGAAGAAAGTTCTAAGTTTGTCTGGATCCCATGTCTTTCCATTTTGAACAAATAGAGAGTCCACCGTGTCATTCCTGGAATTTTCCCACACCCCATTTCCTTCTGACAACAAAGCGCAATGTCCCGGAATCCATTGGTCGTGCCAAATATTAACTGATTTTCCATCTCCTATGCGCCATTTGCTCCCTATTTGAATCCATCTTTCTTGCCTCCCAAATGCCTCTCCATGTGTATGATGGACTATGACCCAGGCCAGCTTTCAAGAAACTGCAATTTGGGAAGTATTTTGCTTTGAACAATTGATGAAGCAGTGATGAGTTCTCTTGGGACAACCGCCACCCTTGCTTTGCTAACAAGGCTAAGTTGAAGCATCTAAGATCCTTGAAGCCTATTCCTCCAATAGATTTATGATGACACATTTTGCTCCAACTAATCCAATGGATCTTTCTTTCCCTTCCTTTTTGTCCCCACCAGAAATTAGACATCATACTTTCAAGCTCATGACAGAATGTAGTAGGTAGTAGAAAACATGACATAGTGTAAGTTGGAATAGAGAGAGCTACAGCTTTCAACAATACCTCCTTGCCACCTTGGGATAACAGCCGTTCTTTCCAAGATTGAAGTTTCTGCCATACTCTCTGCTTGATAGACTGAAATGCTCTTTTCTTCGATCTTCCAATAATAGGAGGAAGGCCCAGGTATTTCTCGTATTGCTGAATCTCACAATTACTCCACATATTTTTTATTACAGTCCTCCTCTCCTCACTAACATTTGTGCTGAATATCATTGCAGTCTTTTCTTTGTTAATCTTTTGTCCTGACACAGCCTCATACTTGCTCAACATGAGTTGAATGCATCTGTTCTCTTCCAAATCAGCCTTGCAGAAAATAATGCTATCGTCTGCGAACAACAGATGGTTGATGTTAGGGGCTCCCTTGCAAATCTTTAAACCGAAGATATCTTGTTTCACTCCTGCTTCCTTAAATAAAGCTATGAGGCCCTCCGTGCATAAGAGAAAGAGATAAGGGGATAATGGGTCCCCTTGTCTCAATCCCCTGGATGGTGATAAGGGATCTTTAGGCTCTCCATTAATCAAGATAGAAAAGGACACAGACCTTACACAAAACATAACAATAGAAATGAAGGACTCATTAAAACCCATAACCTCCATGACTGACTGAATAAAATTCCACTCCACCCTATCGTATGCCTTACTCATATCGAGTTTTAATGACATAAAACCCTTTTTGCCTTTCCTTTTGTGCTTAAGAAAATGAACTAACTCATAAGCAATTAAAACATTGTCAGAAATAAGACGCCCAGGGACAAAAGCACTTTGACTTTGACTAATAACATTTGTTAGGACCACTTTCAGCCTATTAGAGAGAACCTTTGCAATGAGCTTGTAAATCACATTACATAGGCTTATAGGCCGAAAATCACTCACTCTAACAGCATTTTTCTTTTTCGGAATAAGAGTTATAAACGTATGATTGAGAGAGGATGGAAAAACACATGAATTAAGAGCTTGGAGGACAGCCTCAGTGACTGAAGGGCCCACCACATGCCAGTATTTTTGAAAAAATATTGGTGACATTCCATCCGGCCCTGGAGCTTTATTAGGGTCCATCTCTAGGAGTGCTATTTTCACCTCATCAGCACGGTACTCGTCTGTAAGACCCATGTTCATTTGATCAGTGACTCTATTTGCAATAGGAGCTAAAAAATCCAGTGAAGCCGAGGGGTGTGAGGTGGTAAATAAAGACTGAAAATATTGAGTAATCACCCTGTCTCTGTCGTAACCTTCATTCCAACAATCCTCATCATCTAATATTTTGACAATGTTTTTCTTCTTTTTCCTTTGTGTGGCCTTCATGTGAAAGTATTTTGTATTGCTATCTCCAGTCTTAAGCCATAGAGCTTTTGACCTCTGTCGCCACATAACTTCATTCCTTTCAAGCCAAACTTGCACTTGTTCTCTAGCCTGGCTCAGTTCATCATTGTTAACTAGCAAAGGATCTCTTTCATGCAAAATCTTGAGGTTGGTTTGGGCTCTCGAAAGCTGTTTTTGCACATTACCAAAAGTATGTTTATTCCATCGCTCCAATACTTGACCACAATCTTTAATAAGAGAGCTAATATCAGCACGAGTGGATAAATTAGAGTTGTTTGCCCACACATCCTTTATTAGATTCTCACATGCTGCATCGTCCACCCACATGGCCTCAAATCTGAAGGGTTTTATAGACCTTTGATAATCCTTACTTCTATCCAAATCCACCCAAATCGGAGAATGATCAGAGTATGAATTAACTCCATTTGTAACCGTTGCTGTAGTGAAAGCATTCATCCAAGCAGAATTTGCTAAGAATCGGTCAAGACGTTCCCAAACTCTGTTCCGGTTAGACCTTCCATTACACCACGTATATTTTTGTCCAGAATACCCCAAGTCTCTGAGTCCACAGTCTTCGACAAATTCTCTAAATGGTAGTAGTTGTCTTTCCGGTCGCATTTGTCCCCCTTTCTTCTCATGGTGAAACAGCAATTCATTGAAGTCCCCCATGAGAAGCCACGGTTTATCTGAACCACTATTTAAGTGGCGAAGTAGAGACCATGTTCTGTGTCTCAAGTGTGTTTCAGGAAATCCGTACACAGCGGATAGGAACCATTTTTTCACGTTTTGATCCTCATTCTCAATACAAGCGTGAATGTGATTAGGGGAATAATTTATCACAGATAAAACAATATCAGAAGACCATAATAATGCGATACTTCCTTTCCTACCAACACAATCAATAGCCAGGCAATTTCCAAAACCCAATTTAAATTTACAGAACTCAAATTCCTTTGACGATAAACGGGTCTCCTGCAAGAACACGACGTCGGGATTTTCTCTCCGCACAATGTCAGAGAGTGATCGAATGCCGCGCGGATTCCCGAGACCGCGGACATTCCAACTGAGGAGCCTCATTGCTTTCAGCAGGACTGCCTAGCAGCCACCGCCGATAATTCCATGCCTTCCAGCATAGCGTCAACTCCATCCTCCAGAGAATCAGATGTCTGTCGCTTTTGGAACTTCAGGTTTCCTTCATTTACTTCAGCTCCCTTTCGTTTGTTCGTTCGAGCATTCCAGTACCTGGAGAGTATCTGGGGTCGGAGTGCAAGGAATCAGATCCATGGGCTTAGATAAGGGTGACAACCTCTTCCATCGTTTAGTTTTTGGTCCATCAGGCTTCCTTGAGTACAGGTGAATGGGCCTTGTATCTTTTGGGCCCTCAACATTCATCCGTCCTATGTGATTTTGTTTCTTGGGCCTATTGATTTCATCCAGCCCATTATCACACTCAGCAGGATTTACTGAATTTACGTTTGATTCGTTTTGATCCTTCCGTGAAAATCCTCTTCCTTTTAGGTGCTCTGATAGTGTCTGTAGTTGATCAACATCAGTCTTTTCCTTATTTCCCGACAGAATCGTCGGTGCAGTTACCAATATGGATTGCGACTCTTCCCCTCCAGTTTCTGATTACGGTGGTTCTCGACTTCTTTCCGGAGGTACATTGTTTCCTCTATTTTCCTCAGCTGAAATTTCCTTTGCAGCAGAGGGATCACCTGGACCGAGATCTAATTATGGATGTTTTCCTGGGAAGTTTCTTGGTCCAAACTCACCCGCTCGGAGCCATGCACCATAAGGATATTTCATTTGTGAGCTCGTTTCAGTGTTTGTAATAGATTGCTGACATTCCTTTTGATTATGACCCAACCGACCGCACTCGTAGCAGAAGTTGGGTAATCTCTCATATGAAAATCTAACCCAGACAGGATCTTCCTCATCTATGGAAAACATGGAGCCCCGAAGAAGGGGCTTTGAAACGTTCAGCTTCACGCGGACACGTAAATATTCCTCCCATACTAACTCGCCTTCCTCAGCATCCACTTCCTCCACTTTCCCCATCAATTCCCCCAATAATCTCCCTGAATAAGCAGTTCTAGCCCTAATTGGGAGATCATGAATTCGTACCCAGAAACTAGCCATGTTCAGTTGGATCTCTTTCACCTGCTTACGTCCATCCACCGCCATCATCAGCACTAAATGTTTATCAAAGGACCATGGTCCTTAACGTAAGATCTTTTCTTTGTCCTGTATATCTTCGAATTCAACCATCAACAAAGACGTAAGATCTTTTCTTTGTCCTGTATACCTTCCTCATGGTTCCTTTGAAGGCCTCTCTGTTAAAGAGTCGATCAGTCATTAACTTTACAAATAGGCATTTTCCCCCACATATTTCTGCATCTCCCAACTCCTCCGATCTCGCAACCACCCCTTTTGTCTCTACTTCCGTCAAAGAGAGACGTTGATAGAGGGCATTAAGGGAATCCGCCATGTCTACCTGCGGCCGAATAAAACTGCACTAAATCGGCAGTGAGAAGCCTCTACTAAGGAAAAAACCTAGAGAGGATTTCGAGACTCCATAGAGAAGTATTCTTATTCTAAAATTATTAGCTTAGTTGATAGTGGTTATTGGCAATCACTTTGCTACTTGAATTGGTTATTAAAGAATACAAGAAAGATGGGAGGTGGTGTGAGCTGTCCCTTTCAATCTCATGTTATTGTTCTACGTTATAGAGATGTTATGAGCCTTATATTTTTTCAAGTTTAGTTGGACACTTATGGATTCCTTCATAATTAGTTGGGGAATGTATAATAAGATGATAAGAAATCCATATTTCGGAAATGGGGACTCGCGTGGAAATGTGTTCTTTCAGGAATCTATTGTGTCAACTATGGTATTTCAAATGAAACCAGGAATGCTGCTCCTCTTTGCTGTAGATAATTCTAGGCTTGATGAGGATGTACCAGGTCGAGAAGGGGCCTGAGAGCATCTTTTGATGCCTCTTGGTCAAGTAAAGTGAAATGTTTTCCTTACTCTGCTTCAAGTATTTTACTTATTCAGTCCAATCTCTTAGTTTTTATGTTTCCTTATTCTATTAAAAATGTTGGATTTGCTTCCCTTATCCAGTCAGGACTTATTGTTAGGTTTTATTATTTTATGTTCTTTGTCGTTCAGATGAAGGGTGGAAGTGTTCTGTTCGAAATTTGATCTTGCTTTATTGCTTGATTGTCATGGTTGTGGCTTTTCTTGTTTTCTGACCGTGTCACTCTTCCTTCCCCATTCCGTTGTACTAGGCTTCACCTTATGATCGTTTTAAAGTTACCAGAAAGCACCATGGTGTAGAGATGTCCTTTTATTTCTTGTCCGTATCATGAAACTCTGTTGTGCACTTTCTGAGATTGAAATTATTTACTGATCAAATGTTAGTGTCAATATTTTAGGGAACCTCTCGTTACTAATGTCATGTGGAGGAACTTGATAATTCAGGTATCAAACTTCTGTGTTAACTATATTATTGAGTTCTTTATATTTGGATGGAAACTAAAATACTTCATTAAGCCCTTGTTTGGGCTCCATTTTAACTAGGTTTTGGGAAAAATGTATTTTGGAATAATAATTTTTTTGAGAATGTGTGATTAAAAAAGAATGAAAAGTTTTGGATTTACGTGTAATATTATTTTATTGATGAATGTGTGGTTGAAAAGAAGAAAGAGAAAAATGTATTAAAATTAAAATGGAGCCCAAACATGGACTAAATATCCATATTCTAATTGTTTGCGGTTGAATGATTGCAGGCTCTATATCAAGTGACTGTTCTCCTGATACTGAATTTCCGGGGAAGAAGCATTCTGAATTTAGAGGATGAATCGAATGATCGAGCTTTCAAAGTGAAGGATACACTGATATTCAATGCATTCGTCCTTTGTCAGGTAATGCATTGGGACATGAAAGCATTAATCTTTTGCTACATAGAGCAAAGTGTAGATATCTGCAATGCTGTTGAATTTTCCTCTCTCTCTCTTTTATTTTATTATTATTATTATTTTTTATGTTCTATTATTATTATTATTATTTATGTTCTAATATGTCACAATTTTTGTATTGGAATATTCCGTCTACTTTTACAATAAATTCAATAATGATCATTTGATTTTGTTATACTTGACCGGCAAGTGAAGGGTTGAGGATTCTGTGTCTCACAATATGCATGTTATGCTAATATTATCAACAACTATTGAAGAACGTGAATTTGTGTGACGTCTATGATGGGATGATCACAGTCGAAATTATGTATCTACTTATCGTATTTTTGCCCCCGCTCGGTAGATTTGTAGTAGGTTTTTTCTGATTTTGTTATACTTGACCGGCAAGTGAAGATTCTCTGTCTCACAATATGTATGTTGGTATGATATTTTCAACAAAATATTGAAGAACATGAATATGTGAGATGTCTATGATGGGATCAAATATGCAGAACTTGGGATGACTCCACTTTGTTTTGTTTTCAAGTTTAAATATTAATCTAGTTGAAATCATTTTGCTGAAGTTGCTCTGCGCTTTTTTCTTTAATTTGCCAATTTTTAAACTGCTGTTTTCCGCTGTAAATGTTCAAGGTATTTCTCTTGTTTATTCATAGAACGTATGTGTGTATATATACAAGTAGTTCATACTATCTTGGGATAGCAACTAGGGCTAAGAAACTAAAACTATGGACTTTACTATTTTAGGAAAGTCTCCAACACTCCCCCTCAAGTTGGAGCATAGATGTTAATCATGCCCAACTTGTTATAAAGATAATTCATTTGAACCCCATTTAAAGCCTTTGTAAAAATGTCTCCCAATTGTTCTCCTGTTTTCACATGTCCTGTAGAAACCAGACATTGCTGAATCTTCTCGCGAACGAAATGATAATCAATCTCAATGTGTTTTGTTCGTTCATGAAAGACTAGATTAGATGCAATATGAAGTGCAGCTTGGTTATCACACCATAACTTAGCCGGTATTGAGGTCTTAATACCCACTTCAGTGAGAAGCTGATGTATCCACATTATCTCACCCACGGACTTAGCCATAGCCCTATATTCTGATTTTGCACTCGAACGTGAGACTACACTCTGCTTCTTGCTTTTCTATGAAACCAAATTTCCTCCAACAAATACACAATATCCGGATGTAGATCTTCGATCTTCCTTAGATCCTGCCCCGTCAGCATCTGAAAAACATTCAATCTTGGTATGACCATGATTGCCGTACAGAATTCCTCTCCGAGATGCTCTTTTTAAGAAACATAAAATTTGTTTTACAGCTCTCCAATGATCGACAGTTGGAGAAGACATATACTGACTTACCACACTGACTGAATAGGCAATGTCTGGACGAGTCACCATAAGATAGTCCAACTTTCCAACCAATTTTCTATATCGTTCAGGATTTTCAAACAATTGGCCATCTTTTGTAAGCTGCAAATTTGGAATCATTGGGATGCTATATGGTTTAGTCCCCAATTTTCCAATTTCAGTCAACAAGTCAAGCACATACTTTCTTTGAGATAAGGATTCCTTTCTTCTCGTCACCTCAACCCCCAAGAAATACTTAGTGTTCATAAATCCTTTGTGTGGAACTAACTGTGGAGAAAAGATTTGAGGGATGAAATACCACCAGAATCACTCCCAGTAATAACAATGTCATCAACGTAGACCACTAAGAGAATGATACCAGCTGCAGACTGTTTATAGAAAACAGAATGATCAGACTTACTCTTCTTTATGCCAAACTTTTCAATAGCCTGACTAAACTTTCCAAACCAGGCCCGGGGACTTTGTTTCAAACCATATAAGGATTTACGAAGATGACACACTTTTCCATACTCCCCCAAGCAATAAAACCAGGTGGTTGCTCCATATACACTTCCTCCTAAGATCACCATGAAGGAATGCATTTTTAATATCTAACTGATGCAGAGGCCAATCATACGTGGTTGCCATAGAAATAAATAACCTGACCGACTTAAGTTTAGCAACAGGAGAGAAGGTGTCAGAGTAATCCACCCCATATGTTTGAGCATATCTCTTAGCAACAAGCTGAGCTTTTAATCTAGCAACAGTCCCATCCGAATTGACTTTCACTGTAAACACCAATTTACATCTAATAGCCTTTTTACCTGCAGGTAAGTGTACCAAGGTCCATGTACCATTGTCATCTAAAGCATTCATCTCCTCAACCATAGCATTACGCTATCCAAGATGGGACAGGGCATCATGAACAGTCTTCGGAATAGTGACAGAGTCAAGAGATGCAATAAAAGAACAAGATGATGGTGATAAATGGTTATATGACACAAAAGATGATACTGGATAAGTACATTGACGTTTATCTTTGCGAAGTGCAATAGGAAGGTCATCGCTTGAACTGGAACTTGGATCTGATGACGAAGGAGCTGGTGCAGGACATGAGGCAGGAGGTGGAGAAATAGAGGCTGGGTCAGGAGTAGTAGGTTGTTGGCGGCGAGAGTAAACATGAGTTATAGGAACAAGTGTAGATTAATAGATCATCATCCTCCAACAGACTGATAGAACTTGAGGATAAAGCAAATGGTATTTGTTTTAGAAATGTAACATCGGCAGACACAATGTACCTATTAAGACTGGGATAGTAACATCGATACCCTTTTTGCATACGAGAATAGTCAAGAAATATACACTTTAGAGACTAGGGATCAAGTTTTGTAACATGAGGTCGGACATTCCGAACAAAACAAGTACAACCAAATGTCTTAGGTTTAATAGGAAATAAGGACTTGTGAGGAACCAAATGTCCTAGGTTTAATAGGAAATAAGGACTTGTGAGGAAAGATGACATGGAAGGGAGTCTCACCAGATAGAACAGAGGAAGGCATACGGTTAATCAGAAAACAGGTAGTAGAAACGGCATCAGCCCAAATATATTTAGGGACCTGCATTTGAAATAACAAAGCTCTGACAATTTTAAGAAGATGTCTATCTTCTCTTTCAACAACTCCATTTTGAGATGGTGTATCGACACAAGAAGTTTGATGGATAATTTCATGCTAAGCTATATAATTATGGAATTGTTCTGACAAATATTCTTTAGCGTTATCACTTCTCAAAGTTTGTACAAGAAGAGTAAATTGAGTTTTGATTTCAACACAAAAGGCTGTAAAATGCGAGAACATTTCTGAACGATTTTTCATTAAAAATAATCATGTCATTCGAGAAGAATCGTCAACAAAGGTAACAAAATATTTAACCCCGGATTTTGACACGACAAGACATGGACCCCACACATCGGAGTGAACTAACTCGAAAGGAGCATTAGCTCGTTTATTGACTCTGGGACTAGAGCTCAAATGATGGTGTTTGGCAAACTGATAGGACTCACAATCTAAAGAAGATAGAGTAGAAAATTGAGGATAAAGTTTCTTTAACACGGGCAGCGAAGGATGATAGAGCCGACGTGTTTCAAAAGGGGGTCACAATTCCAGAACATGCAACATGCTTAGGTGTTTGTATATTAAGAATGTAGAGACCTCCAGACTTATGTCATTTACCAATAATTTTCTTTGTCATAAGATCCTGAAACAAGCAAAAATTAGGATAGAATGAGACGCAACAATTAAGAGAACGAGTGAGCTTACTGACAGAGATTAAATTAAAAGAAAAGTTAGGTAAGTTTAGAACAGATTGTAAAGGAATTGAGGGTGTTGGGGTAATTGTGCCGGATCCCAGAACGTGAGATGTAGACCTATCTGCTAAAGTAACTGTAGAGCTAGAAGCATATGACTGAAAAGAAGATAATAGACTAGAATTACCTGTCATGTGATCTGTTACACCAGAATCAATGACCTATTTGGAAGATGAAGAAACAAGACATATTCATTTTACTTGAATCAGCGATGACTGTGATAGGAGTAGATGAAGATTTTAGAGATTCTTGATATTGTGAGAACTTGGCATACTCATCTGCATATATTAGAATAGGCTCAGAGGTATCATTAGTAGATGCCATATGGGCTGACTGACTCAACTGATTCTTTCGCTGCAACTTTCTACAATCTCTCTTCACATGTCCTGGCTTATAACAATAATAACATGCAACACTCCCGAATCCTGTCCTTGAGTATTAAGATTCCGATTATAGTTACTTGAGTTTTCCCCTTTATTGCCACTTCTAAATAACTGTCTCCCAGATTCGGAAGTGCGACCGATGAGAGCACTATTAGGTTGAGTACATGCTGAATATTCTATGCGGAGTACCCTACTAAAAGCTTCTTCTAAAGATGATATCTCAGGGCTAGACAAAATTTGAGATTTAGCAGTCTAACTCAGAAGAAAGACCAGCCAAGAAACTCATAACCGCCATTTTCTCTCTCTAAGCTTGCTGAACTTTTACATCAGTACTGAATGGAAGTAGCATATTGAGTTCCTCATGAGTCTTCTTAAAATCCATAAAGTAGTCAGTAAGAGATGTGTCACCTTTTTCTGCACAGTAAAAGGCTTAACACACCTTATATGTGTGTTTGATATTTCCCTTGGCAGAGTACACAAACTCCAAATAATCCATCAATTCTTTTACAAATTCATAGTGATTTATCAAACCGACTACCTCACTGTTAATAGAATTACGTATTTGCAAAAACAGATGAGCGTCCTCTCTTAGCCATGAGGCTTTCGAACCATCACTAGGTGGTTAATCAGTTAAGTGATTATCTATAGCAATACTTCGCAAATACAATCTAACCTAACAGTTTTACTCTAATCTAAATAATTAGATCTATTAAGTCTATGTTCCGTAATTCTTGACATCATAGGAATCACATCAGATACGACAACAGAAGTCTTATGCTCCATTTATCAAATATCAAGCAAATAACAAAGTAAAATATCACAACAAAGTCAAATTACTCGAAGAACTCGAACCTAAGCAATGACTAGAAATTTCAAATAATGAAGTTGAAGCATATAGCTTCAACCAAAAGCCCTAGAAATATGCAATTTCTAGTACCCAGAGCTCCAAACACAAGCCAACCTCACTACACGGAGCTCCAAACACAACCAAACCAACTTCCCAAACAACTAATTGAAAACGAGAAACAACTAGCTGAAAACAAGAAACCCAACCAACTGAAAATCAGTGTTGGACGGTGAACGGAGGCTGAACGACGACGGGTGACCACTTCGGTGCAGGCGGCGCTGACTGGAGGTGCCGGAAAATAGAAAAGGACCCTGACCGAAGACCGACCAAAGGCTGAATCGGCGATTGAAGGCTAAATCGGCGCGCGGGCGATGAATGAGTGGCGACAGGCGGTGACGGGCGACCCTCTTGGTGCTGGCGGCGCTTGACTGTGATCGCTTGAAAATATGGGTGCAGCCCCTATCGCGAGCAACCCGTCTCTTGCGACCAGAAACCCTAGGGCGGCTCGTTGGAAAAGCGCGAGCATAAAACCCTAGCAGTTGAACCCGAACAGCTTGCTAGAGAAGTAGCTATGATACCATGTAAATGTTCAAGGTATTTCTCTTGTTTATTCATAGAACATGTGTGTATGTATACAAGTAGTTCATGCTATCTTGGGATAGCAATTAGGGCTAAGAAACTAAAACTATGGACTTTACTATTTTAGGAAATAGTCTCCAACAGCGTGCTTTACCTAATTTCTTTTGTTTATAATTACAGATATTCAACGAGTTGAATGCTAGAAAGCCTGATGAGATTAATGTGTGGAAAGGGGTTACTAAAAACCGTCTTTTCATGGGAATAGTTGGGCTTACAGTGGTTCTTCAGGTTATTTCTCTTATCTTTGCTCTTTCTTGATGCCCCAAAATATCTTGAAATTTATAAATCTACTCTTTCTGTTCAGGTAGTCATAATATTTTTTCTTGGGAAGTTTACTTCAACAGTTAGACTCAGTTGGAAATTGTGGCTTGTTTCAGTCGTCATCGGTATAATCAGGTTTGTTTCTCATTACCTGGCATTTTGGCTTACAACTTTTAGCTGGTATTTCTCAACTGTACATTATTTTATTTGATAGTCTTATCGTATTTGTTAATACTTTTATACTGATAGATGTTGAAGATACTATTTCTTTACATTAAGTCATTGACGGTTGCATTAATCCTGAAAAGGTGTTATAGTGTCTATAATTGCATCACTATGTGGATGTCCTAGTATTATTCTCGTATCTGGTATGAAAATCAGCTTTCATTTTTTCTTGATCAGCTGGCCTCTAGCCATTGTTGGGAAGCTAATTCCTGTTCCGGAGAGACCTTTCAGTGATTTTTTTATGAAGCAAATACATAAAGAAAGAGAATCAAGAGGTAAAGAAAACTTTTGTAAGTTGAATATGAGGGGAATATGAGCTTCTTCATCGCTACGAGTTTGACTTGATCTTCTTTTGTTATCCAGGTTAAATACTGAGTAAGTGAAAAAAAGACAGCTTCTGGGCTCATCTTTTTCCGTAGGTGGGGTGCAATAATAGCTAACTTTTGGACAGATACAGATCAATATAGCTCAAATCTAACCTTGCGATTTTAAATATTTAGTCTTCCATCAAACTGACTTGTACATTTCCGTGGTGGAAATACGGAGTTGCTTTTGTTTATACGGTGAAGTTTTAATGTGTTCTTTATCAACTAATGTGATATAAATGGTCAAGAAATTATTTTTTTGTAAGTACAGTTACATAGATTTTTGCATTCTGGAATTGATTGATTTGTGTATGTTGAATGGTTTTTATGTTGTTTGTCAATAATTGTTGGATGGTTGCCTATTCTACAGAATTTTGCATTCAGAATCCCCTTATTTGTGTTGATGCTTCTTATGCTGTTTTAGCAATGATTTTGGAGAGTTGATTTAATTCCATGGTCCCGGTAAACAGAGCAATCTCGCATAGTTATGTGCTTTAGTTCTCATTGTGATCCTATTGTCATCAGCCATACAGAAAAGTAACATTCGCTAACATTTGCAGAACTTTGGCTGATTCAGTTTCACTTTCCATTTGAGTTACTGCAGTTAGGGTAGTTGTGATCACTATTTCAATGGGTGGATCCCTCTAGGCAACATTGGCTCAAATTGAGTGTCATATTTTGGGAATTCTACAGCCATGCTCAAAGGTGGCACAAATCCTTCTCCAGGAAAATTTTGATTCCACTTGGGGGACCTTTTCGCTTGTACATTTCGTTTGAGAGGGAGATGGTGTGGGACTAATTTCATCCTTACTGGTATGAAGCTCAAAGGACCCAGGAGAGCATTCATAGCATTTCTTTGGCTGCATTTCAGTAAAATAATCCTCTTTCTCAGGATCTCTGGAACCCCAGGAGAGAGGGTTACTGATCCTACAATTCCATGTTGGAACCAATGTTTATATGAAGTTTGTTAAAGAAAAAAAGTAGCTATTGGACGTAAGAATTGGATTTGCTGAATTTGAAATATGACAAGGGTCGAAAATGTTTGTAGGAGCTTGACTCAGGGAGGCAAGTGGTGGCTTGGCTTTTCAAGGTCAGTTTTTGTAGTATTGTGGTAATTTGGATGTTTCATAGCATCTTTGGCATTCTAGACATTACTAAAGAACTTGAGAGTACTGACTAGTGCTTTCACCACATACCAAATACGCCATCACTGTTTCACATGGAAAAATGGCTTCAAAGAAATCACGCAACGGTTGATTGGTTTATGTTGCAATCATTTCATTTAACAGAAATCAGAGCACAATATGCACTCTGAAAGCAACAAACTGGTCTAGTTCCAGATTGATTCTCGAAATTTACTAGTTCAACGTCCATTAGCAAAACATTGATGCACACATGCAAAGGTCCAACTGGCCTTGGTGTCATGCAGTGAGAATGTTTATCCCTCCATTCGGCAAGGCAAGGATGCTTATAGCTAGTCGCGAGACATATTCTACCAATAGTGCACTAATAATATATTGTCATATACAGGTATTCTCCCTTATATCCTACTCATAGCGTGCGTGTATTCCAGTTGTTCGGGTTTGTCGGCCAAAGAATGAGGGGAGGATAGCCTTGAGGCGTTGAACCTCGAGAGTCAAACCTGCGATCCGTGAAAGCTAGTATCAGAGCGGGACCGCTGGAGCATGCGGTGTTGTTATGGGACAATGTCGTGTGTTCTTGCGGATAAAAGATTTTGGGCCACGGATCGTGTCAGCAAGCTAACGAGACATGACGAATGAAGTTGTGGGCAAGAAGGATGGAAAGTGCAGCGTTGCGCAATTGCCAATGTGCCTTTCAAGGAGTTTCGAGGAGCGCACCTTGCAGGAGCTTTATTCGACATGCGTTTGAGGCGCTGCGGTTTGAAGGCCGTCCATCCGAGGAACCAATGCTTAGAGGAGCTGAGGGTAAAGGTTGGTGTCGAATGTGATAAGTACATGGTATTGCAGGTTTGTGAATGTCTGTCTATATGGAGTGGTGTCATTGCTATTCTTCCAATGAGACGAATGTGTGTGGATGCGAAACTCACTTCTCGCTACGCGGACGTAAGCGAATTCGAATGGAGGAGAATGTCACGCAGTGAGAATGCTTACCCCCCCCCCCCCTCCATTTGGCATAGCAAGGATGCTAACAGTTAGGCGCGAAGCCTATTTACCAATAGTGCTCTAATGATATATAATCAAATGCAGGTATTCTCCCTTACATCCTACTCATAGCGTGCGTATATTCCAGTTGTTCGGGCTTGCCGGTCAAAGAATGAGGGGAGGGCGGTCTTGAGATGTTGAACTTCGGGAGCCAAACCTGCGATCCGTGAAAGCTGGTATCAGAGCGAAATCGCTCGAGCATGCGGTGTTGTTATGAGACAATGTCGTATGTTCTTGCGGAAAAAAAGATTTTGGGCCACGGATCGTGTCGACAAATTGACGAGACATGACGAAGGAAGCTGTGGACAAGAAAGATGGAAAGGGCAGCGTTGGACAATTGCCAAGGTGCCTTGCAAGGAGTTTCGAGGAGCGCACCTTATAGGAGCTTTATTCGACATGCGTTGAGGCGCTGCGGTTTAAAGATTGTCCATCCGAGGAACCAATGCTCAGAGGGGCGGAGGGTAAATGTTAGTGTCGAAGGTGATAAGTACGTGGTACTGTAGGTTTGTGAATGCATGTCCATATGGAATGGTGTCATTACTATTCTTGTAATGAGACAGATGCGTGTGGATGCGAAATTCATTTCTCGCTACGAGGACATAAGCGAATTCGAATGGGGGAGAATGTCACGCAATGAGAATGCTTGCCCCCCTCCATTCGGCACAACAAGAACGCTAACAATTAAGCGCGAGGTCTATTCTACCAGTAGTGTACTAATGATATATGATCAAATGCAAGTATTCTCACTCACATCCTATTCATAGCGTACGTGTATTCCAATTGTTCGGGCTTGCCGGCCAAAGAATGAGGGGAGGGCGGTCTTGAGACGTTGAACCTCGAGAGCCAAACCTATGATCCGTGAAACTTGGAATCTATCTAGCCGGACAGAGACTAATCTGCACGAAACATAGAGCATTTTTTATGAATAAGCTACAAATTCTAGTACAGAAACTTGTGCCTGAGAAGGAAAAAAACTTGGATGAATGGCAGTCATGAGCCTTAAAAAATAATTCTCTCATTTCTGAAAATCTCAAATGCGTACGCAACAAATTTTTTGTTACACAGTTTATTGCATTATTAGGGTATATTACAACTAAAGATTAAACTCACGGATAAACTGGTCTCTTGGATAGTAAAAGAGAATAGTGGGGTAACCATAAACGTCTGATGTCTAGCTCTGACAAGTTATTTAGAGACTCTTCAAAACCAGTTTCTTGTATTATTTTTGAACCATGAAAACCAACGATGCAAGGAATAAGAATAATGTATACTATGCCATTACACTATGCTTAAGCTCTATGAAAAATAGTAATGGTAAAATCAAGAGCTCTTCAATTGCACATAATAAACTCAATAGGATACAAGGGAAGAAGTCATTTGAAAAGTTTAATCCACACTTAAACGGCTTCATTTGGATCGTAAATTGTAGTGAGAACAAGGAAAAGATGTGCCAGAGTGGACTGATTCCCGCCACTTCTTCTTCCTTCCCCCTTGCCTGTGTTTAGTTTTATTACAGATGCAGAGTTTTCTCAATATAGAAATCAGCTGCTGAGAGTTTCGTAGAGCAGACAATGAAAATGATGCATAGCCATCTCGACATTTGGACTGTATCGACCAATGTTGTATGCCGGAGACTCAAGGCCCCGTTGAACAGCTTCACTTAAAATTATGTCTTCCATCTGCATATAGATTTCGTAAACACATTAAGCATGAAATATGCAAGCACTGGTTGTCAGAAAAATGGTGTCTGACCTGCACTTTCTCACTGTCCTCCAAACTCTTTTCAATAAAATCACTGTTATCCTGAGAATAAACAATAGTCAAAGAACAGTATGTTTCTGAACCTTCACAGAGCAAAGCTAAATATCTGTCATGCGATTGGCATTTTCAGCAGGAAAACTATAATTTGCAGTCATTTGTCACAGGTGTATGCATGAAACACAACCAGAAATGATGATGTCCATAGAAGGAATATCAAATTTGCACGACCCTACATTTTTCCCCATTTGGGATTCTCTTGAAATATTCAGTAGTACTTATAGTGCATCATTGTAACGATTGTACAATCTGACTCACATTAGGCAAATGATAATAAATGAATGGGGTAAAAGGAAAAGGACTGATACCATGGAGGAGTATACATCAACAGTTCCTTATAAAGAAAACCTGGACAATCAAGGGGACAAAAAAATTTGGTTTGGTTTATTAATTCCATGTTAGCATGAAAGATCAATGCCAAGATCATAAAAAAACCTGGAGAGTAGTTAAAAATAAACACCATAAAACATCTTTCCAATTTCCATAATTCATGTATTTTGTAACTGATACATCCAATATTTTGTAATCGATACATCCAACGTGGAAACGAAAGGATCTTTTTATCACACTATAAAAGTTCTAGATATGATTTTGGGATACTAAGATATTTATATTTCTTGGGATCATTTTGATCTAGCATCATGAAATCTATGAGGAAAGGAACTTACACTAAGAGAAGGATCAAGAAAATAATCGAATATCACTTGGCATTTCCGTGGTCCCAATGGGACTATGAGGTTGGTATCCATCCATGGTCCATACCTAAGGTACAAAGAAAAACTAGACAAAATTAGGGTGTTATGAAGCAAATATGATAAGACAACATAAAAACAAATAATGGATACATTTAAGTACTGATCACTGACCTATTAATCATAAAGTTTGGATATACAAAAGCATATAATGCATTTGAGCCAAGTCGATCATATTCTTCTTCACTATTCAAGGCACCACCATCACAGGTTTGGATGCTAACTTTCTCAAACATCTTCACAATTTCAAGAACAGAGTTACATATATGAAGTTATGAACCAGGGTATAATTATATAAAAGAAAGTTGACAGTAAACAATTTGAATCGTATATGTGGAAGCATGGATGCATAAACTAGTGTATGGTATGCAGCTAGAAGACACAGGACATTATTTTTCTTCCTTAATACTGTCCAATGCTAACCATTCCTTCTTACCAAACATGCTAATAAGCTATGACTTCTGGTAGCGCTACAAAATAATGTAAATACATTTCCAAGCAAAAATGAAGAAAAAATATCCATAAACACTGGGAAAGTTAGTTTAAGAAGCGGGCATACCTTGATAGAATATGACTCTAGATTCAGACCAGATGCAAGACCTTTATGCGCATATGGCACATGATAACCTCCATCTAAGTAGTTGTCGCAGAATACCTTCAGAAGAAAATCCTATCAATCCTGATTGATCCATGATCATATATTTTAATATTGCACCATTGGATATAAAAGTAGTGAAAACTATCTTTTTAGCCAGTTAAAATTGATAACAAGATTTATTGAATGAAAATTAGAGGAGCACAATCTTATTTTGAAAAAGAAACAGAAGAGATAAGATAAACTAGGATATGGACTAGTTTGGCAAAGAATATGATGAAAGTCAAACCTTCCAGTTACATTCAATTGTATATTCACGTCGACAAACATAATCCAGTGAATCATCAACACCATTTGCGCTCAGTAGTTCTGCTGGAGTACCCAGCCATTCATTTCCCACGACGTTGGTATCAAAATCTTCTTTAGGCAAACCTCCTTCAAAATTAAGTAACACAAACGGCCCCCAAATGGCAACTCTAATGGGAACAAGTCCCATTTCCTGCCTTTCATATGATCATATTAAAAAGCCAAAATTAGTAAATTACCAATCCATAAGAAAACTGCAGAAAACGAATAGCAATGAAATAGACGAGGTTGTTGCATACATTCACTTTGAAGTTCTTGATTCCAGTTATTCTTGTTGCTTTCAAAAGTGCTCCATCCAACCCATAAGTCCATCCCTATAAGGGTGAAAAAACAACGAAAACATTTACATTCATTGATTAGGATTTGAAACTTCAAAAAGTTTCAGTATCTTATAGATATCTAAAACATGAACTTTGATCTGACTGCTTCACCAGATTTTCAGTGCTCCTTGATGTGGCAAGAAATCATTAAATTAAATCCATTTTTGGGCGAATTTAGAGCAGTATATGCTCAATATGATATGGGGTATTATTAGCATATGAAAGAATGAGAAAATAGTGAATGTTTCCCCATTGACACATTATTTCCTTTAACATGCATTATTCATATTTAAGAACGTATTCTTTCCGGTAATAAATATAAGAATTACCATAAGAAATGGAAGTCAGTATCATTTAGACTTCAAATCATGTTCCAAGAATATTCAATTGACATGCAGCTGATCATTATTTATGGTGTTAAACTCAAACCTCTTATAAATTTCTGTTTTGCAGTTCACTAAGTTCTGCCAACTTGGTAATCTTTAAGTTGCTATGAGATATGAAAGAGATGAATGTTATGATTCGAACCCTAGACCTAGCTGTAGCTGAAAGTGTGCTTCCAAAATTAAGTGAAAGTCGTGTTTCCATATGACAACTCTTTGAGTGGGTGCATTTAACTGGATTGTGACACATGGTGTTCTGGTGGCCATTGGATGAAGTTCTAGAAGCTGCTATCTTGATATACACACTTGACTGAACGATTGGGATTCACTTTTTCGAGTTTTGGAACTTTCTCACTCCCCTTCTGTTGAAACCCTTTCTTCTTTGTGATTTAAGGTTCATCATTCTTGATGAAACTGTAGGTAGAATCTGTAATAGTTCAGATCGAAGGCTTACTATGTTGTACCGAGTGTTCTGAGAAAAGAATCTGAGTGATTCTTGTGGGCTGTAGACTTTTGTGTCTAATCGAAGGAGTTTGGAGTGAGATCTAGTTGGAGAATAGTTCGATCTGTGTGAATCTCCAAAGATAAGTCTCTATGAATTATTTCTTGTAATATCTTGGAACGTTATTGTATCTTGGCTGCCATTTTTGGCTTTATGGTGCAACCGAGCTTTATCCATTTATAATGGATGCTCAACAGGGAATTAGGCATTAGAAGTGGTCGCCGAACCTTTGGGGCTACGGCTGAAAAATCCTTATGTTGATTTTTTTTCATTCTGACACTTTATTTTTACGTTCTGATTAATTAGGTTCTGTGATCTTGACTAATCCATACTTGTTTCTCGACATTTCAATGAAGACCTTAAAAAGTATGATGAGTAACTGATCACAAAGTGAAAATAAAATGCATCTAAAAAAATTGAATTCCATATGAAGTGTGAGCTTAGTACATGCACAATCGTGTAGATCTGCTTTAAGCAATTAACAACTCACGTGATATGGGCAGACAAAGCATGATTTATTGCCAGTTCCAGAGGCAAGAAGGGATGCATGATGGCGACACACATTGTGAAATGCACGTAATGTGCCACTTTCATCCCGACACACCACATATTCGATATTCCCCAATCTGCTGCAGTAACTAATTAGCTACCTTAAAAAAAGAAAAAGGAAAAAAAAAAGTTCATTCACACACCTTTGTCGTTGTTATTTTTACAAGCAATACGCCCATACATATACCTCTATTTCTCCTCTTTTCTCTCCAATTGTCACATGCATTTCTTATGTGAATTACACGGAAGAGTAAGAATTGGAAAAATTACAATCATATCTCTTTGGCTACTATAAAAGTCTTACTACAGTTACCTGCCAGTGAAAAATTGCCCAGGCTCTTTAATCTGTTCAGTGCATCCTGACATATAAAATTTAATGAAAAATGGTAAGCATCAGAGACATCGAAAAAAAAAAAAAAAATCATGTCAGCTTAATTTTCCCAAACTAGACTGAAAATTTGACATGACTTTGTGATCCTAAAGGATGATGAGCAGAGTGGTGCTTCACTATTGTTGTGATTGTTTCGCTTATAAGTAATCGCATTGGGATTGGTTGGGATCACATACATACGGCCTGTAGCAGATTTTTCCACATAAACTGTGAAACATTAGGTACTATACAAAACTGTTGAAACCACATACTCCTGCAATTTGGAATAAATACTGTTCCAGCACAGACAATTTCTCTCTTTACACTTGAAGGTTAAAATATTTATTTGGGTTCTCAATTTCTTGGACAAAGAAAACTTACCATATTCTATTTTTGCATCTTAAATGAAAATAGCGGATACACGTTAACACATAGAGGCGCGTAGACATACATAGCCAAGATTAGAAGTCTTCTCAAATTTCTTAATTTTTCATTTTATCGCAAAGAAAAAAGAAGTACGTGAAGTGTACCAACAGGATGCCAGCCTCTGTAGAATACTTGATCAAGCTCAAGAGAGTAGAAATCAGGGTCTGTGTACCAGGAGCTTGGTGGGGTCCACGCTTCTTCTACTGGGATTTTGGGATTGAACTCTTGGACCAAATTTCGAGCTTTACCATAAAACTTCTCGCCCACTTCTGAGTTCTTTGAGTGTGAACAAACACTTGAATCAGTTACAAGGGATGATGAGATTACTTGAAAAGATTTACTGAAATTATTGTTGTTGAATTGAACCCAGTTTTTGGGTTTCTCGACGGAATGAAAATGAGGGTGTTTTAGAATATCTGGGAACTGGGTGAGCTTCTGCGTCGTGATCATAGCAGCCATGGAGATTCTTACTATGACCCACCCTCTGTGTGAGCACCCCTGTCCACTCAGCTTTATCCTCTCTTTCTCCGATGGGTTGGAACTTTGGCTATGTTTTGGCTAAAATTATTAAATAAAAGTTTTTAGATAAATAATAGTTTTATTGGTTAACATTAGAAATAAAGTTAAATTGTTTTTTATTAAAATAAGTAAATTTTTATTTATAAGTACAAAAATTAAGTTATTTAAACACGATTCTAAGTTAATTATAGGGTGATTAGCGCAAAACGTCCCTATCTTTACACGGTTTTGTGCAAAACGTCCATATCTTTCGTTTTTTGGTGCAGAACGTCCTTACCTTTCCAATTTTTGGTGTGAAACGTCTTTTTGACCATTTTACCCTTCTATTGAAATAAAACAAATACAAAAGAAAGGAAAAATAAAGAATAAATTACAATTATGGGTTCAAACTTTAAAAAAGGTGCAAATTAGTCACAAATATGAAAAAATCATCAACTTCTAAGCCGCAACATTTGAAGGCAAAATTCCCAACCTCCGATCACCTAGGCCGTCGGATCAACATACCATCTTGAAGCCCTCATTGCCCTCTTTACAACCCACCCAACCACCAGCCCCTACTCAGACATATTTGACCGGAATCGAGCTACAAACTTCACCGCATGAAATGCGGTCAAACGTTGGAATCACGTTGTACGGCCACCTTTCTGGCCGAAACATACAACCAGCCAACTCCCCTACTCAAGACGGCCTCGACCATGCAAACAATTTAGCCCAAACAGCAAGGATAAGATCTGAATTTCAAATTGAAAGCTGCTCGTCGCGACTATCACGACACCGCACCAGTTTTCCTCCAATTCTGAAGCCACCGTAATGACCTATGGTGGCGAACCACCTAGGTTGGGTGCTCCATCACTTAGCGCACCTAGCTCATCCATGGGTCCCCTTCAATTTGGCTCCAATCATCTTCAATTTGGGTCTGAAATGTTCGCTGGTGTGAACTCGCGAGCGTAGCGATTAGACTGTTTTTCTTTGAAATTGGTGGTTATTGGAGGAAATTGTTTACATAAGTAGCTTCAACTTTATGAGAGGAGTCGACCAGTGGTGGATTCCGGCCGGTCGGGTGGCCGGACGGCGAGTTGTGGGTGTTTAACCGATTTTCAAGCTGCGATTTTTGAATTTGATTTTCGGTCAAATTACAACGAGTTATGGAGATTTCTTGGTATGTAGTTGTAGAGTGTAATGAGGAGAACATGTTGGAACCAATATCTGACGGGTTTGGACGATCGGGAATGGTCAGAAAAATGAGCTCATGTATTCGGCTAAAAGGGGGCGAAAGAGATTTTTTGTTCTTTTTAATATTTTTATAAGTTTTGGATTAATTTGCATTTTTTAAAAGTTTAGGAGTAAGATTGAAAATATTCTTTATTTTTCTTTTCTTTTGTGTTTGTTTTATTTCAATAGAAGGGTAAAATTGTCAAAAAAAGACTTTTTTCGCCAAAAACTGAAAAGGTAAGGATGTTCTGCACCAAGAAATGAAAGGTATGGACGTTTTGCACAAAATCGTGTAAAGGTAAGGACGTTTTGCGCTAATTATCCATAATTATATGTTGACTTCTTGGTTGGTTGATTATGTAAAACGTAAATATTTTTGGATTGTTTGTCCCCTTAATTATGAGCTCGTAAAATCGGATTAAAATTGAAAAACTAGTTGTTAGTGTTGACTTTTATTATACGAGTGGAACCCAATAACAATTATATTTTCAATTTTAATTGGATTTTAATCAATACCAAACGAGTTCTATATTATGATGAAGCGTTCAAGGTTGTTCATATATTCTATTCATATTTGACGTATGACTATTCAATTCCAAGATTCATTCAACTTACCTATCGAGAAATCGAAGAATTAGTTGTGCTTTGCTTTGACACGAGAGACCTAGATGAAAACATCCATCTACATTTTGTGGGTTGGATTATTTTTATTTTTTTTTCATTCAATTTTCAAGGGATAAATGAACTATTTGATTTATGAAATTTATGCATTATTCTAAACATTTTTATTTCTCTATAATTTCTAAATATATGTTTCCATTCTTTTGACCATCTTTAGTGCATAACATGTTGTTGTATTTCTTTTGTTGGATAAAATGTTATCAACTTTTTCATTAGTCAAATTTTAATTTTAATCACACATTTCATAAGATCCCACAATTTTTCAATCACATATCTTGTTAAATTTCATCAAAATTGGCTAAAATTTTTATCAAAAGATTTGCCATGCAAGCCTATAACTATTATATAATTTGTACGAAAGCCAATTATTTTTCGATATTATTATAATTCTATTTTTTAAAAGTTATTTATACGTGTTTCACTAATACATACCACACGTAATAAACAAGCACACAATTTATGAATTTGATTACTTACTTCACAAGAAGCGCAAACATGGGTGAATTATTTCAATGTTCATTGACTTTTGTCTGCATTACTAAAATGTCAATTTGTTTTCTTATGGTCACTAAATTTTTAAAAGTGAAATCCGTTAAAGAAGTTGCTGGCATGGCGAAAGGAAATTTTACGTGGCATATTAATGCCATTAACTTTGTCCAACTAAACAAACTATGTTCTCCAAATGGTACTCAAACTTTTTCCATGGTTAATATTGCATAAAATTGAATACAGATGGTTAATGAAATGTCACTTTTCAACAAATTTGAATGTGACATTCTTCTCAACCATTTATGTGAATATTTTAATAAGATAATTTTGTAGGACACAAAAAATCAATTCTTACAATATTGGTATCAATTTAAATGACGATGTATAGCACATGTTATTCATTGGAAAATTATCTTCATACTGTTATGAAAACGCTATAAATCACATCAATAGACAATTGTGGCTTGAAAACTTTATAACTTACCCACCCAAATAAACTACAAAATTCAAAGTAACATGACATGCAATATTTGTGGTTGAGAAGGTCACAATAAGAAGCATCATATGAGTAGTAGTTATGCACTAACTAAGGTTAGTAATAACTTTCTTTTTTATACAAGAGGCGAAGGGAAAAAAGGAACTGAATGAGAACATATGAAAAGTAAGATCCTTGTCGGTCAATCAAAAGTGAAGAGAATTGGTCGTGTAGCCATGGCATGAAGTGTGGTTTAGATGGGAAGTCATGTGTCGAGTTTTGTAATAACTTTCATTTTTTATACAAGAGGAGACACCGTCAACTTCACAAGATGATTGTCGAGAAGAATGTCACATTTAGAATTTTTTGAAAAGTAACTCTCTCCAATATCTTGGAGGCCATTCCACACCATTTGTGTGCACCTTTATACAATTATAAGCGAATCTTGTACAAGTTTAAAAGTTCAGTGGTCATAGAAAAATATTTGAAGTTCAACGGTCCTTTAGTAACACACGACTTATAGTTTAAAAGCGTGATTTATCCTTTGTGTAAAGCCATGGGCATGAATCGCCACGTTAACATCTTCAACAGAGTTCAGGCAATGGATAAAAATCACTTTTATTAGATCAGTGACAGTGGATAAACAAATTAAGTCAACCAGTGAAATAATTAACTCACGTAAACACGGAGGTACACTACTCACTAAGTCACTTTTATTAGATCAGTGACAGTGGATAAACAAATTAAGTCAACCAGTGAAATAATTAACTCACGTAAACACGGAGGTACACTACTCACTAAGTCTTTGAAGTGACAATAGGTTAAATTATTACGAGTCTTGAACATAAACAAATCCAAATGAGAAAAGCCATGAATTCTCATCTTGATTATCATGCAGTTGAACAGTGACGCAAAAGTTCACCCGTGGATTATATAATTAGAAGTTTTGACAAGGATTTATGCATTGGATAAATACTGACTTGCTTTTTTCCCCTTTTCTTGTGGGCTCGAATTTGAATAGGAAGAGGACGGACGTACACAAATTGTTGTTAAAGATGTTGTAGAAACTGGGTCATTTTCTGTAACCAACATTAGGCAATTCTTTAAAGACTATCAGCAGTTGTCATTAGACCGTCACTGCACAATACATATTTAAGCTCTTTAACAAAAACAAGAATGTGCAATAGGGATTTCCGATTTATGTATGGGGAAAGATAGTCGCTAGCCATCTTTGAAGTTTTTTCAGCTGGAACAAATATGTGCATTTTGCCAGAAGCTATTCTGCTCCCTGCAACACTTGTATAGAATCGACTGTGATATGCTGGTATAAAGACATCACTTTACGAGCAAATGGTGAAGTTAATGAACTGGCATTCAGTAAACGAGTCATGGCATTAAATTAGATGGATTCTGCATGTTTTCAATAATTATCCATTATACATAAAAATTTACCATTTCTAGATTGATATATTTAGAGAATGAGCAGCTCATGTCGAAAAATCCACGTAGTATCGTTTGAAACATCATCTTATTTAGAATGGCAAGAGGAGCATGAACTAAGCATGCTATGCACATGAGTTTACAAATGAAATTAAAAGCTGTAATTCCTTCGTGAGTTTACAAATGAAATTAAAAGCTGTAATTCCTTCGTGAGTTTACAAATTAAATTAAAAGCTATAATTCCTTCGACTGAAATTCGAAACACAAATAAGAAGTGCATGCATTACCTTTGCAAATGTGTTGGGGGAAATATTCCTCAATTCATCAAGCCTACTAAGACATCCAGTTTGAGTCAAGTATATCGTTGTTTCTTTGTGAAAACCAATCTTCTTGAGAAATTCACCAATTTCTTTAGCGTTATGACAACATATACTTGAATCAACATATTCGTGTAACCTCTTCTTTCCCAGCATATCAAACATCAAGTCCACTGCTACAAAGCGCCCACTTGTAACTTGAGACTTCCAAATGTAGCCAGGCAGTGATATCCATCCATTTGAGAGCATGGTTTCTCTTAACTTTGCCATGGATAAGGAATCGAAGTAAGTTGTGAGCCTCAAGTTTCTTTTAGTCCTAAATATGGGTTCTATTTTTGAAGTAATGAAATCCCATATGAAGGACTCTCATAGCAGTGAATTTCATGCTTGATATTTCAGTTGGCTGAACCTTGGCTACTTGGACTACTGCATTCGCTACAAACTTCTTGACATCATAAATTTCTCCAAAATCTCTGAAAGTCACATACGATAGAAATTTTGTTAAAGTTTACAACTTTCTTTCGTAGGCTTGTGAAACATGCACTTCAATCAAATAGTAAGCATCTCGTATGAAACAAACTATAGAGAATAATAACCACGTTGTGGAGTTAACCAAAGATTTCATTGCCGGGGAACATTGCTTTTATTAATTCCTTTGTTTTTCCTTTTGATCTTCACAAGACTCATTTTTTGATGTTAAAGATTTTGTAGCATTATATCTAAGATATAGGTCTAATTAAAGAATAGATAGGTTTGACATTTTCTTTGGACCATCAACAATCTAAAGGAAAATGTAACTATAGATTCTTGTTAATATGTGGAAGGACTCACTTTTTTTTCCTCGAGTTTAGTTCCTCTGATGTCAGGAAGCACAACTGTTGCTCCAAGATGCCTAGCCACTCCCACAACATTTGCAATCTGAGAGCAAATAAGAAAGTGTCAACGTGACTAAAAGCAAACCAGCTCAAGACTGTAGGATTCTGGCTATGAAGTGAGTCTGAATGTGCCTTTAGTAGAGCTGAAATATTTGCTGCTTAAAATCTTTGAATTTAAGCTGTCAATCCCTTGTATCATCATGAAATTTTTGTCAAATAAGCAGAAGCACTAATCAAATTGGTAGTATGTACATGACTGTTTCTCGTAGATGCCTTGATAGAGTCACAATAATCAGGGGCTTGGTCTAATGGTCAAGAATCTAGCCATAAACTCGTATACTGGCGTCAAGTCCATGTACTCCTCAACAGCTTACCATTGTCCCACCAGTCAAACAAACAAACAAATGAGAGAGAGAGAGAGAGAGAACTACAAGCATGGTTTTCTACTCATAACATACGCCTAGCTGTGCCAGGCTGACCCATGTGGACCAATTATTTCAATAAACTGCCAACACAAGTAACGGTATCGAGAAGCGTGGTTTTCTACTTATAACATATGCCTTGCTGTGCCAGTCTGGCCCTTTTGGACCAGTGTTCTTAACTTATAACATATGCCTTGCTGTGCCAGTCTGGCCCTTTTGGACCAGTGTTCTTAATAAAAGTCCAAAGCGAGTAACGGTTTAGAGATGCATTGCGCAGCAGGCAGAGGATTTTCCTGGCTGATGGACTGTGCTGATTAGGAAGGTGGGCCAAACCTACTTTATACCTCTCATACATTCATACCTCAGGGATCCATTTTCTCTCAGTATACACCTCAAAGAAAATGATGGAAAAGTAGCATACCTGTGGAGCATGATACTCCGGGCCATTACTCAATGAAAAAAAGACATATCCACCGAACAGCTTCCCTTCTACAACAGAAACAAAAATAATGAAGATTGAAGCAGCAGCTACAACTCAATGTTGCTGCTAAATGTAAGTCATATTTAAAGACTTACCTAATGAGGGAACTCTCCAGCAAGATTTCCATACTTCATTTTGGTCTTTCCACTGACCAAAAGTAATTTCAGTCAGTATAAACCCTTGTTCCTTGCTTGCATTATACTGGTGGATGCTCTGCAGTGCCTGGATAGTTTCCTGTAAAAAATATGAATCTTTGAGCTTATTTTGAGCCAGAAATTCTATTTTCAGTTTAGGACATTTACTAGTTGTGCATCAAGTTTTTAGAGATCATATCAGTCTATGATCAGAATCTCAAAATAGAAAGTTAAAATGTGAGTACAGAAATCAAAGCCACTAGAATGCAGGACTTGCCATCCTATAGCTTAGATAAGCAATACTTGGTTTTTGCAAATGTTTTCTCAGAAACCCAGTTTTTCAAGTGATTCATATCCAATAACACACATACGGGGTTTTATCACATAAATGATAATAATATATATTTCATGGGGACTCTGCTGCAGAATTGTAATTCTTTGTCAAGAACACTACATCAAAGCACACATTTACAGATAACTTTTAAGGTAAAATCTCTGTAGCCCTTATAAAATAAGTATAATTAAAACTTCAAAATAACACACAAGATTAGAAACAAAAGAAAGGAAGAAAAGAAGGCATTTCAAATCTTTTCTTCACTTCTTTGCTCCCTTAGTTTTGATTGCATAATAACTTGTCTTGTAATCCAATCTCTCTTTGGCTGAAATCTCATTTAGAAGATCTAATTTGTATGAATTTCTATTCGTTTGATATCCATAATGGCAATGGTTTCAGTATTTCAAAGATAGAATCGTGCGATACATAAACACAAAGAAGAATGTCTAACTGTGACTTCAATTGGCACATGTTTCTCAATGCGGTGCTGGTAATAAAAATCAACGCAATCGATATCTAGCCGCTTCAAGCTGGCCTCACAGGCTGACATAGGCAGGGTCTCCATGTATGACCATCTGCCCATCCTATTATTTAAGCTCAACTTTGTAGCCAACTCCACTATCTTCCTCATCCCATCCTTCAAAGCTTGTACAATTTGATGCCCAACAGTACTTAAACATTAAACATTCATGTATTACAGAGGCGCTTGTAAGAAGTGTCCTGCAGAAAATACTTGAAAGATTTACCTTCTCCAGCAAAAATAAAATCAGGCAGTTTATTCAAATCAATACATAATACAAAGAAAATGAAATATGGAATTAAAAAGCTAAGCTTCCATCAAAACTACATCCCGCAATGTCATAAAATCCTAGTTTCTACATTTAGTCAAACTATATGCACCCAACTCGCTCAAAAATTGCACAGTAATCAGTGTAGCTGGAAATTAAGTGCAGATATCATTCTTGTAGTGTAAACATAAAATCTCAAATAAATAAAATAAATGTATCTATCAAGGTGTATGGATGTAAATATTGACCTCAAATGAGCAATTCTATCATCTAAAGTTCGAATGAGCACTTAGATTCTAAGATGAGTAAACAATCCCACATTGCATAAATATAAAAATACTAGATGTAAGCTACTTCTCTTAACAAGATTGATGACTCAATATGTAGGCTTCTGTGAACAAATATGTGTGGGTGTGTGGAGTGGGTAGCAAGTACAGGAAGCGTAGGGACTTTGCCGAGAAGAATTTCGTTGGTGAACGGCCCATAATCGTCGGAGGTGTCAAGGAAGGTAACCCAAGGGCACGCAACATCTACATGTACTTAA
The DNA here is from genome assembly GCA_019097785.1 of Fraxinus excelsior. NCBI lineage: Eukaryota > Viridiplantae > Streptophyta > Magnoliopsida > Lamiales > Oleaceae > Fraxinus > Fraxinus excelsior. The sequence goes on along the minus strand of CM032636.1, from coordinate 19,919,742 downwards.
TGGACTTAGTAAAAATTAATTGTCTAACAATTATCCAATTCATGGGTTTACCTTTTTTTGATCAATTAGCTCTACATTGCCTTGCTTTAATTGTATTTGGCTTTCTTTTCTTAGATTACTTTCGAATGCTTCTCTGTTCCAATTAAAAAGGCCAATTAATTGCTTACCAATAACAAAATATTTTTGAAGTCTATTCATTATCGCATCAAAAGAATTTTTTTTCCCAAAAATACTACAAACGTAATATGTTATTATCGGAATTTATTAATTATGAAAATAAATAGGATACAATTATTTCTAAAAGGAAATAAGAACCAAGAGATTTCTTATAATTACAACTTATGTAAAGATACTTGTTTAATATGCTGAGTAGTATCCCTTTCAATAATTATCGAGAGGGGAATATTCAATATATGGAAAAATCTCCGGATTGAAAATATCTGGATTGAAAAATTATCAATTTTGACCTTAGACAAAAAATTGATATTAAAGCCAGGATCATAACTGATGCCATTAGTAATCAAAACACTCCTATTGTTACTAACAATCATCAAATGATTAACTAAAAAATATTTTTTATCATATGATTGCAGAAAAGGATCCACCAATATCCCCCAAAATATTTTTGGATTGGATGGGGATGAATGAAAAAAATACAAAAGCAAGAGTTTAAGCAAATAACTTGTTTAAATTGGATTAGAATTTAAAACAGTAATGAAAAGCAAAAGCGAAGTTTTTTGATAACATTGAATAAAAAATAAAAAATTGAAATCAAGAAGATAAAAAACCCAAAACCCAAGGGATTTTGGATCTTCCAAACCTAAAAATAGCTATTGAAGAAGGTTATGCGAGCTCGGGCATGAAAGGGTAGAAAGAGAGAACAATACAAAATCATTTCTTAAGCCGAACATACATGGACTAACACAGTATACTTTGAACGAAATATAGGTATTTTGCCTGACTTTGCTATCCATGAAGAGTAACACAATATTTGCTTACTATAACATGGGGTATTATTATTTACTATATGAATGGATGGTGAGGAAATGTTAAGACTTCTAAATGACAAATTGTTTCTTTCAACATGCATTATAAAAGATCATTTTATATTTTTTGGCATAAAATGACAATTACTATCATAAATTGATGTCAGTATCTTCAAATCGTGCTTCAACAATTATAAATTGACATGCAGTGGATCATTTTTCCATTTTCATCCTGACACACCATATGCTCGATATTTCCCAATCTGCTTCCTTAACTAATTAGCCACCTTGAAAATAAAGGCTCACTCGTATACCTTCTCATATTGTTACTTTTACACGCAATACCCCCATACATATACTTTTTTCCATCTTTTCTCTTCAAAGTCATGCATTTTTTTTTTTTTTTTTTTACACTGGAAAGTAGGAATTAGAGAAATTACTATTTGTACCTCTTTGGTTACTAAAACATAAAAACAATCTTACCACAGTTACAAGCATCGGAGACACTGATACAGAATAAGTCAGAATAATTTCCCCAGGTGGACTGCAAATTTGAGAATTTGGTGATCCTTAAAAAAAATGATAAGTGGATTGGTGCTTCACTATCCTTGGGGTTGTTTTGCTTGTAACTAATCAAGTTGCAATTCGTTGAGATCATATAAACACGGCTTGTTGTAGAATTTTCCACATAAATCTGAAACATTAGGTACTATATAAAATGCCAGAACCACGTGCTTCAGCAATTGCACCTTGATTTAACATAAAAATGTTATTTCTAGCTCGAACAATTTCCATAATGGAACGAACATATTCCCTCTTTACATTTAAAGGGAAGAATTCAAATTATTTGGGTTCTAAAATTCTTTTACGAAGTAAAAAAATTAATTATAATTTTGCTTCTTAAATAAAAGGAATAGATAGTGTATGCAAGTACAGATCTATTACATATATGCATATAAAAAAACCTAGTCGCATAATGCATACATAATTGAAAAAAAAATAATAGGGTCCATACTTAGAAGTTCAATTAGAAGTATGTGTACTGTACCACAGGATGACAGCCTCAGTATAATACTAGATCAAGCTCAAGAGAGTATGAATCTTGTTGAAGATCTCGCTTCTACTACTGCGATTTACGGATAGAACTGTTGGACAAAATTTTCGAGCTTTAGCGTAAAAAAATTTGCCCACTTCTTGGTTGCTTGTGTTTGAGCAAATACTTGCATCAGTTTCAAGGGATTATGAGAAACTTGAAAGAATTACTGAAGTCTTCGTTCTTGAATTGAGCACAGTTTAGGGTTTCTTGATGAACTGATCATGTGGGTGTTTTTGTATTTCTTGGAAGTGGTTGTGGGGCGCCCCGGGGGGGGGGGGGGGGTTGTTTAATTACGTGAGTCACTCGACCCTACGTAAGGTTCTGCTGGCACTGACGTTTTTTCGGTTGGCCTTTCAGCTTTACAAAATGCAGAGCCAGTTTGGTATCGATTAAAATCGAAAATATGATCGTTATTGGATCTCACTCGTTTAATAAAAAAGTCAACAATAACGATTAGTTTTTCAATTTTAATCCAATTTTAATCTCTCCAAAACGAGCTCATAATCTCATTCATCACTCAAGAAATATAAACCTTATAAGAAATATAAAAGAAAATTCAAAAATTATAAAAGGTTTAAGAAAAGAAGTTTTAAACCAAATAAAAAATATCTTAAGAAAAGAAATTGGACTGTAAAGCCCAAGTCAAAATATATCAAAAAATGTAGATGTTTCATATGTAATGAAGAAGGACATATTGCCCCTCAATATCCTAAAAAGAAAGATAAACAGAATATAAAAACTCTTAGAATTTATGAAGAATTCAAAGATGATAGTGAAATAGAACCAATTGAATATTTTGAAGATTTGAGTAGTGAATGTAGTAGTATTTATGAATTAGATACATCCTCATCAGAAGAAGATTCTGAAGAGATAGTGTATATGAATCAAGAAATAGACCAAGAAATAGAAATGGAAACAACTGAGGAAGTTGAAGATTCAGTAGAAGGTATAAAGCAAGAAATTACATTTGATATTAAAAAATACAAAGAAATAACTAAGCAGATACTAGATTTGCAAGAAAAAAATGGATTCCATCAAGGATTCTTAGGTATACTACCAAGAGTAAATAAAACAATTATAAGTATGAATTATAGAGAAATCCCTATTTTATATAGAAGATATAATGAGAAAAACAAGAATTCCTATAACCACAAAAGAATGGGTAAAACAAAAGTTATCTAAAATACCAGAGAATGTAAGAAGCAAATTGTAATGTATTGAAATATGATGAATACAAGTTATGGTAAAAAGATATTTTAGAGAATGTATGAATATACCAATAGAAATATATTGTATGGACAATAGAATCTTACAAGATCCTGTAGATGCTGTATTAGGAACTATTGTAGGAAATCTAGTTTACCAAAGGATAATGTTCACGGTAAGATCAAATTATGCAGTGTCATTAATTGATGAAAATATAGATCAAAGTTTCAATCTATATTATAGAATTAGAAATTTAAAAATGCCACAAAAAAGTAAAGCTATTAGTATAAGCATAAAATCAATTTTTGCTTTTAGTACTAGCCATCATAATAATTTAAGAAAAATAACTGATAACATTATCATACATAAAGATTTTAAAGAATTGGCTGAATATATACCTCCTAAAAAATACCAAGAACACGAAGTAACCATACCAGAACATATAATGCTTGATTTTCATAAACAAGCAAGAGAAATCAATTCTGAAGGAAAATTGATAAGAAGAAATAGTATTAGTCTAGAAGGAGATAATCTTATTGCAAGATTCCCCTCCAGACAAAACTCTAAGATAAGTCAACTTAGAAAATTAAGTATTTCTGAACCAACAAGTTCACAATACTATATCAAAACTAGATATATTAATCAAGAAGGATACAAGAAGAATCTTCTTGTTCTTATAGATACTGGAGCAGATAAAAGTCATGTAAATGCTAAATTTGTTAGCCATTTAATAGACTTTGAATTACCCGAACCATATATGTTTAAGGATTATTTGGGAAATAATCTTGAAATAAGAAAATATGTGAAATTCCCTCTTATATTTGTAGGAGATGATCAAAAAGAATTTACTAAAGAAATAATTTTATATAAAGATGAATTATATGGAGTCAATCGTTCACCTATAATACTAGGAATGAACTTCCTTGAAAAATTTAGTCCTTACAAAATTTGCCAAGGATACTTAAAAATAACAGTTGATGATAATCCGATCATCATATCAAGAATAGATGAAAATATGAAATCATTGTTGTCATGGAAAGAATAATAAGTACTAATCCCATGAGTCCATATATTGAAATAACACTTAATATAAGAAGTTACTGCAGAGCAACGGCAGGTGGAAACAAGATAATATACAGCAAATATGCTACACAAGTTCCTTTTCTTATATCCTTTAGAGAAGTGTTTGTTGATACAATATATATGTCAACTACAATTGGATGTGACATTTTATTAGGACAAAACTTCCAACTAAAATATGCATCATTTACACAATATATTGATAAATATATGTTCACAACCCCTTGTGCACATAAGATATTTACACCAAAAATCACTCAAACTATTAGCATAGCATATAAAGAAATTAAACATCAGAGCTCATCAACCCAGCGTGGTGGATGTTGGAGTACATAAAAATTCAAATCAATTACGGTTTTGAAAGTGGCAACAGAAAATAAGTTAGAAAAATTGAAAAAAGAATTCTCTGAAACCTATTCTGAAAATCCATTAGAAAAATGGAATACAGATAAGGTAAAAGTAAAGATAGAATTAATTAATCCAGACACTATAGTAAGAGTTAAACCAATGAGATATAGTGTAGAAGACCAAAATGAATTTAAGGTCCAGAAAAAAGAATTGCTAGAAGCTAAACTAATCAGGCCTAGTAAAAGCCCACATAGCAGCCCAGCCTTTATGGTTAGAAAACATAACGAAATAAAAAGAGGAAAAGCCAGAATGGTGATTAATTATAAAAAGCTAAATGAAGTTACTAAATTTGATGGATAATACTTGCCTAATAAGGACACCCTTATTAAACAAGTACAGAACAAAAAGATATTTTCAAATTTTGATTGTAAGTCAGGGTTTTGGCAAATCGTACTTACAGAAGAAAGTAAACTACTAACTGCATTTAGCACCCCTAATCTTTTAGGACAATATGAATGGAATGTAGTGCCATTTGGGTTAAAAATGCACCACAAATATTTCAAAGAAGAATGGATGAGGTAATCAAACCAATCACTCATTTTTGTATTACTTATGTTGATGATTTATTTATTCATTCAAATAATTTAAATGAACATATTGAACATCTTGAGAAATTTTGTTATATTATGAAAAAGTATGGAATTACACTTTCTCAAAAGAAGGCTGAGATAGCCAAAACAGAAATAGAATTTTTTGGATTATACATAAAAGAATGAGAATTGCAACTGCAATCTCATATTGGTGAAAAACTTCAAGAATTTCTCGAAGAAATCAAAGATAAAAAACAGTTACAAAGTTTCCTTGGTATATTAAATTATGCTGAAGGATTCATTGAAAATTATGCCAAACTGAAAAATTATTTTCTTCCAAAATAATGTGGTCTTGGGAAGAACAAGATTGCAAAAATATAAGGAAAGTAAAAGAGGAATTGAAAGTTTTGCCTAAACTTGTAATTCCAAAAGAAGAAGATTTCTTTATCCTTGAAACTGACACTTCAGATAATTACTGGGGTGCAGTATTAAAGGTTAAAAAGAATCATAAAAAATATAACTGTGAAAAGAATTGTTCTAGTCCCGAAATACTTGCAGGATATACATCAGGAACTTTCAAAGAAGTCGAAACAAGGTATGAAACAAATAGAAAAAAACTCATCGCTGGTAAGCGAGGAGTACAAAAATATGAAGATTATTTATTACCAAAGAAGTTCTTAATTAGAACTGATAATACTCAAGTTAAAGCATTCTTGAAGAATAATATTGATCCATATATTGCTAACAGATATATTATTAGAATTCAAATTTGGTTTTCTTATTTCAAATTTGATATTGAATATATAAAAGGTAAAGCTAACTTTCTTCCTGATTATCTTAGCAGGGATGGAGCTAGAACAACTAAGGACGAAAGTCCAAATTCTTGAAATAAAGGTTTCCTACTTGGAAGCACAAATGCAAAATATTCAAGATAGTCTTCGAGGCAAAAATATAGCCATTGAGGCAGAAGTAACTTGTATCAAGTCTAGTATCTATTCACCGGGACTTGTGAATACTAGCGCTCTTCCCGAGGATAAAGGGAAAGACAAGAAAACAATAGGAACCCCTTCACAGGAAATACTCAAACATATTGTTGGTAAAGAAGATATAAAAACCCCTATTAGGGATTTATAAGATATCAAGATTAATGATGGTGCCTCTTCTTCAGGCCAGAAATTACCAAAGCTAACTATTGAAACTATTGATCCAAAAGATGTTGTCAAGATATGCCATGGAATGAAAATACCTAAAAAGAATAACTATGAAGAAGTAATATTCTTTCTTGTTATTTTTAATATTTTATCTGATTGGTATCTTGATATAGGAAAGTGGATGAGAACTCTCCACTATGGAAAATATAACAAGATAAACTTTTATCCAGAGACACCAGCCAACTGGGTAAGAAACTGCTTTGAAATAGGAAATATATTATGTATATATCCTAGCAAGGACCTCAGAGAAATAGCTCAACTCCCGACAGACGTCAGGAAAGCAATTAAGAGATATACAGAAGTTGTTAAAAGTACAAATATTTATATTAGGTTCCACTCAGCGCCAATGGAATGGGGTCATATTCTTGAATGTATGCAGCCATCGTTCCATATTATAAAATTGGGACTTACAAACCAACATTTTTTACCAACCAGTCAAAAGGTTGTGAAAAATGAATATCAAGATATCATTAATATGATGCCCTACAGAAGAGCAAAATGGTATAAAGAAATATTCGAACATGTAACTCAGTTAATTACTGAGAAAGAGAAGATATGGATATATCCATCTGAAGAATATATAATTTATTCCAATGTAAGGATTCCTACAAAAGACGAAGACATGTATCTCCTTGACAATTTACTCTCCACCATAATTTCGAATCAAGTTAATGGATCAGAAGATATATCCAAATAATTGTGCAAAATACTTTGGGATTACAGTGATTATCATTGCGAGCACTGTGTTGTAGAAGATATGAGCCAAGGAACATCCCTCAATAGTGAATAATTCACTGCTGAATTCTTTGAATCAAGGATGGAAAAATAATGGAGACAAGATAGTGACCCTTTATCACTACTTTAATAAAGCAAATTATTAAAGAAAAACTGTGGTCACTAGAAGACAGAAGATAATACGAAGAAGTCTATGATAAATGATCACTCACCCACCATTAGGTCATATGTCACAATCCATGAAGCCAGCTAGCAAGAAATAATAAGAGAGATCCCTGAAGATAAGATTTCTCAAAGACTAAAGACACAAAAGGCCAGAAGATAGTGGCAGACAAATGTTATTTTCACTACCTAACAAATGATAGTGGGATGATAGCTGTAAAGATAAGATTCCTTATCACTTAAGGAAGGACTCAAGACCTCTATAAAAGGAGGAATCAAGATCCAAAGAAGACATCTCGAAATATCTTGAAGAAAAACACATCTCAAATTCTCTTCTTTAATACACCACTTGTATTTAGAAATATTGTTAGATAACTTGAAGATAGCAAAGCTTGTAATAAGGTAATCACTTATGGAGTTCTAAACTTCATAAGGTGAGTACCAAAGGTATGTAAGTATAGTATGTAAGCATGTACTGTTTCAGTTTATGAATATAAAGATGAAGTTTGTTATGTTCAACAAAGCTTTCATAAAAGGATTTCGTTAAGTTTCTCATGATTCCTCGGCAGTACAGATAGAGATTTTAAAATATTTTCAAAACATTGTTTTTGAATGGATGTTAGCCATGCCAAAGTACCCATCTTGGATTAATGTTTTAAGGGAAAAAAGCATATTTCTAACAAAATTGTAGCACCTTGTGTGTGAGTTTATCTTTTAAAATTTCGTTCCAAGTAAGAACTCGTTTCTGAAAAGAGTTTGGATAGATGTGAAAACAAAGACTCTGAATATTGTGAGATAGTGTATGTGGAAACACGGCTAGTTCTTTAGAGTGAGAAATGCAACCTTAATTGAAAAGCCTTTTGCGGAAGCAGTTGTGGACCCAAACGATTTCAAAAATATTTTAAACATTCATCTGATTCAGAAGATTGGTTAAGTACATGCAAAACAACTATAAAGACATACTGGAGGGAAAGCCTGATTATTTCCATTGATTACTGTAAGTCATTTACATGCTTTTATATGCTTATCTTTACATAATTATTCTCTGATTGTTATGAATACTTCACAAGCATCCACATCTAATAATGATAGCCTTAAACTTTACTTAAATAATGTAGATATTTCGTTTTTACTAAGATTAGTTAAAAAGTCTGAAAAAGTATTTCCTGTTGGCCAAGAAAACCTTAAGAATATATATCTTGATATAGATTATGCTTGCAAACATAATATAAGATTTGATCCTGTAGAAACTAGTAGAAGAATAAAAAATATAAATGATACAATAATTGAATATAAAGATATCGAGGAAGAAGTTTCAGAAGGAATTATTCTAGGATATATAACTAAAGAGAATCAACCAAAAGTCTTTGAAAAATTAACAAGATATAGAGAATATTTAGGACAAATTGAAAAATTTAAGAAAATGTTACATAATCCTGATTAAATTTACTAATCAAGGAGAAAAAAATAATCCTGAAAAAATCAACAACTAAAAGATAAAGGATATATCTTGCAAATATAAAGAAGAAGGGTAAAATAGTATTTTTATAGAATCAATTTTATATTATTAAAAATCTTTGTGCGTGTCTGTAAGATATCTGTCAACCAGTAGTCTGTAAGTGTAGCATGATCCATAAACTAATAAATACTGATTTTTTCAACCTCTTATTAATGGTGCCATCTGAAAAGGTCAAGATCAGTTTTTTTTTTTTTTAAATAGAGTTTCAAACTGAAACACCATTTTTAATTTTAAATAGTTAAAAACACTAAGAAATTCTTTATTTCACTTTTACCAACAATTATTTATTGTTTTCACTGAGGGTCCGTTTGATTGTAGGGTAGAAAATGGGTGGAAAAAAGATATTTTACAGGGAAAAGATTTTTCTAGAAATTATTTTATTGAGAATTATAATTAATTGTATTTGATTGGTATAATTTTCTATAGAAAACATTAAAAGTTTGTTGTCCGTTTGATTTCGTTTTTTATGAAAATTGTACATTAAAGTGATAATATTTTCTACTGTTATGTCTAGAATTTGTTCCAATTATCAAAAATAAAAAAAATAAAAAATTTAAAAAAAATAATCATACCGAATATCATTCGTTTGACTTTTTTTTTTTGGCATGAAAATTGTCAATAAAAGTGAAAATTTTTTTATCATTGTGTTTAGAATTTCTTCAAATTGCCAAAAAAAAAAAAAAAAAGCCCTGAAAAATATTTTCCCACCAAAATATCAAGAATTTATTTTCCTCAAAAATGTGGAAAATTTAGAAAGTTGAAAAATGGAAAATCCTGTCTATCAAACGGACCTTAAGTTTTTAGTTAATTTATATTTTTTAAGATGTCAATAGCTAAAACACTTAAATATAATTTAAATAAAATAAGGATATAATTCGTCCCATTAAGTTAAGATCTGACCGGATTAACTTAATCCAGATTAATCCCAGGTGCTATTCGTGCCCAACACCGATTAAATGTGCCTCAACTATTGAGTTTGATGCATTTGTGTTTTCCTCAACTATTGAACCAAGATTGATAAAAATGCACTAAGCATGATTTTTTTTCTCTTGATGGTGATGCAGCTGAACAATGCCAGTATAGTTCGGCGGCCGCAGATGATATATTTTCAAGTTTTGACAAGAATTTATGCATTGGATAGGTACCAAAACAAACATTAGGCAATTCTTTAAATCATTATTGGTTAGTAGTATATCTTACATTTAAGAAAGTGATACTTGAGCACTTTGATCAACTTATGAGAATCAAGTGTTGGGAGTAAAAGAAGTCTCACATCGGCTAGACATGGAAAATATGAGTTTATAAGTGTAGGACAATATCTTCATTTGTATGAAGCTTTTAAGGGTAAATTCCAAAAAGCAAATTCATGAGGGTTTAGGTCCAAAGTGGACAATATCACACCAATGTGGAGATATATAGTGTCCATAAACCCAATCAGTGGTATCAGAGTTTAGGGCCTAAAACTTAGCCAGTGGAAAGCGTGGTGAAAGTCCTCTAATTAGCCTTACGATCTGACTAAAAAATCATCCGCGTTTGCGGTGCTTTGTATCGAAAGTCTTCCTGACATAAAAAATATGATGGTCGGTGGGTCCCATTTGGTCGATGGCGACAGCAATAACGACAGTACAAGATGATTGGCAGATGAATTATCGTTTGAAGGGAGACCAGAATGATGTGGTCCTTCGTTTGAGGAGAGGATTGTTGGGAGTAAAAGAAGTCTCACATCGACTAGACATGAGAAATATGATGAGTTTATAAGTGTATGATAATATCCTCATTGGTATGAGGCATTTTGGGATAAAACCCAAAAAACAAAGGGAAAAATAAAAAATCAGGTGTATAGTTTACACCAATTCACAAATAAGGTTTATAGTTTGAAAATTCAAAAATTAGTTTTTTTTTTTTTTAATTCTAATATAATATAATATAATTAACTCACCTCATCTTCACCACCCCTACTGCTCCGGGGACTATTCCGGCGACCATTCCGACTACCACTCTTCTCCAACGACTATTCTGACGATCGTTCTGATGACTGCTCTGATTCCGACAATTATTCCAGCGACTATTCCTACGACCATTTTGATCATAGATCTACAATTTAGTTAGTCACATATTATTTTTCAGTCACGGATAATAATTTTTATACGCCATAGATTATTTTACGGTCACAGCTCAAAAATTTTGTATGTCACAATTATTTTGTTGGTCACATATTTCAAAATTAGTTAGTCACAGATCATAATTTATTGGTTACGCGGTCACATATTTCAAAATTAGTTGGTTACAAATTATATAATTTTTAGGTCACATGTAACAAAATGGTTGGTCACGAATTATATTTTTAATCACAGATTACCGAATTTTGGTCACATACGCCAGATAGTGGGTCACATACCACCGCCACTTACGACCACCTTCACCTCGGCACCACACCACCTCTGCACTATTGCCACGACTACGACCACTACCACCGCTTCCATGACAACCACCACGACCAACATTACCACTACCCAAACACCATGACAACCAGTAGTAACACCATCATCTCTAAAACCACCACCAAAAACCACCAGATCCGCCACCACAGTTACAACCATGGAATCGTCGCCGCACAAAACACCACCACCACCCGCAGCCAACTTCACAACCACCAGCACCCACCCACCAGCCACATCACCAACACCGTCTCCAATCTGATACTTGCAAACATTAAAAAAAAACCCCAAAAAATTGGCACCGACAGAGTCGCTTGTGAAGAGTCACCGGCCTCTGCGCCGTGATGAATTGTCGGAGCAATTGCCGCCGTCACCTCACCACCACCACCACCACCATATCCAACACCACCGCACCACCTATCTGCCACCATCTCAAGTCCCTAAACCACCCAACCTCGACCAAATATTGGTCACATACACCAAACACCCAAACTCGACTCCGATCTACCAACAACACCATCACAACACCACAACCATACACAAAAACGCCGTCAAACCCACCTACCGCCAGAGCTACTGCACACTGGCAGAGTCGTCACCACCACCACACCCACAACAAACACACCTCCCACCACCCATACTCTCACAGCATCGATCCCAGTCCCAGCACCACCAACTCGTTGCACAACCATCGATCGCAAAAGCAACTCTAGTCATCGTGCATCTTGTTGACGGCGTCGTCTTCTTGCAACGCCAATTTTGGACAGAGAGAGGGGAGTAAGAGAAAGGGTTGTGAGAGAACGAATAGTGAAAATGAATTAGGGTTATTGTGAATTATTAGTATTATAATATAATTTAAATATTCAATTGATACCTGATTTTTGAATATACAAACTTTGGACCTAATTTTTAAAAAGCTATCTTTAAACCCCTGATTTTTTGTAATTTCCCAAAAACAAATCCATGAGAGCTTAGGCCCAAAGTTGTCAATATCACACCAATGTGGAGATATATGATGTCCATAAACCCAACATCAATTAACATGATAATATAAAATCATACAGCACTCATTGAACATTGCGGGAAAAATTACATTTGCAGTTAAAGGAAGGGCAAGTTATCCGCAAGACTTCTAGAGCGGTTTAAACATATTACTCATAATCGGACATGATTGCGACGGCATGATACAAATTTCAGTTAAAAACAGAAACAAGAATGTGCAAAATGGCTTTTTTTGGCTATGTAGGGGGAAAGATAGTGATTGGCTATCTCTGAAGTTTTCTCCGCAGGAACAAATATTTGTGTTTTGCCAGAAGCTATTCTGTTCCCTGTTACACTGGCATAGAATCGGCTGCGGTACGCTGGTACAAAGACATCACTTTGTGAGCATATGTTGAAGTCTATGAATTGTTCATATTCACGACCCTCGGCGCCCATGAATTTTGCCCTCTCATATGCAGGCACAATTGCGTCCTATTACAATTTCAAAGCCATACAGTGAAGTTACTGAACTGAGAACACAAAATAAAGTAACAACTGGTTAATCAGTAAAGAAGTTATGCAATTTAGTTAAATGGATTCTAGAAGTTTTTAAAAAAGTATCCATTAGCAGGGTCATTTGAATTCGATCGTACACTAAAAAGTTCATCTTTCTTCAATTGATATACAAGAAACGTAGAGAAACCTCCACGTGGGATCATTTGAAACAGCAGTCTATGTAGGATGACAAGAAGAGCACGAACTAAGATAAGCATTATATGCAGATGGGCACATAATGAAATTAAAACCTATAATATCTTCTACTAAGATTCAGAATACAAGGGCAGGCATTACCTTTGTAAATGTGTTGGGGAAAATATCCCTCAATGCATCAAGCCTACTATGCCATCCAGTTTGAGTCAAGTATATTGTTGTTTCCTTGTGAAAACCAATCTTCTTCAGAAATTCACCAATTTCTTCAGCATTATAACAGCGTTTACTTGAAACAACATTTTCATGGCACCTCTTCTTTCCCAACATATCAAATCTCAAGTCCACCGCCACAAAGCGCCCACCCATTTTTTGGCTCATGCTCCGTAGTGTCCCAACCATTGAATCAACAAATTCAGTCAAATCCGATTGCAGCTTGAGACTTCCAAATGAAGCCAGGCATTGGTATGCATTTGAGCGCGTGGTTTCTTTCGACTTTTCCACAGATGACACATCAAAGTAAGTTGCAAGCCTCAAGTTTCTTTTAGTCCTAAATAGGGGTTCGATTGTAGAAGTAATGAAATCCTCGGACACCCTATTATGGACTCTCACAGCAGTGACTTTCATGCTTGATATTTCAGCAGGCTTAACCTTGGCTACTTGGACTACTCCATCCAGGCTCGCCACAAACTTCTTGACATCATAAATTTCTTCAAAGTCTCTGAAACGGATTCAAATATGATAGAACTTTTGTTATGAGTTTTCTTTATAACTTTCTTTTACTAGGCTCGTGAAACACGCACTCCATCAAATAGTAAGCATATCAAATGAAACAAAATTCAGAAAACAATAACCGTGTTATGGATTCAACCTAAGATTTCATTGCCTGTGAACATTGCTTATATTAATTCATTTGTTATTCATTTTGATATTCACAAGACTCTTTTTGATGTTAAAGTTTTGTAGCATTATATATGAGATATTGGTCTGATTAATATTGATGGCTCTGACATATTCTTCTGACCATCAACAATCTAAAAGAAATATAATTGTAGATTCTTGTTCATATGTGCAAGGACAGACCTTTTCTCCCCTAGTTTGTTTCCTCTGATGTCAGGAAGCACTAGTGTTGCTCCAAGATGCCTAGCCACTACCACAGCATTTGCAATCTGAGAGACAATAAGAAAAAGTGGATAATAATGGACATTCTTTCACACAACATGACTAAAAACAAATATGTATTCAGAAGAGTTGAAGCTTTTTGCTGCTTAAACATTATTTGAAATTTGCCTAGGGAGGTCACTGGTCTGACTGAATCAACCTGATTACCAGATTACGTTCCTTGAAAAGCTTTTGGCTTAGTATCCCTTGTATCAGCAAAAGATTTTTGTTCATAAAAACAAAATTGCAGTGCAAATTGGTGGTCAGGACTGTCTGTTTCACATATATGTCTTCATACAGTCCTAATAATCAGGGACTTGATCTAATAGTCGAGAATCTAGCTATAAACTCGTAGTCTGGCATCAAGTCCCCATGTCGTCATCAACAGCCTACCTTTATCCCACAACTCAAACAAACAAATAAAAGAGAGGAAAGAAGAAAGCAAGCAGCATGATTTTCAAGTAATAATAATTCCTATCTGTGCCAAGCAGGCCCAAAAGGACCAAATTTTTTTAATAAAAAAGGGCCCATGCACGCGACAGGTTAATTGCCAAGCTGTCCAAGGATTTTTCCCAGTAAACAGGCAGTGCTGATATAGAAGGTAGGCCAAACCCACTTTATACATCTCATACATATTACATAATATCCCCTTTTTTCTCAGAACCTCAAAATTAAAAAAGTGAAGGAAAAATAGCGTACCTGTAAAGCATGGTGCTCTGGGCCATTATATAAAGAAAAAAAGACATATCCACTGGACTGCTTTTCTTCTGCGAAAGGAACAGAAAAGATGAAGAATGAAGCAACAGCTACAACTAAAAGTTTCTGCAAACGTGTCTTATTTAAGACTTACTGAAAGAGGGGATTTTCCAGCATGGTTTTGGTACTTCATTATGTTCTTTAAACGGACCGTAACTATTTTCATTCAGCTTAACCCCTTGTGTGTTGCTTGCATTTTGTTGGTTGATCCTCTGAGATGCCTGTACTGGTTCCTGCAAAAAATATGAAATTTTGTGCCTATTTGAGCAACATACTCTGTTTTCAGTTAAGAACATTTAATTTATATAAGTGAAGTTTTCAAATCTTTTGTTCACTCCTCTGTGCTCCTCCGTTCTTACCGCGTAATAACTTGTTGTGACCCATTTTTATAATTAAATGACATTTAATGGATTCAAGTTGATAAATTTTCATTTCCTTGTATTTGTAAATAGAAATTTTATTTCCTAAAAAGAAATTAGAAAGAATCAAAACAGTAATGAAATGATTGAAGTTAATTATTCTTCTTCTTCTTCTAATTACTTCAATCCAAAAATATACTTAACTTTAAAACTAATCTTATCCATCAGGTAATGAAAGGAAAAAACAAAATTTTGGCTTCTACTTTACACTCTTCAGTTTTAGACCAAGTATACTATCACATAAACTGTTGGCCAGAAGCTCTGGAGTAGCGATATTGTTTAAGAAAACACAATTCCAGGAAAATAAGATCAAAGGGATAAATTGAATAGAATTAATTTATGAACTTCAGTTTAAAAGATGGTGGAGTATTTGTGTGTAGATCTATTAAACTGACATATAACCGCGCCTCGATCATATATAGAATAATGAAGCTTTAGAAAAAACCTACCAGAAATGGATCAATATGGTCTTTTTTAACCATATTCCCAAGCATTATGAACATAGAAAATGTCAGTATGGCTCCCAGCACCTGCCTTAAATCTACTGCCATTTTTTTCTCTGACCTCTCTTCTCTGTATCTCAAGTTTTCTCTCTTTCTCTGTGTGTACATATAATATTACTCCCCCCCATATATATATGCAGGTTCTCTCTCTTTTTATGATTTTGTCTGTTTATCAGCCATTAGAGAAGGACAGTGCTCACCGCCTGAAAATAGGCTGGACAGCAGAAAACACCAGAAAGAGGCTTAAATTTGAGAAAAGACAATTAAGACAGCTAGGAAATGCATGCAATGCACTCACAGAGGAAGAAAATCCAAACGGTGGCAGATAACTTTTCCCCCATAAAGCTAGTTAGATTCTTTACGCAAGGGAGAGTAGATGGCTATGTCAAATGGAAGAGTAGTTAGTGAGGGCTTTGCTAGAGTCACTGACTAGCCACACCACGACTCTTTCCATTCTATGATTTCCTTTGTATTTGATGCCAATAGCGGCTTTTGTTAATTCGTTTATTTGATAATGAGAAAGTGATTACTTACATGTATTAATTAATTTATTGTCAAGGAAAGAAGGTTATTTCTGGGTGTATGTATAAAATATAATTTTTCATGGTGTAACCAGTGAACATGTAGCAGTAGCATAGTATATAGACGTGTGTGCATGTACAAACTTGGGTGTCTTACCAACACATGTATGCAAATGGTTCAATAAAGCTAAAGATATAAAGTATTTTGCCACATATATGTAGAGGAATCAATGCCACGTGATGCTTATGTACAACAAAGAACATTTCATTGTGGAAATAATTGTTAAGAGCTAAAAGGCACGCATCATCTGCATGTACTTAATGAACTTAGTAAAAATTAAATTGTCTCAAGTATCCAATTCATGAGATTATTTTTAGGGTAAATTAGCTCTATATTGCCTTCATTTAATTTTATTTGGCTTTCTTTTCCTAAATTATTTTAGATGTTTCTCATTACCTTTCCATTAGAAGAAGAATGTGTGTGTTTATTCCAGTGTTTTAAAAGCCTCGGCGAAGTTTAGGCATAAAAAAGCGTTTTTTTATTTTAAATTTTTAATCATTGTAAAAAAATTCGATAATTCAAATAATACATACCAAACATCTAATTATAAAATACTGTATTTACTTAATAACTCTTACATAAAGATAAGTTTCAAAATCATAATCACACGTAGATAATTTGTAGCTTAAATCCTATCTAATATAACTTTTTTATCGGATTCCAATTCAATATCTTCTTCTTCATCTAATTAGCCCCCGTCTGATACAAAATCATCATTGTCGGGCTCCCTTATTTCATTTTGATCATTCTCAAGCTACTGAGTCTGAACTGTAGGTTTTATTAAAAAAAAAAAAAGGACAAAATTGAGCCTTTAAAATTTGGGCCTGAGGCGGAGACGCGCCTAGGTGTCCCTAATTACTAGGCATGCCCAGGAACACCTAAGCGAGCATTAAGCGGTCAACATTATAGTTGACCACTTAATTTCCGCTTAGGCTCAAGGTGAAACATTTTCATCACGATTCCCGATATGCCTAGGCGCTTTTAAAAACACTGATTTATTCATAAACTAAGGAATCTGTCACTCTACTACATCACAAGCAGTTGGCTACAGCAATCCCCATCAGTATGAATGTCACATTCAGACGGATATTAAGGTCTACTGACGCCTGGCATCTCTCTTTTGTACTTTCTTCTGTGCACAAGACACCTAGTTTTACGGAGGAGGTCTCCTTTTAATTATAAAGAAATGGAATGAATTCAGCCAAATGAATGCATAAACAAACAAGAAAATTCTCATTAATGTCAGCATCGAGTTATTAAGATATGAAATATCACTATGGATTCAATAGAAGGGTTATTCTAGAATTGTAAAGCTTATTTCTCCAATTAAAATCAGTGATGATTGTTAAAGTTTAAATAATAATTGTTATCTTTCTTTAGATGTTATCATAAAACTTTAAGGAAAAAAATGGACAACGAAAGTTTAATTATTATTTATCAAACCTCCTTTCTTGGCGATGATTATAATGCAAGCAATGAATTTTGTGTCAAGATATCATTTTCTATGGAAATACAAGCATATGTTGTGTAAACAGCAATAATTTTGAAGCAGTCTTTCTATCTCAAAATCACACACTATCACTCGTGAAATGGTTTAGTTGTTAATTTGTATCCCTTTCTTTATAATATATTATACTTTAGTTATGGAACGACTTTCTACCTAATTACTTCTGAGATGCTCAAGGTACAGGTAAGGTGATTCAACAATCTTAAAGAAAAAGGAAGCTAAATCCTATCTATTATGCTATCCAATTCAGTCTAATACCTGGTAACAAAATGCCCTTAAGGTAGAATTATTAGAGTTTGTATTGGGAAATTTGTAAAGGATTTTAGAAGTCTGTAGAAGCCAGATTATGCTCAGACTTGAACTTTTAGACAAATGCTGTTTCAGTCTCTATACTTCTATTTATTGGATGTTGATTGATTTTTAATAAATGATTACGGATATCATACCCATCTATTAGATTTTACGGGAACAAACTTCTCTATTTCTTCATTTATTGTCTAATGAGATATTTACCTATTATATAGGAAGGGAAAGAAAGGCAACATTCTCCCCTTTTCTTTTTTTTTTCTTGGACAAAAGTTTGAAAAGCATATGTCAAACCGTTGATGAATAGATGAATCTGATCTACACATTGGGGGGGGGGGGGGGGGGGGTGTTAAATATTAAATCTAAAAAATAAATGCATCTTTTGTCTAACAATTTGAGCTTTAGAAAAAAGTGGTTCAAAACATTAATAGCTAAGCTTGCTAGTTCTACATCTAAGTCGCAATTAGCATGGCCAAACTTAAAGTTTTCCATTATGCTTGAACATGTAGTATAGATGTATGTTTGTGCGCGCACTTTTAGTGTTGTACCAACACAAAATTGCAAATGGTTGTATTGTTTGAAGCTAAATGGAACATAAAGCATATAGCTATACATGGAGCCATAGTTTAAAAAGGCTTATTCGGGTACCTAGGCATTTTATCATTTTTAGGCGAGGCATAAGCTTTGAGGCGCCTGGAGGTTTAAGCCTCAAGACAAACCAATAAATATACAAAATGAAGTAAAGATGCTAAAATATGCTCATATAAATCATAACAATCTTAAAAATCTGTAATAAAACATCAAATTTGGAAGTCAAGCTTGCAAATAACAATAAAATATATTAATAAAATATCAAATACGATGTCAAGTGTTAGCAATCACGAAATAAAACTATAATAGAATCTTCAAGGAATCATTAATGTCATCCTCGTCATCACTATTAGTCTATTCTCATTCTTTGTCATCATTTTCCACTAGCTACCGTGTATTCTCCTTCCCCTTCCCCTTCGTGGAAAGACAAAAAAGGAAAATAAATGGACTTATAAAACATTCCAGATTGTGAAAAAATTACCCAAAAAGCCAAGACTGATAACAAAATGTACACAAAACACAAGACAAACAGGCTAACAATTTAGACCCCTTGAGGCTTAGGCATAAGCCTCACAAATGAGCCTGAAGGTATATTATTTTGTGAGAGGGAGAACGTTGTGGAATTTTAGTTTGTCCCTTTTTTGCAAGGAATTTTTTAGATCTTCATTAATCATTTATGTTACTTAATTCCACTTATGGGTTCCTGTAATTTACAATTAATTAAAATTAATTTCAATTGTTTCCTTAAATTAAATAAAAGGAAGATGAAGAAAAAGAAACACGTGCAAGAAAGCTAAAAAATGTGGCTTGAAATTAATGGTTATGAAGATAAGTGCACATAACGTCTACATGTAATTTTTTATTAATATTTGTTCAAAGAGGGAGTCTAATGTTTAACTAGGTGATTATAACGTTTGTCTAACAATAGTTTATTCGTGAGTATTTTATGGTGAATTTATTCTATATCACCTTGGTTTAATTAGGCTTTCTTTAAGAAATCATCACCAACATTTTAAGAACAAGAATTAAAAAAAAATCCAGAAAATTCTGGGATTTTCACAGCTTGCTTCACCGACATAGTAGAAAAATCTAGACAATTTTTTGACATTATCATCACTGCCATACTAGAAGATTCAGGACTGCCATTAATGCGCGCGCATGCGTGCGTGTGTGTATGTACTATATGTGTGTCTGCTATATGTATGAGTGAAAATGAGAATGAGAGAAAGTGAAGGCATTGAGTAAGAGAGAGAGTGCACGAGAGAGAATAAGAAAGAGATAATTTGTGTTGTCTTTGTTAAATATTAAATTAGAGAGGCAGTTGTGTGTGCAAGTGATTTTTGAATAATGTAATCATTTTATTTGGTGTTTAAACTCATCATTATTTTCCTAAATTATTTTAGACACTTCTCATTACCTTTTTTAAATAGAGAAGAACTTGTGCTTACTCATTAGGGGATTGTCACTCTAATGTCTTACAAACCGGATGTTGTAGCTCATTAGTAGCAATGACACACTTGAACACTTATTATAGCTTACATGATGCTTGGCATTGTCATATTATGATGGCTTCCTTTTCATATAATTACAAAATATTCTAAGCAAAACATATGAATCAACAAACGAGATTTTTCACAAATATGCATTGAGGTATTAAATATAGATTGACATTATAGATTCAATAGAAGGGTCCATCATCGAAATACAAACTAGCATATTTCTTCAATGAAAATCACATGTTTATTGAGCATTATGAATATAAATATTAACTTCGCCCACTATCTAACAATTTGTACTTTTTCGTAAAACAGTAATATTATGTATGCCATTAGATGTACGAAAAAATGTAAACATTAGAAAAAAATGTTTCCACCAGTTTATGAAAAAATGTATGACAACGATATTGTGTATGAAATTATTTGTACTTTTGCCAATTGTTGCCACCAGTTTATGAAAAAAATTACAGGTCAAAAAAATGAATTTGACATTAGGGACACGTTAAAGATAAAAATATAAACAATATTTTTCTCTTTAACAACATAGTTGTCCTTGACATTTAATAATGACACCCTTTTATCCAAAAAAAAAGAGAGAATTCTTGTGGGAAAAGAAATTACATAAATTTACTTCATAATGCGAAGAAGAATGTCTTATTTTCCCTTTATTAATATTTTTGTTGGCTTCCTTAATTACACATTAATTCCTAGATTAATTAAGAGTCATGTCCAAAGAGAAGTCATGAACCTTGATTCAGGAAGGATGCATGTTGTCGGATACTTGGATAATGTGCAAACACTTCAAGAAAACAAAGTATCTCCTATGAGAACTGGGATTGCTACACCTAGAAAATCATTACCAACATATGAGGTAACAAGCAAACCATAAGAGAGAGGGACACAAAAGCAAGAGCATACTTAGAGAGGGACATAAAAGCTCTACAGGGAAAAACTATGTTAAGTATCCTCTGGCTCTTTCATTGCTCTTCACTTGAAATATCTTTCAGAGAAAATGATGTAAGAATTGATTAATCTTCTTCTTGAACTTTAATTAAATCAGACCTGGAAGTTTTTTATGAGAGACATACAAGCTTGTGAGAATGATCTCTTGAGTCTCTCCCTTTGTTTATTTATTGGAATATATCATTTAGGGGATAGTTATTCGTACAATTGAGATAGAAAATTTATTTAATGCTATCGTTGTTAGCTTATATACAGATTCAATGTTGCTTTGACTTGAATTCTTATTTTGATGTACACAACACGGGCATAGAATTGTGTTTACTTAAATATCTGTCTATTTTTTCCACACACACACACATATAAATCATTGTTGTATTTTGTGACTTATTCGATGCAGATTTAATTTTAGTCTAAGTTAGGTTTTGTCTCTAAAAATTAAGTCTAGGTGTTCGAAGTTCTTGATTTTGGTTAAGACCACCATCTCTATTGTTAAATATCATGATGTATGGAGTGAAGAAAAAGATTGGCATAATTAATCATACGTGTAATCAATGTTATGAATTTAGCTTAAAAGAGCGTTATATTATTTGGGTACTTGGATTCATGACCAAATGTTGTTACCAAAAAAATGATATTTCTGCTTTCTTATGTCCAATCTCAACAAACAGTCTCTTCTTCAAACTTGACTTTTTAATGTATATTCGTTTCTTAAAATACCAAATAGTTTGCCTATGAAAATACCACTTTTCACCTAATTCCTTTTGAGCTGCTCACAACATTAAAAAATCCAAATTCAAAGCCTTGTGTAATAATATGTTCAAACATTTTATACAACCAAAGATGCTAAAAACCAAATTCCTATTCTCAATATTAATTACAGCCATCCAAACATAGCCATAATGAGTTTTTGTTTAAAGTTGTATCTTTATTGCATTTGTTTAAAATATCACAAATAACTTTGTAAATTTCAACTTCTAAATAATTCTCTTTGTTGCCACCTTAAGGTAAGTTTTCAAGCTGACATTCGTGAAGTAGTAAATTGTTTAGTTCATAGATTTTTTTGGAGTCTGTAAAAGTCAGATATAAGAGTTTTTGATTGCTTAGCCCTTGTATTTTTAGTCTGGTTCTGCTTTAGCGGTAAACTTGAGACTATATTAATTAACTTCATTAGCAGATGTTGAACTTCAAATAGTCTAACAGTGCACACAAATATCTTAATGTAAGAGTTTAAGGCAACATTAATACTCTTTATTTTATTGTTAACTTATACTAAAAAGGAAATACTTGCATTTCTATGTTACATTTATAAGAAGAAGCAATCCATATTTTCCCTTATTTGGACAAAACTTTGATAAATTGTCCTTCCATTCAGAAATGTTCATAGATGAATGGAAGTATTTTGTGGTCCCACTATATGTTAATTACTAACTAGGCCTCTGTTTGTTGCAGATTAAAATCAGATTTTTAGTAGATTTTTATAAAAGTTGATGACATGTGTGGTTAACAAGTTGTGGGTCCTATAAAATGTGTGGTTAAAATTAATTGTTGACTTTAACTTGATCTTTATTACAATAACACCTATGGCGACGAGAAGTTCCACCAATGAATGTTAAATTCTGGTCGCTGAAGATCATCAGCAACTGGAATTTCCATCGAATAATCTGTTGGAGAAATATGCTCGGTGGTGAATACGGAAGGAACGTCTACTATGTCGCAAAACTCAACAAGGAAATTTCCGATCACATTTGTTTTTAAAAAGTGAAAATTATCAGCAATGCGTGAGATCGGCCTCTTTTCTAGAAATTATAGAGACGAATGCTTAGTAATCACTTATAGGTTTGTTTAGAATACATTATATTAAATAAGCGATAATTAGACAATTAAATCTCATATTATCTAATCCAGTATCATTATTCCTCTTCATGCAAAAAACATTTCATTCTATAGTTACTATAATAACAAAAAGAAGGAAAATAAATTAATGGCAAAAAACTATTCAACATTTCTTCATCGCACCATATTCAGAACTAGTGCAGAAACTGCTAACTGCGTAAATGCACAGAATTCATCTATATTCAAATTAATTAACATAACTCACCATTATTCACTTCATCTGTAACTTCATCGTCAGATTTCCAAACAATATCTTTCAACCCGGTCGAGAGGTTCTTGTAGAACTGTATATCAAGAATAAAAGATATAAGCTATTAATATAGTGGGGACAAAAATTGGTCCTGTGAAAAATGGCACTCTAGATCCTTTAAAAGCACCGATCAAATTAGCCTAAGCCCACAAAACCACGACTTATACGTCAAATGTTTGGTGGAAAGCAATCTAATAATGAAAAAGCTAAAAAAAAAAAAACGCTTTGATTCCTATACAACAGCACATTATACCTCATTACTGGTTAAAACCGTGCTTATTGTCTATAATAAGCAAGAACAATAAATAATGCTCTGCCAAATGATAAATATTTAAATCTACAAATAATGTTCTAATGTGCAATTGTGAGAAAGTTGAGCATTAAGGTAAAGAAGATTTTATATAAATCTCCTTATAGTAATTTTCTTCACGCCAAATCTTTAGTTTCTGAGATTATCCCATTTACAGGAAATTCTGATATGAATCAATATATATATATTTTTTCCACTTAACAAGCCCCTGCAGTCAGATGAAAAGTTGGGCATCTTACTTAGGTTATACCATTTACATTCCACTGCTAAGTAGGAAAACATACATTCACAATGAACTTCGGCCCCAGTGCCCCACCTACCCCACGTAGCTCTACCACCAACCCCCCACCCCACACACACACTTCGAAACCAAGATCCCACCCCCACAGAAGTCACGACCATCATTAAAAAAAAGAAAAGAAAACCACCCAAGCCGCCCATGATGCCAAGCCAAAAGCCCCCGCTGGCCACAAACAGACAAAAACACGAAATGTTGAACAAAATAAATAAATAACCTGATGCATTTTCTTCAGAAATTAGATGGTCATACTTCTGGAAAAATTGGAAGAACTGATAGAGTTTGAGAGTTTTGGGAAAATTGGAAGGGAAATGTTAAAACTGGAGGGAAGAGAGGAATTTTTGTTTTGAGTGGGTTGGTAACAACCCTTCGGATTGTGATCAAGGTTGGGGTCAAATGAGTCGAATAGGAAGAACCAAACTCTAGGGTTGGCAACTTATGCCCTGTTAATATTAAAATTGAAAATATAATCGTTATTGAATCTCACTCGTTTAATAAAGTCAACAATAATGACTAATTTTTCAATTTTAATCTTTACCAAACACACTCTCAAATTATCAATTTCGAATCCATCATTATTACTTGAAATTATTTGTGAAAGGTAGAAAATGTAGATAAGAAATCTTCAAAAAGCTAAAATATCTAGCTACATGACTGAAAATAATGAAGTTCAAAAATTAAGATAAAAAGAGAAAATTAAATTGGAGTTTGAAAAAAAATTCTTAATAAATCTTATTTAATACATAACTTAGACATGCTAGAATCTATAGTTTAATTATGGACAATGTTTAAAAATTTTCTACTCTTAAAATGAACTGATATAAAAAAGTACAAAAAAAAAAAAAAAAAAAGATATATAGCTATAACTACGTAGTATCAAGAAATTACGGTCCACATATTGAACTCGTTCCGTTTGAGTTTTAAAAAAAAATTATATTTCAAAAGAGAACTACAAATGTGAGATATTAAATAATGTACATCATAGTCCAAGCTAGAACATATTAAATTCCATTGTTATACATTATAAAAAATACTTAAATTTGTTAACAATACAATAAAATAAGGAAAATGCCCTGCGTTCAGGGCAATTTTTCACAGGGACCTTACATGTCCCTCACCGTAGCGGCGGGTCCCATCCATTGTAGTAGAAAAAATATTGTGGATCCCCCATATGTGTAACCTAGCAGGGGCCTGTGAATCAGGCCATGTACTTGTAGCAACGTCCATAAAATAAAAATGTTCAAATTGCAAAAGAATAAACTCTTTGATTCAACAACTTGCATATCAATTTTAACTTGAACTTTTTGATTCATAAAAAATCAAATTGAAAAGATTAACATGTACTATATCAGTGTTCTAAAAAAGCGTAAATCGTGACTAATTGTGGAGGCAGTGTTTCGACCTTTACAAGTTTAAACGTATTTGAATATTATTTTAAGCTTTTAATCATTTTAAAAATTATTTAATAATTAAAATAATACATATCAAACATTTAAAATTACAAAATATTATATTTACTTAATAATTCCTATCATTAATCAATTATAAAATTTTCAAGTTTTCAAAATGCAAAAATTAGAATATAACTTTCTTACATATAAATCTTTCAAAAACTTAAAATTAAAGTCAAATGAAAGGTTTTTTAAAAAATTAATAAGTTAAGTTTTTTTTTTAAAAAAAAAGACCTTAAAAAAAGAAAAAAAAACTAATAAAGCACGTATAGGAAAAAGAAAGAAATGAAGGAAAAAATTCAATCGTTTAGAAATTGGGAAAAAAAAAACATCTAGGTGCAAAGCGAGGTGCTTTGCCTGAATTTCAAGCCTATACGAGCTTTTTAGAATTCCAACTATAACCTCTAAAATGCAACCATTTGACGTGAGGCGAGAAATAAAAAAGTGGGAGTCAATCTTGATTTTTTAGGAATAAATTCTAAAGTTTTATACATATTACTAAGAAAATTAGAGTATTTAGAATGTATTTTTTTTTTTACCTAGACTATATATTATTAAAATAAAAAATTATGGGGTGTGTTTGAGCCACATTATTTTGAAAGAATGTATTTTGAAATAAAAGATTGATGGAGAATGTGTGGTTGAAAAGGAAGCAAAAATTATTAATGTGATGAAAAATATTATTTTATTGAAGAATACGTAGTTGAAAATGAGTAGAAGAATGAGAATTTTAATGTGTCTCAAACAGTGGCATATAAAATTTTGATTTCATTAAAGTACACGCGGTTTTGATTCAAGGACTAAGAAGTAAGAATCGCTGTGAACTTAGTCGATTCCCGATTTTGATTCTTAATTTATTTTTTTGGAATGGGACCAGTTCGAGAGGTCTAATTTTCAGTTAAAGTGTCCAGACACCAATAATTTGAGGAATTTATTCTAATTGGGAGTAGTAAATAAATAGTCTATTAAATAATGGATAAATAAACAAACATTAATGATTCAAA
Organism: Fraxinus excelsior; assembly: GCA_019097785.1. Taxonomy (NCBI): domain Eukaryota; kingdom Viridiplantae; phylum Streptophyta; class Magnoliopsida; order Lamiales; family Oleaceae; genus Fraxinus; species Fraxinus excelsior. The sequence continues at coordinate 19,893,192 of CM032636.1, read as the reverse complement.
TTATGAAAGTCATAGCATTTTCATTTATGGGCTAAAACTCACCTAAAATTTATTTATGGCCCAAGAATGGCCTAACTTAAATGTTATTGAAATAAGGGAAAAAATCACTTCTCAGACTTTAACTATAACCACTAGAGCTCTCTGAAGCAACGTTGATCCGAAATTCCAGGTCACCAATCCAATAATACAATAAGGTTATAGCCACCAAGAAATTGGGCAATTCATGAAACCGTAACTACGTCAATCATCTTCTAAATCAATAGATTTGTATAGACCGGGTATGTCATTCTAAATCAAATAATTGAATGTCCGTGCAGAGTCACAATGTCATGATTAATTGAGCAGAATTTGTTGATTTATAATTGAACAATTGCATCGAGTGATGTCGATAAGATTTATGGGACTGACAATTATTATGCTGTGAAGATTAGAATGAAGATGTGACCATGATTGATTTATTGTGACTATTAGAATTAATCTGTGATCATGATTGCTTTATGGAAAAAACTAAAATATGTGACATGCATGTAAAAAAAAAAAGTGACGGACTTCAGTTCAATGACATGTTCACTCGTGTGCTTCGAATCTTCTAATATGTCCGTGACCATTAGTGTGCATGCTGAATTCATAAATGCGAATGGTAGTGATTATGTTGTGACTATTAGAATTAATCTGTGACCATGATTGCTTTATGAAAAAAAAAACTAAAATTTGTGTCATGCATGTAAAAAAAACGTGACGTGCTTTTGTGACCTACATAATAATATGTTTTCATGACTAATACAGTGTGTCGTATATTCTTTGTTTCTCAAAATTTTATTATTCACAGATGTTATTTCATTTCCATTTGTCTGGCAGAAATGGAAAAAAGTCACTTTTTTTTATTAATGGATCACAGCTATCATTGGTGTGGATCGATCGTAACTGTGGGTATGTGAAGCTTTTAGATACAGTTATGTCAGAGTTTGGTTTGGATCCTACTAAGGTCGCAGTCAAAATGAGTTATGAGTTGGTTAGCGATCTGCCTTCGGTAACAATAAAGAATGACAATATTGTGTTGTCATACATGGCGTTGAAGAATATGCATTAGGACCTTCCAAGTATCCAATTAAAATTGAGGTCACAGCTGCCGAATGCGTCAAACAGCATATCGCATTACCAATTTGTGTACAATCTAACGAAAAGGAATTCTCGTTACTAGATATGTCAAAAGATATATGTGGATCGGTAATAGAACCATCATGTCATGACTTCAAACATGTGGTCACAGTTGTATCAGTAGCTGACTCTAGAGAAGTGGAGAGAGGAGTGGTTTTCCAGATCAAGGAGATTCTGAAGCTGAGCTTATCCTTATATGCAATCCAAAATATGTTTGAATATGTAGTTGTTCGGTCCGACAAGAAAGATTACCTTGTTAAGTGTAGTCATGATGAGTGTGAATGGATATGCAGAGCATCAAAGCTGGCCAGATCAGAAATGTTTAAAATTAGACACATTACAGAAGGTCACACATGTGCTTCAAACATTGTATTAGGTACTCATAGGAAAGTGACAAAGTCAGTTGTGTCATCTTGCATCAAATACAAATTCACATCATCGCGCACCATATACACTCCAAATGATATACGCAATGACATGTTGCATATATATGGAATATCTTTGAACTATGTGAAGGCTTGGAGATCTCGTAAGGAAACTTTGAAAATGATTAGATGTGACCCGACATAATCATTTAGTCAGATCCATAGATTCTTTTCCATGTTGCAGCAAACAAATCTTAGGACGGAAACAGACATACAGCTTGATGGTCACAATAGGTTCAAATATTGCTTCATGGCATTCGGTGCATCAATCCAGGGATGGAAATTTTGTAGGCTTGTTGTTGTGGTCGATGACACGTATCTAAATGGACATTATGGTGGGACTGTATTCACGATATGTACACATGATAAAATAATAACATATTCATACTTGCTTTTGGGATTTGTGATAATGAGAATGGCAGATCTTGGTCGTGGTGTTTTTAAAACTTGAGGAAGACATATGGGGATAGAGAGGGTTGTGTTTTATATCCGATCGTCATAGTAGTATCAAAAACGCAGTTGAAAATGTATATACTAGAGCATGTCATGGGATCTGTTCATTTCATCTCCTACAAAATCTAAAATCATGCTATGGAAGATCGGGTCACAACATAACGCAAGCATTCAATTCAGCAGTTTGTGCTTACACCTTATCGGAATACAAATATAACATGCAACAACTCGACGCAATTAATAAGAAGATAAGAGATTAGCTGGTAATATAATACATTTTATCTTCAATCTACATTCGTCTACATTTATTGTACCATTGTGAAGTATGTGATTAGCGTCATCATGTTTTTCTATTGTAGTATGGAGTTAGGCCTGAAAAATGGTCACGATTTCACATGCCTACGAATAGATATTCCACAATGACATTGATCATAGTACAGTCGGTTAACGCAGTCACAAAGTTTGCTAAGAACTACCCCTGCCATAGCTTTGTTAGATTCATTGTGTGAAACTACTCAATCTTGGTCTGCAAACATAGACGGACCGCTCAAAGCACTTTCACAACCTTGTCGAGTAAGTACGAAAAGCAATTAAGGGAAATGAACACAGATATGAGAAACTTGAGGGTAATCTCTATGTTTGTGACATGAACTTCATATTTGTGACCAAGCACATCTGACCTGTGACCTAATACATTTCTATCTTTATTTATTTGACTTATTGTTTACATGACTTTGATCGTTAATTAAGGTTTCCCCTGTAAATGAGGTAACATTTTCAGTTACCTATGAAGGTACATCTTTCATGGTTGATATAAAACAACATACTTGCACATGTAGGATGCTTTAAGTATATCAACTACCATGTCCACATACACAGGCTGTCATTGCAAGTATGAAGATGGAACCATATGAATTCTGTTCCTACTATTACACAAGAGAAGCATACCTTACCAAGGAAGCATTTACCCTGTTAGAAATCCAAATAAATGGATAGTGCCTAAAGATTTACACGATAATGTTGTATCAGCACCTAATCAAAAGAGAAGTTGTGGACGGCCTACCGAGAAGAGATTCAAATCAGCATGTGAAGCGAGCATAACTATTAAATGCAGACGATGCAATGAAAGTGATCGCAATCGCAGAACTTGCACCGGCTTGGTTCCATTGAGTCAAACTCAATCGAAAAACAAAGGAACGAAAAGGAAGGCAAATGATGATAGACGGCAACCATATTTAGATGAATTGATTTTTTTCTCATCCAATTTTCGTTTGTAATGTCTTAACAAACAAATATATTCATTCAGACGACGCATTTCATTATTATTTCATTCATTTTGTTACAAATGCTGTGACCACTGAACAACTATTGCATGTTGTACACAAAACTTCGTGGCTTGTGTTGTGACCATTTAAAAGTAACACGTGACTATAGAATAAGACCCGTGACTTGTGCAGTGACAATTTAAAATTAACATGTGACTGTTAACTACAACCTATGACCTGTGGCCATTATGAAAACTCCTAGACTGGTGCTCTATTATGAAAACTCCCAGGCCTGTGACATGTGGTTTGCTTATTATACAAAAACAAGTGACCATTGACAAACCATGTGACCATAGAAAAAAATGTGGGACGTGCACAAACCTCGTGGCTTGTGTTGTGACCATTTAAAGTAACCTATGACCATCGAATAAAATATGTGACCTATGTTGTGACCATTTAAAAATAACATGTGACCATTATGAAAAGTCCCAGACCAGTGCTCAATTATGGTTTCATTCTGTAACATGTAACCATTGAATAAGTAATATGCTACTTGATATAGTAAGATGTAACATGTGACCATGATTTGAAGTCCAGACAACAACATCAAACAAGATAAAATAACTAATTAAATGCAACTAAATTACATCCCAAAAAATGGCCAAAACATGTACCGTGAACAATATTCTTCTGTGCTTTCGTGAGATTTGTTTTAAACTTAGACAACACGCCATTTGTGTTAATAACGATAATTTTACCAGGAAACCAACTTTTCTTTGATATGACGAAAGTCCAAACCTGTATAAAGATCACCAAAGAACGTTGTCATTCAAAAATCTTTAAAAAAAAAAAAAAAAAGCCCTATGTCACAGCCTACACGCATGTATATTGGTCACAAAAAATTTATTTGGTCTCAAATTGAATATATCATAAGTCATAACGAACGTAATAATTCAAAAATCAAACAAAGAAAACCCCATGTGTGGTCACAGACTCCGCAAATGCATACTGGTCACACAAAGAAATTTTGGTCACAAACGGTTTGGTAGATCACAAACATGATTATTTATTCAATCCTACAATTTATAAACCAAACATAGCAAATATCATTGTTTATGGGCCACAATACGTAATATCATTATGCACTAAACTCATACATCACAAATTGGATACAACATAATTCCCAAATGTATAATACACCTTCAATACACGTTACCCATCACTTTTAGGGTTCGAACACATGATTCAATTGAAAGAAAAAAACTGAAAATATCTCCAATACCTTCTTCTCCGACTTCTCTTTTACAGAGCGATTCGATTTTTGTTTTTGGGTAACAAATCATCATGAACTTCCTCCAACTTCCTTTTACCTTTTCTATCAGGTGCCTCAGCTACATTCAACACCCTATCTTCACTCCTTGAATGAACCATTTGGGTTTGGATTTGGGTTTGAGATGTATAAATTTCGAGTTTTGAGTCTATACAATGTGATTTTATGGTGTAACAGTAGTTGCAATTCCACCGAAGAATGAGCGTCGAGTATGAAGATGGACTGTGGTCGTGGCGTTGTGGGCTTGTAAAGAAGGAAGTCGATGAGTGTTTTGATGTTTCGAAGAATATGCAAGTTACGTAGTTTATGACACTTAAATTACGGGAGAATCTGTTATGATATACATTATCAAAAATATCTAATATAATATATATATATATATAATGTTGTATCTAATTAAAAAAAATATCCGACTTTTGAAAAATGAAACTTAAAATCTGATTTTGGAAAATAAATCTTGAAAAGTAGGGAAATGTGTAATTTTTACTTGAAATATTGGGTCTTCTAAAGAAAAAAGGAAAGAAAGGAAAATTTACATATAACAAAGGTTTTATGACACATTTTTACAATACAATTAACAAATTTGTGGAATGTTTTCAAAAATTAGATGGTCACATTTTGTGACCCCAATAAAATATTGTGACATGCAATGTAATTGATCAAGTCACGTAAACACAATTTTGTTTGTTATGAGTACATACTAGTCACAATAACATAGAGTCATAATTACAAATTTTGTTTTCACAAGTACATATATTAATCCCAAATCACAAATTTTATTAGATGGCAAATTATTCATTAATCACACATTACTTAATTTATCGGTCATAATTACCCAATTAAGTGATCACAATCCCTCATCGTCTCATTCATCCCCCATCTCACTCAATCATCCACACTACCTAGATCATCTTGCCATCTCAAATCTACAACCCACCACCATTACTATCACCACCACCACTACCATCCCCACTTGAACCTTATCCACAACCATCAGACTTCGCATGTGACTTAAATCTACCGTTGACACCATAAACGCACCATCACAAATGGCCCCATTATAGACAAGTGCGTTTAGATATGTCAAAACGGGTGGGTCGAGCCAGACCGGACCGCATACTAAAAAGCCCGTGCACAACCCACTTTAAAAAAAACCTGCCCATGCAGGCTTTCAGGAAGGGCCGGCCCGAATCGGGAAAAAAAGGATGTGGCCCGGACCGGACCGACTGCCCGCATGGGCCGATTTTTTTCCAGGCCATTCGGCCCACCCGTTTTTTTTCACCACTATTAAAATAAATGGGAAATAATACATTTTATAATTAGAGTGAAAATCGATAACAGTTACATAAAAATAAATTTTACATTGATTTATTTTTCAATAAATTTTACATCAATAACATAAAAACTTACACTTTTTCGAACAATATTTTGCCTATTTATAAATTTATAGTTAAAGTACATCACAACTAGGTTGACATCTACTTAACTATAATTTCGTCATTACAAATCGGATTCTATTCATCTATGGTAAGATTTTTAAGGTCTTGAGCAATATCGTCAGCAACTCTATCTTGCATTCTTCTATCTGCAAATAACCAATCTTTCACGCAGGTGAGAGTTTCTAAAATATCTTCTTTAAGTCTTGATCTTCTTTCATCTAGCATTTTGTTACCTGCATTAAAAGTAGACTCCGATACCACTGTTGAGACTGGAACTGTTAGTAGATCTCGGGCCATTTTTTATAATATTGGATATGACCGTATATTTAACTTCCACCATTGTAAAATATCTAAGTTGTAAACCTCGTCTTGTGGAATTAAACTGTAGTAATCAAATTGATAATATCTTTCTAATTCAGCTGGTGTAACATTCTGATTTGAAAATGAACAAGTAGATGAAGTAAAAGACACATTGCGTTTCTTGGCTATTAAAGAAAAGAAAGAACTTTTACTTTTAGAAGCCGTAGCAGAACTTGTATTAGAAGGAACATTTTCATTATTACCATATTTCATAGCATAACTATTATACATTTCATTAATAAAACATTCTATTTCCCGATTTGTAATACTTATATTGAAAGATAAATTTTCAAAAAGTTGGTCCATAGCACACTGAACTCCAAAAAATTTAATACGAGGATCCCTTACAGCTGCAATTGGAAAAATCATTGGCATATTTTCGTAATATTTTCAAAACTTGTCCTCCATTGTACAAACAATATCATAGAAAAATGGATTGTCTTTATGACTTGAAAATTGACTAGCAATTTCTACAAATTGTAAAAGCACAAGATTACTCGTTGGATAATAAACTCCGGAACTAGTTTTTGTTGCTTTATAGAATGGTTTCAAAAATTTCATGACTTTAAATGCAATGTTCCAATCAAAATCATCTATATGAAATTGATGTTGCTTTGAATTAACGAAAGCATTAATAACATCTGTATAACCAACACGCAATTTTAACATAAGAAATGTTGAATTCCACCTATTTGGAATATCATCAATAAATTTTCTTCTCCTCAATCCAAGATTTTTACAAATTTTCCCAAATTCTTGTTGTCTAGAATCTGAACAAGAAATGTAGTTAATAGCTTCTCTAATTTTTTAAATTTGTAGTGTTATTAATTTTAAACCATCTTGTACTACTAAATTATATATATGACAAACACACCTCATATGAAATAATTTAGAGTCAAACGATGGAGTAAGTGTCATTTTCAAAAGTTCAATGCATACAGTATTTGCACTAGCATTATCAAAACTAATGCTAAATAATTTGCTCAATACATTAAATTCATTAAAAACTTGGAATAAATTCTCACATAAATTTATTCCATTATGTGGATATTCAAGTAAGCGAAAAGCAATAATTCTTTTGTGAAGTAACCAATTATTATCAATAAAATGTGCAGTGACACATGCATAATCATTGTGATTACATCAAGACCAACAATCAGATGTAAAACACATAACTCCATCAAAATTGTTAAATTCAGTTTTTAATTTTTCAGCCATTGTATGAAATAATTTCAAGATATCTGAGCGAGCAGTATTTCTACTTACAGACCGATAAGCGGGTTGAATATACTTTTGCATAAACTCCTCAAAGTATCGATCTTCTGCCAAAGTAAAAGGCATCTTGCTTGCTGTAAAAAATTCAGACATTCCTACTCTCATTCGATCCTGCGAATAATAAAAATTAGAAAAAGTAACTGTTCCACTAGCATTAGTAAAAGAAGTAATTTGAGCTTGTTTAGTATCTAAATGCCCTCTTTCATTCATGTGTTTATCTTTGTGTCATCGCAATGTACCCGCGCCTTGACCTTTAACTCATGCATAACTCTTTCTGCAAAGAGTGCATATTACTCTTTTGTTTGGTTCATCTATTGTAAAGATTTCCCAAACATCAGATGTGTGCTTTTTATTCATTCGCTGTTGAGAAGATCCAATATTTGAATCATTATCATCTTCCAAATTTATTGGAGAACAACTATCATGTAAATTGAGATTTCTTGAAAAAAAAATCGTGAGAATCCATAACACTTCAACAAAAAGTTTTGAAATAATAAGATGAAAAGAAAGCACAAAATACTAAATATTAAAAATATTTGATGAAAATATTAAGAGAGAATGAGAAAATAGAGATTTCAAACTTATAGATTGTAAGAGAGTAAAGACTAAGAATATGCTATTTTTTTCACTTCACAATATCACAATTTATAACAAAAAAATTATTACCATTAGCAAGTTTCAAAAAAAAAATTATAATAATATTTTATTTTGAAATAGCAAACGGTCATGTGACCGTTTGCTGCTATAGACCAAATTTTTTTTATTTTATTTTTTTAATTTTGTAGCCGCCTGCGACTGTGAGTTATAAAAAAAAAAAATTAAATGGTGTGACCGTTCGGCCTGACTGCAGCCCCTGCTGCTGCAGCCTTTTACTTTTTTAAAAAAAATCAGGCCAGCGACGGCGTCCCTTGAATCGGCCCGGCGGTTCAAGGTCCGAGCGGCCTGTGATTCGGCCCGCTCAATTCATGGGCCGAATTACGGGCCGATTCGTCTCTGGGTGGGCCTGGGCGGCCCGCCCATCTTGACACCACTAAGTGCATTATCGTATACCACCACCTCCAACATACTATCACAATGGTCCATCTAACCATATCTACACTACAATAATCAATTGTCACCATGTCAGTTGATTGGCGGTGGCGTGTAATAAAGAGGAAACTGAAATAGTAGCTCCTAGTCGAAGCGCAAGCTGCACCGATTGAGTTGTTATTGATGATAGAAAGGGATATATAAGAGGCTGAAGCACTGGCTCGCCTTTAGATTTTGCAACATTGACTTAATGTTTTGTTACCAATAATCGGTATGTGTCCTAATAGCCATGGTGGGAGTGGTGGCAACAACGACGGGGCAATAAGTGGTGGTAGAGATACATTAGGTCTAGATATGCGAAATGGCGGGAAGAAATGATATGTGGGGTGTTGTGAATTGGGATGAGGTATAAAGGATAGTCGAGTAGTTGGTTTTCGATAACAGTGAATGTGGCCAAATTTTGTTAGTAGCAACAGATGACTCTATAGATAGAGAGGTAGTGGGGGGAGAGACAGAGAGAGAGCATGCGATCGAATCTATAAATAGAGAGAGGGATTAGGGAGAGAGATAGAGTGATGGTCTCAAATTTTGTTTGGTTTGGGGGTAGGTGTGTGAATGGGGTGGGGATTTGGGTGTTGAGATTTGTTGTCCAATTTAGTGTCTATCAAATTAATTATTCACACATTATTTTTAAATTAATTTGTCATCTCAAATTTTACCCTCATTAACTTTATCATGGACCTATCAAATTGATGACACATGAATTTAAAATGATGCGTTCAATAATTAATTAGGTGGACTGCAAATTAGATAACAGATCTTAACAAGTGGGTGTGGTGCACCTGAATTTTGAAAGAAAAATATTTGTACATAATTATATAAATGAAAACTTAACAATCAGGTTTCTATGTAATTTTTTCAAAAAAAAAAAAAAAAATGTGAGGAGTCGATGCATCCTATAGGAAATTGCACCATTCATAGATTTAAAATTTGAGTCGGACTCCAATGCATCCCAAATTGTTATTTCTATAGCTATCTCCCAATTAAATATTGATGCATCACCTATGTTTTACACTCAGCAACCATTATTCATAAAGTTTCTTATCCAATACATAATGAGATGGACCATTATGTCACCTTAATGTGACATAAATTAAAGTGGACAATGTCGAGAAGACTATCTACATTTTGAAACAGGATTACTCATTAATTGAAAAGAGAAAGTAAAAAATAAAAAAATAAACAAAAGATAAAGATTCTATCTCTTTTCTAATTAGGAGAGAAAGTATTATTTATATCTACCTAGAGAAGAAAATTGGAAGACAGAAAGAACAATTAAAGACCAATTTTGACCTTCGTCGTCTATTGTATGATGAAAATAGCTCTGATAAACCCCTTCGAGGGTGGTCTACTTGGTGGAGTAGGTGAACGCGAATATCGAAGGTCATAAGTTTGAATCCCTTGCTAACCCTTCCTCGGTCGAGCCCGTCGCACCGAACTTGCCTAGTATGATTTATCTCTCCTGCGTGGTTTGCGGACTACTGTATATGGAGCAAGATTTACCCAGTGCGCACTCACGGGATACGGCTGCGGATTCCTACGTCAAAAAAAATAGCTTTGATTAAAATGAACCAAAAACGAGCAAACAAATTATACAAAATAAATCATTAAGATAGCTAAAAACTAATTTAACGTACTAACTCTTTATGTATTTTAAGTATCCAATCTACCCTTTAAAATCTAAAAGATGAAAATGACCCAAGTTTAATTTCCCAAACGACAAAATAAAAAAAATACTTAAAAGGGGCTCCTTTGCTGACATTTAGTACATATATATTAGATTGTAGTGGATATAATATTTGACAAATTTTTTGCCCCTTTTCTTAAGGCATGATAATGAGAATTGTTTGAAAAAATGTTAACCTTTCTAACTAGAACTACTAGATACTGACTCTGTATAATTATTACGTATTCATGGATTTCTCAGTTTGAGAAATCAAGATTGGGACGGACCCAACATAATCTCTAGCATATGGGTGACGGCTAATTTTCGTTCTTGATATTATTCCTTAATATGACAAAAGTATGACCATAGATTGCTTCACTCATTACCAATCCCGCAAATAAGAGAACGCCTAAAAGGCTGAACTTCTCTCAAGCACATACATACATTTGGACACTCAATACAGAGTAATAAGCATAATATATTGTAAATAAATTTTGTAGACTTTGCATCTACTGTTTCTACTGAAAAGTTGGGTTGGGAGGATGGATTGGGGGAAAATTCAAGCTCCTGTTTTCTAAAATTTATTTTTTACTATATATTATATTGGATTTGCAGCTTTTCAACTACACATTTCATCGAATTTTAATTTACTAAAACCTACTCTTTAGCTAAACCAAACAAGGGCTAAAATTCTAACATGAGAAAACGTAATTTCGTATTGAATAACGTCGTTCTTATCATGATGTGACATTTGGATGACTTTAATTGATTTGCACAAGTTAAATATATGATTAAGACGGGGAATCAATCAATGCCATATCAATAATGATCCATAAACACATAACAATATCCTTTTGTATTATAAAGATGAGTACGTCATGGGGGCCTTGTGAAAGTAATGTCCTGTACAAAGAGCATTACTCTTATAAAGATAATATAGAACGATAACAACATTAAAACCGTACTTTATATTTCATACCCTTTGAGCAACACAGAGAAATTTCAAGTTTTTTTAATAGATGAATAGTATAATACGGAACTTTGTTTTTGTTGTCATTCTAATTCCAAATCCACACCAACCTATCATGCATCAACCAAAAGAGAATTTGACAACCTAAGGTAAACCATAACATCATTCTGCCACAACAAAAATAGAAAAATTAATCAAGAAGACGCTTTGTCCATCAAACACAAAATTCAACCAAAAAGCCATAAATCTTTACCGATACCCAAGGGCGGACGCATAATTTTAAAGTTAGGGGGCACAATCAAACTTGTAAAAAAGTTAGGAGAAATTTTACAATAAAAAAATATATGTCCAAAAAAATTATATCCCATGTAATTTTGCATGCGAAAATTTACATGAGATATGACTTTTTTGGATGTAAAATTTCGAAAAATTTTGAAGTCATTTTCCATATAAAAATTTCTAATAAAATGATGAAAAATATATTGAGAAATTTGTATCGCAAAAATAATAATCGTGAATGAAATAATTGATTTTTTTTTTTTAAATGCGAGTTGAATGTCTTTATTTAAAACTTACGTTTAACGTATCTTTAACTATTTTCGATATCTGCTTGGACTATTCGATGTGTCTATAATTTAGTTCTCAAAATAAGTTTTGAGATGACATAAGTAATTTGTATATTCAATTAGCATATGATCGTCGGAAAATTTTAAAATTAGTATGTTATGGAAATTCAAATCTATCTTGATTTTCCCCTGTTTGGTGGAGATTAAAATCAATTTTTTAGTAAATTTTTATAAAAGTTAAATAGTTATGGATTCCATGAAATATGTTATTAAAATTAATTGTTAATTTTGATTTAAATTAAAATCGGATACTAACACATGATTTTATAAAAAAAAATCTCCAAAGTTGGGGGGCACATGCCCCCCTAGGACCCCGGGTCCGCCAATGCCGAATAATAGTGCAATTATCACGTTTTTCATCCATTAATAATTATATTTTTATGATTTATTGGTACCTAAATATTCTAAGAACACTTATATTTTGGTTTAGGTTGTGAATGGACAAATACGGTGGAAATAAAGAGAAACAAGTGAAAGAGAACCAAAATGGAGGAAGGTGAAAGTTCATGGACTAAAGTGCAAATGCTATAAACTTTTTTCCAACCTTGTGATGAAGATTCGAGAGTGTTAGAAGTCAATTGGATGAAGGAAGGAGCTAAAGAGATGAAATATAGCCAAAACATTATCACATATCAACTTTCAAGTAGAAAAGTTTTGCACCGATTTTCAGCCTCATCTTGAGACCAGTTTTTGACATGCTAGATGATCTAATTGGAAGTTCACATTTGAATAAAATTGTATTCCTTTGATTTATCTTTCCAACGCAACTTGAATCACCTCAATCGGACATCGGAAGAGAAAGTTATGGTCAAAATACTAAAAGGTGTCCGACTGAATTTCATCAAAATCATGCGATCGCATGGTGTTTTTGCTGTGCGGTTGCATGGAGACGTTCGGCGAACTCTATGCCTCATTTTAATTGTTCCTTTCGACCTCAAGGAGTTGTACGTTGCGATCGCATGGTATACTTCGAAACCCGAATCTCCACTTTCCTTCTACGACTCAAACTCCTTTGGTAACATATTTTGCACGACTTTTCAACCCTAAATACAACTTAGAACACCCCAGAACGCCTCTATACATGATTTTACTCTGGTTTTTGCTCAAGAAACACATGAGAAACTAAAGATCTTGGTGAAGTTACGAAGGAACTCAGTTAGAATTGGTGATTTCATGTCATTTATTCATTTATTTTGATTCTTTCCTTGTCAAACAATGCTATAATTTATATTTTCATTCTCTTGAATTTACATTGAATTCAATTTAACATTTACAAGATTTTTTATGGATTCAATCATGCCTTTTCCATTTTCAATCAAACTATTTGTTGAGTTTTAATTTCAATTATTTACTGTTGATATTGGTTTAGCAATTATTAAATCATTTATAGATCCAGTCATGTTTCTTTTATTGTTAGATTGAAGTAGTTGTCGAATTTTAATCTCAATTGCACTTTATTAGCGGATTAATTACTACCATATGCTTGATGTATATAGTCGATCTTTGATCTTGTTTCAATAAAATTGAGCGAATAGGTCTCTAGTCTAGATTCTAGTATTACATTTGTAAATCAAATTGATTTTCACGATATATATTCCGATTAGAGTGTCGGGATGAAAGTTTTTAATTGAGTTATAAAACTGAATAATTGATGTGAATGATCTGATCCAACTGAAGGAATTCCGACGCTTCACTGCTTCAAATTATTGATTTTAATTTCACCTTTCAACATTGAATCTTACTACACATTTAAGAGAACAATTCATCACTTTTTTATCTTTTAAATATTTTTTCATTTCCCTGTGGATACGACACATCAAAGCTGCACTACAACTACCGTGTTATTCTTTGGGCGTAATCAAATTTTGACGTCATTGCCGGGGAGACGGTACAAAATACACAAGGATCGACTGAAAAGGGTGACATCGTTCATTTACTTTCATTTTTAGTTAGTTTAATTTTTCGTTATTGTATTTTTATTATTTTCACTTTTTTTCTTGCATTTCATGAGTAAGTATCGAGGAGAGCGAGGAAGATCTGCTGACATACCTGATTTAGAGTTTGAATATCTTTTTAACCCTACTTTTGATTCTGTATCTATTAAAATTGACACTTAATCACACAACACCATGTCTGATAGTGAGCATGATGCACCTTTTAGGATTTTACATGATTATCTTCATCCCACACGCATATCCATACCCATGCATTATTTTTCCACCTAATATGTCACGTATGGACCTTAAACTTGGAATGATTCAACTTCTTCCCACTTTTCATTGACTTGAAAATGAAAATCCATACGTGCATATTAGAGAATTTGAGGAGGTGGTCGCAACTTTCCACAATCAACATGGTACAGCGGATGCATTCAAGCTTAAATTTTTCCCATTTTCACTTAAAGATAGAGCAAAAAGTTGAATATATTCGTTGAGACCACGTTCGATTGGAACATAGTGTGAAATGACTCAAGCTTTCTTTAGCAAATGTTTTCTCCATTATAAAACTAGTGTTTTGAAAAAATAAATTTCTTCATTCGTTCAAAAAGACAGTGAAACCTTACACCAAGCATGTGAGCGATACAAAGAGTTACAAGTTCTTTGCCCCCATCATGGTTATGATAGCTGGCGAATAGTGAGTTAATTCTATGAGGGACTAACATCTAGGGAGCATCAATTTATTGAGATGATGTGTAACGGTAAATTCTTACAAAAAGATCATGACGAGGCTATAGAGTACTTAGATGACCTAGCTGAGAAAGCTCACACCTGGACTAGCCCAGTGCCACTGATAACACTAATAGGTCACAGCCCGTAGGAAATATTTCTAGTGCAGGCATTTGTCATCTTAGAGAAGAAGATAGTCTTAGAGCTAAGGTAGAAGCCCTAAAGAACTTGAAACCTTACGTACTAAGAACTTAAAGCCTACTCCTACCGTTGCCCATGTTGAATCTTCTGGACCATGTTGTGTGTGTGATGGAATTGATCATCCAGCACATCAGTGTTTTGCTCTAGCTGAGATGAATGGGGTTTATGAGGAATATTGCAATGCCTTAGGCACGTATAACAAGTCTTATGCTCCATTTTCTGATACCAATAATCAAGGGTGGCGGAATCATCTCAACTTCAGTTGGAAATCTGAAAACCAGCAACCTCCCCAGCCATCTAGAGTTTTTAATATACCTTCATACCAACCTACGCCATCTAGGGATTCCTCAGAAAATACCCTACATGCATTCATAGAGGCACGGAGAAAAACAAACAAAAAATTTGAGACTATGATTACCCAAATTGTTGAGGAAAATAAGGAAATCAAGAATCATATGTCCAAATTAACTAGTGAGCCTAAAGAGAGTAGCCCTAGTGAGATCTTAGAACATCTAAAACAGGTAAAAATCAATTTGCCTATCTTGCATGTAATTTTACATGTTCCTACTTATGTTAAAGTCCTCAAGGACTTATGCACTGTCAAAAGAAAATACAATGTCAAGAAAATCGCTTTCTTGACTGAGAAAGGGAGCGCTGTAATTGCGCAAAGGATCCCACTAAAGTATAAGGACCTTGGTTGTCCTACTGTATCTTGTGTCATCGGGAATCATGATTTTGGACAAGCCCTTCTTGATTTAGGGACTAGTGTCAATCTCACGTCTTATGCTATTTACTTGTTGTTAGGTTTGGGTGAGATGAAGCCTACATCTGTAGCTCTACAATTAGCTAATAGGTCCACTATTAGACATATGGGAGTAGTTGAGGATGTCTTGGTTCAAATTGATAAATTTTACTACATCGTTGATTTCTTAATTTTGGATGTAAAAGCTGATGTTGCTGTTGATTCTAAAATTCTTATTATTCTTGGTAGACATTTCCATGCTATTGCTAATGCTTTGATTAATTGTAGGAATGGTCTTATGAAACTATCATTTGGGAAGTCAACATTTTCCATATCACTAAGCAGTTAGAAGAGGATGATGAGTGTCATCAAACCCAAATGATTGAGCACTCACTCAGAAGGTAGCTGATAATATATTTATTAGACAAGCACATGAAATTATAGAACTGGATGGATTGGATGTCGCCATCAATAAACATCTTGAGAGGGAGGATCAAGAGTCAGGTAATAGTTCTTATTTTACATTACTAGTTTTAACGAGATGACTTTACCTTTTGAGTTGCAGGTCCCCATTCCTTATTTTAAGCTTCCATCTAGCCACCTCACGCATGTATTTGATGGAGGTGGAGGAACATCACCAGTGATTATATCCAAGGAGCTTAGTGCACTGCAAAGAAAATTGAAACCACGCTTAATGAATGCGGGCTAAAGGAGAAAACATTAGGTTGAGTCAACGACAATAAATAAAAGCATTGCTTGGGAGGCAGCTCATTGGGAGTTCGTTACTTTCTTTTACTGTTTACTTTTGCATTTATATTCTAGTTAATTTCTATTATTTTCTTTGCATTACCAGTCCATTGAGTACTTTCAAGCTTCCTATCATTCAAGTTTATATTGATTCAAAGCATCATTTTTGTGATATCTCTTCATTTGACTTTCATATTTATGCATTGAGGACAATCCAAGATTTTAGTTGGGAGGAGGACCTGTTGGATTTTATTGTGAATTGCATGTGAATTTTCAAATTTTTTATGGTTTGAGTCTCTAATTTGCTATATGTTTATGTTTCTGAATGACAAAATGTGCCACTAGGAGTTAATTTTGTTATGAAAATCTAGATGTCATAACACTTGCTAAATTTTTCGTGCACACAAACTTTGTGGTAAGATGGGGTTTAACACATGTAGTTAGAGGAGTCTCTTACTGAAGTTTTTCTTGTGAGGTACTTGGTGAGTATTGAGAGCCACAATATACAAAAATATGGCATTAAGCATTTATTGATCTTGTAAATTGGAAACTCATTTGGGAATAACACTATATGGTTTGTGGTAAGATAGTGAATTACTTGGGAAATGATAAAGGTCAATTTAGAACTAACATTTGAGCCTTCAACCTTTCTTTTCAATACCCCTAGTAGCCACTTTGAGCCATACACTTACATATCATTTTCTTCATGCACCTATGTTATCCATACTTCTCCACATTGGAGTACAATTTTTGTGCATATTTTTCCATCTTTTTATTTCCAAGTGTGTAGTAGGTATGAATGTTTATTTGTGAAAAATTGAAGCAAAGAAATCGACAAAAGTTGATATGTGTTCAAGTAAGGCGGCCCACAAAAAAAAAAAACATATATTTATTTTATTTTGGGGGCTTGAAATATTGAGGAATGTGTTGATTGAAAGATGTGATGTATGGAGATATTTGATAAGATACCTAACTATTTACTTGAAAGTATGTAAATTTTTATATCCGTTCTTCTCATACGATCCAACATGAACTTCATTACAACCCTTTGTATTGACCATTTTGATCCCAAGTATGTTGTGGTAAGAAGTTGATGAATTCTCATTTAGTAGTATGTCTATCACATAATTAATATTTGCTTGTTACTCGTGCAATATTGTTTAAGCCTCCAAATTTGAGCATTCATCTTTCTCAACTCCATAGAAACAAATCCCACCTAAACACTTTGAAACCCGTAAGTTATGGAGTTAAACCTTCAGCTTGAAATATACTTGATATTGCATGTGTTAGGGTTAGCGGTAAGATGGCCATGATTCGACATACACTCACACATTTGACATAAGTCTTTGAGGTCTTGATAATTATGACATTGTTAATTTCATGTGGTATTGAGTTTGAAGAGAACATGAACTGTGGTTAAATTAGAACTTGATAATTTAACTTGCAATATTGACTAGTCTTTGATCATTTTATTTTGCATTAAATTGCTAGGGACTAGCAATAAGCAAGTTGGGAGGTGTGATAATAGTGCAATTATCAATTTTTTCATCCACTAATAATTGTATTTTCATGATTTATTGACACATAAATGTTATAAGTACACTTATATTTTGGTTTAGGTTGCGAATGGACGAATAAGGTAGAAATAAGGAGAAACAAGTGAAAGAGGACAAAAATGGAGGAAGTGAAAGTTCAAGGACTAAAGTGAAAATGCTATAAACTTATTTCCAACCTTGTGATGAAGATTCGATAGTGTTAGAGGTCAATTGGATGAAGAAAGGAGCCAAAGGGATGAAACATAGCCAAAACATTATCACATATCAACTTTCAAGCTGAAAAGTTTTACACTGATTTTCAGCCTCATCTTGAGACCAGTTTTTGACATATTATATGATTTAATTGGAAGTTCACATCTGAATAAAAGTTGTAGCCCTTTGATTTATCTTTTCAACGCAACTTGAATCACTTCAATCGGATATCAAAAGAGAATGTTATGACCAAAATACTAAAAGGTGTCCGACTGAATTTCATTAAAACCATGCGATCGCATGGTGTTTTTGCTATGCGGTCGAACGGAGACGTTCGGCTAACTCTAGGCCTCATTTCAATTGTTCCTTGCGATCGCAAGGATTTGTACCTTATGACCGCATGGTACACTTCGAAGCTCAAATCTCCACTTTTCTTCTACGACTCAAATTCCTTTGGTAACATATTTTGCACGACTTCTCAATCCTAAATACAACTTAGAACACCACAGAACGCCTCCATACATGATTTTACTCTGGTTTTTGCTTAAGAAACACATGAGAAACTAAAGAACTTGGTGTAGTTACGATGGAACTCGGTTGAAATTGGTGATTTCATGTCATTTATTCATTTATTTTGATCTTTTCATTGTCAAACAATGCTATAATTTAGATTTTCATTCTCTTGAGTTTACATTGAATTCAATTTAACATTTACAAGATTTTTCATGGATTCAGTCACGCTTTTTCCATTGTTCAATCAAACTATTTGTTGAGTTTTAATTTCAATTATTTAATGTTGAGATTGGTTTAACAATTATTAAATCCTTCATAAATCCAATCATGCTTCTTTTATTGTTAGATTGAACTAGTTGTCAAATTTTAATCTCAATTTCACTTTAATGGTGGATTAATTATTGTCATATGCTTGATGTATATAGTCGATCTTTGATCTTGTTTCAATAAAATTGAGCGAATAGGTTATAAGTCTAGATTCTAGTATTACATTTGTAAATCAAATTGATTTTCGCGATCTATCTTCCTATTAGAGTATCGGGATGAAAGCCTTTAATTGAGTTATAAAACTGAATAATTGATGTGAATGATCGGATCCAACTAAGGAAATTCTGACGCTCCACTGCTTCAAATTATTGATTTTAATTTCACCTTTCAACATTGAATCTTACTACATGTTTAAAAGAACAATTCATCACTTTTTTGTCCTTTAAATATTTTTTCATCTCCATGTGGATACAACACTCCAAAACTACACTATAACTACCACGTTATTCTTTGGGCATAATCAGTGCCGATACCCTGAAATGTCCATGTTTAGTGGCAGATTCAAGGAAGGGCCACTTTCAAATTAATTTTTGGGAAAAATTCATATTTCATGTGTATGGTTTACACCAATTTGAAAGTGAAGTAGATAGTTTAACAATTCAAAATTCAGGTATTAGGTAACTAATTAAAAATATTTATTAATTAGGTTACAATTATACAATTAACGGTCACATATACATAATTTTATATCACAATTTATTTATTGGTCACATATTATCAAATTAATTAGTCACTGATGATTTCGAGGTCACAAATTCAAAAAATTATAGGTCTCAATTAATTTCATTGGTCACATATTTTCAAATTTGTTGGTCATAGATTCAGTCACATATTGTCAAATTTTTAGGTCACAGTTAAATATTTGATCACAGATAATCAAATACTTGGTCACATGCCATTGGCACTACAAAATACAAAGAGTTTTGCCAGATGAATGCGCCTTTGAGCAGCAAACCTTTGTTACTGGATCTGCATCGGAACAACAAAAGCTCGTTGCTGAATTTGCATTTGACCGAAAACACGTACCTTTTAACTTTTCTCCCAAGAATGACAAGCTCACACAAACCATGGAGCGTAAATATTTTTGATCAATCATCTCTGAAAATGGAGGCGAAAAATGATAAAGCGAAAATGGAGGAAGACCGACAACGAGTTTTTCGATTCTATAATGGATAATTCTTTGGATAACGCGAATTAAGAAGTGGATGTCACACACTAGCGATGGATTGTTGATATGTCTTCAACGATGGTCGACGGTAGGCGGTGGTCGACGATGGATAGAGGGGAGATTTATAGATAGAGGGAAAGAGGGAAAGAGAGGATATAGGAGGCGAGAGAGATGGGGAGAGGAGAGGTGGGGGAGTTAAGAGTGATAAATTAGGGTTAGAGTTTTAATATAATACCTGATTTTTGAATTCAAATTTTCAAACACCTGAATTATTGTATACATAAACCATGCAGTTACATTACACCATTTCAAAACTACAACATGTGATTTTCAATTTCAAAATATATATATATATATATATATATATATATATATATATATATATATATATATATATACAATTCCGTAAAAGCAAAAAAATCATGAACGATACCATTGTTCTCTGTAATTGGAATGTTACGGTCGACAAGGTCAAAGAATCCGAAAAATCATCATATCGAAGTCAGTCTGCGTTCCCGATCACAATAACGGTACATGTGTGTATTCTATTTTCCGTATTTAATTGTTTAATTGACGATCACGTTGCCTGTGTGGAAAAAAATCCCCACAATTCTGAATGGGTCACAATGGTAGATTACAGAAACATGAATCCCAACAATTTGTCGGTTTGATTGCGATAACTATACCAACATAGTTTCTAAATATTATCATTGTGACCCTTGATTGGATTCTGTGATGAGAATGTCTCTCTGCGGTCGTTATTTCTTCAACTCACTGGAAATTAAATATGTGACCGAAATGTAAATATTTGTGACCCTTACTTTGGTTACAAATGTCGTTTTGTGACTATCGCTCCGGTGAGCAGTTATCGATTTTGCTGGTAGTCACATATTATGGTATTTTTGAGCCAGACAATTTATGACATGCATCACGGAACATCTATGCGACTTTACTGTATATGTGTGACCATGATTGGAATCTGAAATAAAATCGATGTTCAACCTTGGACTCGTGTGTAACCGAAATCTAATGTTGTGACCAAAAGGTGTCATCTGTGACCAATGATGTTAAGTGGAACGACAGTCTACACGTCGCTTGTGACCGACATGTTAGTGACTTGTGACCTTACCGTTACATGTTTCTGACAATGTCATGTTCATTTTCCACAGCAATGAGTTATGTTCATGTGTTCTTGGTGTACGGAAAATAATCAACTTTGGTGTTGCTCGATCATAATTGCTCTTATGTGCAGCTTGTGGATAAGGTAATGATAGAATTCATATTCAATCCTAATAAAATGGCAGTCACAATGAAATACGTATTGAAACTTGATCTACCACCAGTCAGAATATGTAATGACATCAATGTTTTGTCTTACATGACACTAAAAGGTATGGATCGCCATCCTTCCCAATATCCCATAATAATTGATGTCACAGATGTAAAAAATGGACAACAGTTTCTCAGTTATCCAGTGGTCACAACGATGACAGCTAATGTACAATCTGGAGGCGAGTTATTTTCATTACAGGACATAGCATCTAACAAATATGACGCAATAATAGAACCAATTGACACAGATGACGATGAGGTCACAATTGTGTCCGAACCTAATACTAGGAATGTAGAATATGGTAGGGTGTTTCGTAATAAAGAGATCTTGAAATTGAGTTTGAGTTTTTATGTCATTCAAAACATGTTTGAATTCATCGTTGTTCGGTCAGATAATGGAGAGTACCTTATTAAATCTTTAAATGAAGATTGCAAATGGATAGGCAGGTCTTCAAGGTTAGGAAAAATAGAGCTATTTAAGATTAGAAAGATTGATGATGGTCACACATGCTCTTCGAACATAGTTTTAGGATCTCAGAGGCAATTATCGACGTCAGTTGTGTCATTCTTCATCAAGCATAAGTATACATCATCGCGTACTATATATACACCAAATGACATATGCAATGACATTTTACATGCCTATAGAGTGTCTTTGAACTATGTTAAAGCTTGGAAATCTCGTGAAAAGATTTTGAAAATTATCAAGGGTGATCCTAAAGAGTCATTCAAACATCTACCGTACCTTCACATGCTTGAACCGAATAATCCAGGAATGGTCATAAGGCTTGAGGTGGACAGTCACAATAGATTCAAATACTGCTTCGTGGCACTTGGTGTATCAATTAAATGGTGGTGCATTGTAGACCTGCTATCGTTGTTGATGGCACGTACTTAAATGATCATTACGGTGGTACACTATTCACAGCATATACACAAGATGCGAACAACAGCATATTCGTCTTGGCTTTTGGAATTGGAGATAATGAAAATGATAAATCTTAGACCTGGTTCTTCGAGAAATTGAAGTTGTCTTATGAAAGTAGGGAAGGTTTACGTTTTGTGTCAGATCGTCACAACAGTATAAAGAATGCAGTTGAACGTGTTTATCCAAAAACATATCATGGGATCTGTACATACCATCTACTTCAAAACTTGAAGTCATACTTTGGAAAATCTGGTCACAACATAACTCAAGCATTCAATGCAGCTGTGCGTGCATACATAGTGACAGAGTATGAGTACAACGTGCAAGAGTTAGACAAAATCAACTTGAAAATTAGGGCTTACTTGGTGAGAATCTACTTTAAACACTCTATAATACAGTTATCGTGTAACATATCTTAATGATTTTTATTTTGGTTTTGTAGAATGAAGTAGGACCAGAAAGGTGGTCACGATTCCACATAGAGGCAAATATGTACTCAACAATGACGTCAAATATAGTTGAATCGGTGAATGCGGTCACAAAAGCAGCAAAGAACTATCCTATTGTGGCTTTGTTAGAGTCATTGCGATAGACGGTGCAATCTTGGTGTTGTAGAAATAGCAAAATTGGAGAAATTAATTAGAGAAATGAGCACAGATTTAAAGAACATGAGGGTATGTATTTGCATTTGTGACATTTACTTTTTAGATGTGACCAGACAATATATGTGACCTGAAACTGGTTCTTCTTAGATGTGACTTGATCTTATGACTTTGTGCAGGTTTCTCCAGCCAACCAGTCAATTTACATAGTTATAAATGAAATATCAACTTTTGTCATCAACATAAAGCAGCGTACATGCACATGTAGGATGTTCCAAGTTGATCAAATACCATGCTCACACACCTTAGCAACAACAACAAGTATAAAGGGAGATTCATACGATTATTGTTCATACTTTTACACAAGATAAGGGAGATTCATACGATTATTGTTCATACTTTTACACAAGATAGGCATATATTAATGTATACCAGGATTCTGTATACCCGGTTGGTAATCCAAATGAGTGGAATGTGACATGAGAAGTAGAAAGTGTATCCATATTACTACCCAACCAAAAGAGAAATGCGAGAAGGCCAACGGAAAAGAGAAAAAGATCGTCGGGTGAGGGAAATAGAGAACGAAATGTGGACGTTGCCAAGGAAGTGGACATAATCGTAGAATGTGCACCAACTTGATTCCCCTAAGCGAAAACATGCCAACCTAAAGTTGACATTGCGACTTGTGATTAATTGCATTTGCAGTTCAACACTGTGACTAGAAAGCTTGTCATTTAATTTTAAATCATAATTCTTACCATTGGTGTCATTCATTTCAAGGCGAGCTTGTGACCAATAGTTGAAAAGTTATTTCCATTAGAAACAATTGTGACCAAAATTTTTCTCTGTGCATGGGAAAAGTGATGATTTGATAACTAGTGACATACAATATGTGGCAATAGGTAATGAAACAATCGTTTGTGACCTATCTCCGTGGTATGTGTTATCTACGAATTCAATGATTGTCCGGCAGTGACATGTTGTAAACATCATAACACATGTCACTGTGACGAATTGGTAACACCGTGACCAATGTGTTTGCATATACTAATATGTAGCCAAAAGTTATGTCAACGCTGTTGTGGCCTGTGGCCTGTATATGTAACATGTTGTTTCAGTCACACGTGACATGCTGTTTCAAGCATATGTGACATGTGACCAGTTGTTTCAAGCATATGTGACCTGTGATTTCAGGCATAGTTTCTTTAAGGAAATAAAAAAAAATGCTCATATTCGTTACCAAAATACAAATTTCATAAATTTGTTCAACACATGTACAAATATTTGTAACCAAAATAAAACTATGTGAATAACAAATGTAGTTGCTAAAACCTGTGAAAATTCGATCTTTAGCATCAAAATCAAAATTCACAAATGTAAATGCATGTCTATTACATTGACATCAACTAAGTCCAAATTATTAATGTGCTACTAATGACAGCAAATTGTTATAATCGTTTAGTTCCACCCAAAAATGACACCATAATATCAATCTGCTACAATGAAAACTCCTTTTGGCTTCACTGCCTTTTTGGCCTCCTTGATCTCCTTATGTTTAAAGAGACGTGTTGCAATATCCAACCTAGCTTGGCCAGCATCAAACGTCATCGGCATAGACTTCATATCATTGTGAAGCATGTATTCCGCAAACTTAATCACAAAGATTCTACAATCATGATCGTACACAATTCAAATAGTAACATGTCACAAATGGATAGTAAAAGTAACATTAAACAACAAGAAAATAAGTCACAAATGTACCCATTCTGTTGATGAGGTATATTATCAGCAACCAATATCATCATCCCCGGTGAATCATCAGCATTGGGCACTCTTTCCCATCTGCTAAGTCTATTCATCAAATGGAGGATAATTCTTGCAAATGGTTCAATCCCTAAATTCACCATATTCTCAGGATAAAACACATAAAGGATATGTTTTATTATGTCAAAACAGCAAAGCATCCAGTGAGCGCGATTGGTCGACAAGATTGGAAACAGAACATAACAGACATCAGCCCAAGGACGATTGTATTTTAACCGACCACATGTGGCAACTTCAATAATGTAGGAATCTATCATTATCACATTAAGATCTTTCATGAACTAGGGAAACAAAATTTTTATCTTCACCTGGAAAAATATGTTTGTCGTTGTCGTTGTGGCACGTATTCTGGCAAGCGGACTTCTTGTTTCAAATTGCCGTAGTTAATAGAAACAAACATCTATGTGCTGCCAAATCGAAAAGATTCATAAGATTGTTATGTGACCAAGGCAGAATCATTTGTGACCATGATATGTAACCTAAGCCCAAAATCGCGACTTGTGTGATATGGACATAACTCTGTAACATGTGTCATATGCGCGCAAATGTGGACCTTGCCTAAATTCTGTGACTAATTTATATTAGTCTGACATGTGGTTTGTGCATGAAAATGTACCTGTGACTTATGTGCATAGTTGTGACTTAGGAAATTCATCAATATGTGACATGTGACCCATTCCATTGAACACAACACGTGATGTAATAGAAAACATACCGTGCTGCTAAGAGATGAATCTGAACAAACAAGCTCATGCCACAATGTTTTCGACCCTATTGTTATTGAACCAAATGCAAACGGAGGACGGATCACATCATCTGCATTGTTGAATTTTTCCTGCAACATAGAGATGAACATGGGACTTGAGATTAAAAATGTAAGGGAATGTTTTAGTACACAATCACATATCACATAAAATGTACCAGTATGTACCTGTTTCGTGGTTTGCAACCTCGGTTGAACCAGTTTTTAAATGCTATAACATCAATCTCATTGGCTGGCTTATCATGGTTTTCAAACACGACCACATCATCTGAGTTTCGACTTTATTTTCCAGCAACTGTGACGTACGGGAATTGCAGTAGTCTCGTTGGTTTGGGAGCTCTCTTAACAGGCAAGTCGGACGACGGTGCCACTGGAGGTGATATCTGCAAAAGGATAAAACAAAAACTACTTACATGGTTACATATAATTTGACATGACAGTTTCGCATGTGACATGTGTACAGACACGAGGGATATGTGACATGTGTCATGTGATACGACTAAAACAGACATTTCTATGTAACTTGTGACCTTTGATTGAATTAAAAATTGCATGTAACATGTGCCCTTTAACTGTATAGCAACATATGTATAACATGTGAATTGTTACCTAATTGAAATAGACAAGTGACTTGTTTGCTGTGTTCATCAACAAATAATAGGGATGGAAAAACATGTTTTGCAATACTATAGTCCCCAGATTTTTTTCCGTTGTCGTCATAGCATCTACAATCTCAATTTTAACCAACTCTATCACACCAGCAATCGCATCATCAACACATTTTTGTACTTCTGAGGTTTGAAAATTTTCATTGAGGTTCACCGCACCCGAAGTGATTGGCGTAGATGAAATCCCCAAATCAAACGATGGTGTCGAAGGAAAATATGGGTAGTCAACTACATCGACAGAGTACAACTTACCCTTTCCTTTCATGTCCACAGGTTGTTCATGTGTTGTGACCGGATGGAATTATAAAATTTACATGTCAAACTTCAAAAAAAATCATGAAACAATTCGAAACTCACATTTCTACTTACTTTCTCTGGTGGTTGCTCTTCAATTGCCTCATTGTTCCCATCATTATTCTCTTTCAACTTCTCCAAGATGGCATCCATCGTACTTGAAATCAAGCTAGTCAGGGAATCTGACAGAAAATTCATGTTGGACCTTATGCCCATCATGTCACATTTAATCTCCCTTTGCATTCGGATAATCTGGTTCAATTTTTTCTTACGATCTACCGTCAGTAACATTAACTGTGACTTGACATCATTTAGATGCACAATTAATTCCACATTCTTCGACTGCATCTCTAACATTTTCCCATTCAAATCATTCAACTATTCGAACACCTGTATGGAAACAATACAAAATCCCATAATGAACTTGTTTGAAAGGATATTAGAATGTAACAATAATTTGTGACTTCACACTTGGACATAAATCAACTTACATCTAATTGCGATGCACTTCGTTCATGAGTCAACATCGGCTCACTCAGCATAGAAATTTCACTTTCATGCGGCATCGTATTGACATTGTCATGTACTGTCTGTCGCTCACTTAGGCTGTGAATGTCGCTAACATGTGGTCCCATCGGAAAATCATCATGTGTTGCCTGATGTTCAGTTGAGGGAATGGAAAAAGTTGGTGTCCTGTGTTTTTTGGGTGGTGGCACCACAAAGTCGTCATCATCTTAATCAACATCATTGGAATGACCCTTTCTTCCATCTGCGAGCATCAACAACCGTGCCTAGGATGTGCCAGCACATGTGCTCTTGTGCTCTGCACCTTTAAACTTTTGAGCCCCATATACACGTGGTTGCATAAGTTTGGTGTACATAACACCATTCATATATGGAGCCTCCATCTCCATGTTAGACGGAACAATAAAACATATTTCAAGTTATGACAAAATGCACTTGACACAAATGTTATTCATGAAAACCTCGAATGTATTAAAATTTACTGTGACTTGAAATTAATCAAGGTGGTACATGTAAAAGATTCAAATTGTGTGATATGTTCGTGCATATTTAGGTACTTGTGACCTACTCATACAAATATGTAACATTGTGACATGTGCTATGAAAAACATATAAAGACGTAAATGATGAGTGGAGAATACATCTTCATCCAACTTGACAGCAGACGGCTGTTTCTCCGACCTTCAGTTCACAATTCGAGGAAAACTATTGCCCATCCTATTCGTCACAGGTCCGTTTAGCGCCCGAAAGGACTCATATATCCACACTTGAAATGTAACCAAGAACCCCTTCAATCTATAACGTGGATTCCTATGATCTAAACCCTCCTTCAAAGATTTTAAAGACATTTGAAATAAGTATTTGCCAAAAGGAAACCTCTCCATAAAATCAAGGTCCTCTACCAAAGCAAACAAATAATTTTCAACCACCTTTTTGTATGACGTGAAGAACAAGTACGATGTAATCAAATATAGAATCCTGATCCTTACGACATCATGATCGTCAATGTGAGACACATTCGGAAACACGTCCCTCACATCTTCGTTTGTGAGCAACTTCAAATGCCCAAAGTATGTATCATTAATCGTAGATGGAACTTTGTCAATATATTTCCTAAAGTCATCACAATACATTTAAGGCCAGTGACCAAACAGAATTTAAACAACGAAAATCTCAAATATCTATTGGCAACCTTGAACCACATCTCATTGGGATTATGTTGCTTGACTTCCCTCATCAACAAATAGTGTATAAGCTGAGGTTGCAAAATAATTTCATGACATTCAATGAAGTGCAAGAAGCATGTTCTCGCTAAGATAGCCCTCTAACCCTTATCGAACTTTGATGTGAAGTTTGACATAATGCTTTTTTACCACATTGGTTGTAATTTTCCCTGGAAACCACGAATCTTTAGATATAATGTACTTCCAATCCTGGGTACAATAAAGCAATAACTAAGATTACACGTACAGTGATATTTGTCCACATCACTTTGCACTCAGAAAAGTGTGGTCATAAACAGGCAAGAACTATGACCTAGATGAAACTGTTGTATTTAAACATGTACATTCGGTTACAATTTAAAAAAAAAACTATGTCACAAACAACAATAGATGATCACAATTCCAAAAAAAAAACTTACATTCTTCGATTTCAACTTTCGTGGGTACACCAGAGTTTTAGGGATTTCTTCTCGAACCCTCTTTTCAGAGTTTCTTCACGGCATTCATTCGACACCTTCGACTTCCTTCTGGATGGTTGTGCGGTTTCAGACTCTTCTCCAGCGTCACATTGTGGCTTACAGTCACAACTTCTCGTCAGCGTCATAACCTCTCTTCATCGTTCGCAAAATTTGAGACATAGTCTTGGTCAGAGTTCTTTCCTCCTTCCCAATGCCTTCACCGTATCATTGCCTTCACTTCTTCCATGAATAATGTAGGCAATAATCGAATTGAGGTTTTCGTTTGATGTCAAAAATGAAGAGAAATAGTATGGTTTGGGTAAGAATCAATTTGGGATTTTTAGGAATAGGAAGAGTTATGATGTTTAGCGGTTATAGAAGATGTAGCTTACTTTTTTAAAACTCTCTCTCTCCAATCGTCAAGTAAAAAACAGGTTGGTTCTTATAATTAAAAAATAAATTTTTTAATTCTTTAAAACCTGTTTTGTGAAATATCAAACTTGAATATGAATTTGTGAAAATTGAATCTTAAATACCCATGTGGCTGTAATTTCCCCTAAATTTTTTCTACACTGGCACATGTCCAAAATAAGAGAGTTGGTGTGCCATTAGCCCAAGCCCAAAATGAAATTAAAACTTAAAGCCCAAACGAAATTAAAACTCAACCCACCAAAATCAGCCAAATTCCCCAAACCCAAACCACTTAAATTAGAGATAAACCCGTCACTCTCTCTATATTTATGTCTCATGTCTACGCCTCTTCCGCTGTCGTCAAGGCGAAGGTTCAAAGAGCCACGATTGGAGAAGGATCTGAAGGTAAACTTATCGAAGGTATTCAAGTTATATTTTTTTATGTTTTTTTGGTATACTGTTCTTCAATTTGAAATATTTTATCCCAAATTTTAAACCTCAATTTTTTTTCTTGACCGTACAAGATTTTGATGGGTGGGTTGTCGACTTTGAGTAGTGAAATAACCTCAATCCGTTTACTAGATAATCTAAAACAGGTCTACCTCAATGAGGTCCTCCTTACAACCTAGAGCAAGTCGAAACTAAATCAAAGTTAATCCCCTCAAGTCCAAGCCTTTTTTAAATAGAAATTATCTTAAAACAGCCGAAAACTCGGCCATATAATCGGCTGCATACAACCGTTTTTTGGCAACTGTATACAACCATTTTTTCTACTGTATACAGCGATCCTCGGCTGTATACAGCCATTTTTCCAGCTGTATACAGTTGATTTTTGACTTTATTCGATTGTATATAACTGGAAACACGGCATACAGTCTAGAACTCGGCCGTATATCGACTGTATACAGTAGAGTTTTTTGTTGTATACAGTCGCTTCAGCTGATTATACAGTCCAGTTTTCGGCTGTATACAGCCGAAAATTCAACTATAGGCTATATACGTACAACCAGTCGATTTCGCATAGCTAAATCATTTGGAAAGTTATGCAGATGAATTTTTTTTCCGTTCACGCTTAAAAAAATTATAGATCTGCTAAAAAAATTTATCTGCTAACAACCTATGTCGAATCTTAATTCATCGAGTAAAAACGTATACACATTTAACGAAAATAAAATTAAACATATGTAAATATGCTCGCCTAGTATAACTTCTCAATGAAGCGTCCAAGTGATAGTCCATGCTGCAAAAATTTAAATATTAGCACATCAATCATAATATAATGAATACAACATGAACAATATTTTTTACACTTAAGTAAACATATAATATATAATATGGGAAATTATCAATATACAATTATTTATTTAATTACATAAATTTTATTCGCTTATGTAAAATATTTAATTTTATAAAAAAAAATTCATATTCGATTTATTAAATTATTCATAAAAATTAAAAGAAAAATAATAACATTTTGCTAATTTGTTAAAATATAATATTTAATATGGGTAATTATCAATTTACAATTATTTATTTAATTACATAAATTTTATTCACTTACATAAAATATTTAATTATATAATAAATCATTTCATATTCGATTTATTAAATTATTAATAAAAATTTTAAAAAAATAATAATAATTTGCTAATTTGTTAAAATATAATATATAATATGGGAAATTATCAATTTACAATTATTTATTTAATTACATAAATTTTATTCACGTAAAATATTTAATTATATAAAAACTCATTTCATATTCAATTTATTAAATTATTAATAAAAATTTTAAAAAATAATAATTTGCTAATTTGTTAAAATATAATATATAATATGAGAAATTATCAATTTACAATTATTTATTTAATTACATAAATTTTATTCACTTACGTAAAATATTTAATTATATAAATTTTATAGAAGTACATACAATATTTAATTATATAAATATTTATTTAATATTTGATTAATTAAATTATTGATAAAATAATTTTTTATTAAACAATTTTATAGGGTCGGCCAAGTTATATTAATTTTAAAAAAAAAATTCGGTGGTTGAGCCGGCTTTATTACAGCTGGCCCATTATTACAACTGGGCGGGCATTATAGCCGGTCCAGCTGTACAACCAATATGTCGGCCCAACAGTCGTTTAAAAGGGCCCAGCTGTACAGCTTGGTCGGTTCGGCTGTCAACCGATTGTTGAGCCGGCTGTACTGTATAGTTGGAATCGTGCGAAAATTGCGATTCCACGGGAAATGGAGCCGGAAAACTCCATTTCCTGCCATTACACCTCCATTACTACACCACTAAACATCAATTTCCTCCATAATAACCAATAGTCTACACAAATATGCACAAATAAACTAAAAAAAGTAAAATGATCGCCGTTTTTTTAGATGGAAAAAACCCGATTTTAAATGCAAAAACTTACCTTAGAGGGTGGTTGTCGGCGCCGGCCTCGTCGTGGTGGTGGTCAAATGTGGAATGTCCGTCGGTTTTCACTAAGAATTTTGGTCGGTGAGAAGTAGGAAGAGAAATAGCGAGAATATTTTCGGGCTTTTGGTGTGTGAATTATTATTTGATAGTTTTTTTTTTAATTCCATTTATTGGTCAGAGGTTATATTGGAAATATGGCCTTTTATTTGAGAGGTTTTCGTATTGACCTGTTGACTTAGAGTCTTTTATGGAAATGTCTATTTTACCCTTAATGAAATAGATCTCTTTATTGTCTGGTTCTATTATTTTACTAATATCTTTACATTCTTTATGAACTTCTATGTTTGGTTTTGTAGAGTATATATTCCCATAATTGGAGTTAGTAAATGTGTATAAGGCTCTATATTCTATAGTCATAATTTTGTCTCCTGGTTCCATTATATCATACCTACGTAGTTTGAAATGTAGTCCTGAGATTTCATTAAAGTTTTTATCTTTTATTGAGACACAATATTTTGGGTAACAAGTAAATATTAATTTCTGGTATGCTAAGTTTTCTTCTATAGTTCCTAAACGACTATCTTTTAAACTTATTATTCTTCCATCATGTAAACTTACAGTTAAAGGCGAATCTAATCTTTTCCTAAATAAGGATTTAAACATTATTTGTATTCCTGCTAAATAGACATATTTGATTTTTTCTCCTTATTTTTTATTAATTTTTGGTAATAATTCATCAACTGTTCTTTTTATTAAGAGATTTAATTTATGTGTTCCTTAAGTTGTTCTAACATCTATAGTTTTTTCAACTTTATGATATTCATTTATTACTATTCTTTCCCTTTTCCATATATCCTAGGCTCCCAATTTTCCTATTTTTAAGTTTAAAGATAATTTTTGCATTTTTTTAAATTTGTTATTATCAAAGGTTACTTTTAATCTATAACCTTCTATTCTTTCATATTCTTGTTTATCTATATTATCACTCTCTATTTCTTCAATTTCTCTATTCAGATTCTGATACATTTTCTTCTGAATTTGTTTCGCTAATATATATTTCTTAATCATAGTATTGTTTAATATCATATATTTCACTCAACTCATTTTCTATTTCTAAGTATTATTTTTGTAATATTTTAACTTTTTTCTTATTACAATCAGAGCTTATATGTCTTATTTCTTCACAATTCCAACAATTACATTTGATTTTATTCTTTTTTATAAGGTTTATTCCTTTGTTGTTTATCTGGATTATATCTTCTCTTATAACATCTTCTCCTAGGTTATATATATATATTTTTTTTCTAAAATTTCTAAACCTTTTAAACTTTAAACTTATGAATTTTCTTTTAATATTTTTCATTTCAGGGTTACATCCCTATTGTGTAGGTTTTTCCATATCTTCACAATATATCTTAGTTGATTTTTTTGATTTTTTCAGTAATTGTCTTTGTTGGCATATATATGCAAATCTTTCAAATAAAATTTTTATTCTTGATCCTAAAGATCTAGGTATTTCAGTATTATCCTTAATATATTTTTTAAATTTTATCTTAAAATATATTCCTCATGAACCTGATAATTTACTATAATACATGTCTTTTATATACGTCTTGGTTTTCATTGCTATAAAACTGAATATAATAATACTCTTTAAATTTTCAAGTATATTTTTTAATTTTACACATATCACATATTGTTAAATTTATTAATTTCATTCTAGCATTATCTTTTTCTTTAACTGCTTTTTTTAGCATTTTTATCCAATTTTCTCCTAGAAATTCATCTGTAATATAGTCTACTATTCTTTCTATACCTTCTCTATCTGATTTTATTATTTCTGTCTGTATATTTCTTTTTATTAGTGTCATATCATTATTTATTCATTCATACCAATTTCTAACATTTTCTTCAAAAGATGCTGTTAAGAACTCCATTATTCTTTCAGTGTTTTCCCATGTATCGTCTTTATTATATAAAAAGAATAATATCATTGAATTTGCCTAAGTTACTAAGGCTTTCTTGATATCTATTTTATAATCTAAATCTAGTTTTGCTCCTCCATGATTAACGAGTTTATCATAATCATCATTTTACCCAAATTTATTATTATATTTGTTTCCTCTTGGTGGTTGTCTATCTCTTACTTTATCATAATATTATCTATATAGTTTATTATATATATGTACATAACTTTCATCTAGGTCTAGTATTTTTTGTTTGTCAGAAGGTTCTACTTTATTATGTCATCCTCTAGTATTCATTAGAATTTGATATTCTTCTAAATTTTCTAAACTTAATTGATCAAAATTTTCTATAATCAAATATAATTCTTCATTCATCTTTATTTTCTTCATTATCCTGATTTTCTTTAATTTCTAACTTTCCTAGTGCTTTTTTTTTCTTTTTATTTTTTCCTCTTCTTCTATTATTTTTGATAAAATATTTTTTTCTAAATTGATGATCCATACTTCCTGATTCTATTACGATGTCTTCTTGTTCAAAATGTTTCTTTTCTATTCTAGTCATTTTTTTTTCTATAAGCTTTTTTTTTTTTATCTATTTTCTTGTCTGTACATTTATTATTTTCTTTTAATTCTCTTATTTCAAGTTTTAGTATATTTATTTCATTTCTTACTTTTTTTATTTTTATTATTTATTTTTTGAACATCATCTATCAAAATTCTTATTAATGTTTTTAGTTCTCCGATAAATTCTCCTATTGACATTATTATCTTTTCTTTAATTGACTCAAGTAATATATCGTACATTCAGTATCTTTACAATCTTTTATTATCTTATCATATTTTTGTTTTGCAATTTCAGTATCTGTTAATTCTTTTAATTTTTTAAAATAGTTTGCTCTTTCTTTATGCTTTTCTTGTTTTAATTTTAATGTGTTTTTCTTCAGTTTTTGAAGTATTTCTAGGGATTAATAGTTCATCTAATATTTTTAAATTTATTAATTTTATTCTTTTTAATTTTTTATTTAAAATATCATTTGTTTCCATATATTCCATCAATTTGTATTTAATAGAATTTGATTTTCATACTTTTCTTTATAATATAAAGACATTTCTTCTTTTTCAAATTCTCATATGTATATTTTTCTTTTATTGAATCCACAATTAATCTATGTAATATTTGCTCTCTTATTTCTATAGGCAATTTTTTAATTATGATTAATGTTATTATTTTTAATCTATTAGGAATAGATTATCCAATTTTATAATTCCTATTATGTGATTATTCATTATTTTTACAATATAACATAATTTCTTCTTTTTCAATTTCTATAATAATTTTTTCATATATATATTCCCCTCTTAATGATCCTATTATAAATTTATCCATAATTTGTTCTTTTACCTCTCTATATAATTCTTTAATTATCATTAATGTTATCATTTTTAATTTCTTAGGAGTAGGTTCTAAAAATATATAACTTCATTTTTCTTCTTCTATTTTGTAATATCAATCTGTTTTTGTAATTGTAATATCCATTATCTTTATATCTCTGATACCAAATATTGGGGGTGCTACTTAGAGCGAACTAAAATCAAATAAATCTTTAAAAATCTTAAAATCTAATTTTTATCCAGTCGTGTATTCTATGTATCTTTTGAATTCATAAAGATCTAATCTATTATTAATTATAGATATATAGAATTTTAACGTTAATTTAAACATTAATTTCTTATATTCTTATGGTAATCTATTCATAATAGGTCTTCTCATTTATATGTTTTTAATTAAATCTTCAAAGACTAATAATGTTTGAGAATTTATAATATCAAGATCTGTTATTATATCTATGCTTGGTTCAAAAGATATATTTTATTTTGAGATATTCTTTATTCTTTTTCCTAATAATTTTTTCATATATATATTCCCCTCTTAATGATCCTATTATAAATTTATCCATAATTTGTTCTTTTACCTCTCTATATAATTCTTTAATTATCATTAATGTTATCATTTTTAATTTCTTAAGAGTAGGTTCTAAAAATATATAACTTCATTTTTCTTCTTCTATTTTGTAATATCAATCTGTTTTTGTAATTGTAATATCCATTATCTTTATATCTTTGATACCAAATATTGGGGGCACTACTTAGAGCGAACTAAAATCAAATAAATCTTTAAAAATCTTAAAATCTAATTTTTATCCAGTCGTGTATTCTATGTATCTTTTGAATTCATAAAGATCTAATCTATTATTAATTATAGATATATAGAATTTTAACGTTAATTTAAACATTAATTTCTTATATTCTTATGGTAATCTATTCATAATAGGTCTTCTCATTTATATATTTTTAATTAAATTTTCAAAGTCTAATAATGTTTGAGAATTTATAATATCAAGATCTGTTATTATATCTATACTTGGTTCAAAAGATATATTTTATTTTGAGATATTCTTTATTCTTTTTCCTAATTTATATATAATATCTTGTATATCTTTTATGATTATAAATCTTACAATTCCTCTGACAAGATTTTCTATTAGGTTTTCTTTAAAACATTTTAATATTTTTTGAGATGCAAATAATTGTTCTTGATATCCTATCTTATCAATTTTATTTTTGAATTCAATTTCTTTCTTATCGTTTACTGTTCTTTTAATCTTATATGGTTTTTTTTAGTCGTAGGTTTTTTATGATTTGTATTAGTCATGTTTTCTAATTCTTGATTGCTTTTTCTTGATATTACTGGTTTTGGCCCATGCAATGCACGGACTGTCATATTTTTGGAGGTTATGTTAGCATATATATATAAATAATAGATGAAATTAGGAAATGAACTTAATTGAGCCAGAATTTTTAAAGATTAAATTATGAAATCTTTGCAATAGAAAAAAGAAAAACAAAGAACCATGACTGGTGTGTGAGGCATTGAATAAATAATACATAATCAAAACGACAAAATTATATAACTAACCCAATATTATTTAGAAAAAATACACGAATAAAGGGTCGTCCCTGTTAAAAAATTTGTATTATTTAAAGAAAATTAGTGAAGGAATACACATACCCTTAGGATGTTACACGCACAAATATAATTTATCTCACAGTTTTCTACCAGCTCGTAGAAGATCTATTTTCGACACAGATATGAAAATCCTCTCAGTACCAGCTCTAACAACGCAGGAGGCCTATTTTTTATTTGAACTAATTTCTTGAGTGCAACATAAATTTAAAAATCCTCGCAGTCTCGTGAAATTCGAATACCGAATTGTTGTAAGGTGAAGCAAAAGAAGGTGTAGCAATTTTGTACGAAGGGTTATAAGAAGTCTTTTTTTTTTTTTGGGCAATTTCAATTGATTTTGGGAGCTCAAAATGAGGAGTTATTTTGTAAGCTCAACTAAGATATTTTCATAGAAAAACTTGGAAGACGGTGATTTTGTAAGCTCAATAAAGATATTTTTTGCAAAAAAAATCTTCAGGCGGTGGAGAATTGACGTAGCAAATTTCAATTTGATGTTTGTGAGGTAAAAGTTGTTGTTTGGATTTTGATAGGATAGAGATGTAAAGTAAATATGAGTAAGTGTAAAATTAAATTTTTAGTAAAAAATCGGCTAGCTTAAGTGTAAAATTAAATATTTTAAAAAAAATTTAAATGAAAAAAATTATTTCGCTATAGGGTAGAAAAAAATAATTTATTTCAAGTTGTAAATGTAAATTTAAAAAAAAAAGGCAAAAAAATATAGTGAAACCGCCACGACGTGAAAAAAAAAAATAGATACATGAGTATATGTTTCCATTGAAGGGAGAATAGATAGAGTTAGTACTGTTTATACATTCTTACAATTTAGTTGTTATAACTTAAAAAATAGACACACTAATAATTATTGTTTTTATTGTGAATATTATGTACTTTAATTTTTGTTGACAAATGTGTAGTGATTATTAATTAATAAGAAAAAATATATATTTTCTTAATTGTAAATGTAAAAAAAAAAAAAAATTATGAACACTGTGTTGGTGCACGGAAATGAAGGTTGAAGTGATTAATTTAGAGGCAATTTAGTAGAATTGAGAAAAAGATAGACGTCGCAAGGGTCGAGGGGGCAGCGCCCCTCGTGGGGGCTGGGGGGCAAAGCCCCCGAAAGAAATTTTGATTTTCATGTATGTGTGGAATTGCATATTTTTTAATGTGTTTAAATAAATTATTAATAATTGAAATTGTATTTATAGATTGTGTGAAATATAAATAAGTAGAATTATAAAAAAAAAAAAAAAGTCACGACTATGTATGTAAGGAAGAGAGAAAAAAAAAAAAAACACTTCCGCACGTAGAGGTAAATTCCTCCGCTCGCGGAGGTTGGGAAACCTCCACGTGCGGAGGTTATATAATATTATTATTATTTTTTTTTTTTACGTCGGTTTTCACTATGTTTTTTTGGCCTTTTTAGTTTAAATTTACATTTACAACTTGAAGATGAATTTTTTTTATCTTAATAAAATATCAAAATATAAATTTTTTTCTTAGTAATTAATAATCACTACGTATTTTTTAACAAATTTATAACTTTGTAATTTGTCCCAACAAATTGTGGAAGGAGAAAATTATGATAAAATATCAACTGTTTGTAGGTTTTTGTTTTTGTTTTTATATAAATTACTATGTCGGTTTGAGATATTTTTTGTTTGATAATTAAATGATTTTTTTTTTCTTCAACACAGTCAACAATTGTAGGAAACGAAAAAGTCCATGCTACCTTTTTGTTTTGAAGACACGCGTGGATGTCAGTGGCTTTACAAATATAAACAGTAAATCATGGAGGATAAAATGGGGAAGGAAAATACTTCACAAATGAATAGTAATTGACGGGTAGAGATAAAATAAAAAAAAACACATGAATTGGTGAAGGATAAACTGGGAATGCAAAATGCTTCACAAATGAATAATAATCGACGGATTCGCTCTTTTAATATAGTAGGAATATCGGCTTGGTTGCAAATTCTATGTTTAGGGGTATTTTAGGTAGTTTGTATATTGTTTAGAATAGTCAAGGTTAAAATTGAGGCTTTGTTTTTAGGTTATTCTCATGTATTTACCCTTTTATTTGGGTCCGTTCGACGTATTTCCTCGCTGCAAACCCTCCACGTCGTTCCGGCTGCTCAAGGCAGTTGTTGAAACACATTGAAAAAGTCTTTCATAACGAAAATTTCACACTTTTTATCTATCCAGATAGCAAGAACGACCTCAGAGGAAAACAAAATGGCGTACCAAGGGGGTAACTTGAAGTCGACCTCCATAAACGGAGTGAAATTGTATACTGTATCCGGCAATCATCGCACCGCCGCCTGGCTTCCTCCCAAGAAGCAAAGAGCTCTCCGTAAAAATCCAGGTACAATGGCATGGATAGATAAATATATATAGAAATTGCCTTTTCTTTTGTGAACAATATATCAGTGTTTTTAGTCATCTTTGATCACTTTAGAGGTGGCTTGATACTTACTTTCAATGGGTTTTACGTATGTGATATATTTATTTGGAGATATACGGACTATTTTTATTTAGTTTTGGGATATAGGTTGTTCTTTTACTTCATTACTTTTTAGTTTATAATTTTATTTTTATTGGATGCTAAAAGAGAGAAAAAATTTGCACTAATTTGGCACCTGGTGATTTTTGTGAATAACTCAATTTCATTTTTGGTTACTTTTAGACTATCAGCGAAGAGTGGATTTGATACAGGATCTGAGGTTTGAAACTGCAACAACTAGAATTAAGGCGACCCCTGATGGCGAGTATCTTATAGCCTCAGGTGAATGCTAAATTTTGTTTCATAACAGTTTATTTTTCTACTCGTGTACTCTACTTGTTTGTGTGCACCTATATAAATAAGGTTTCTTCTTTAATATCAGGCATTTACCCTCCACAAATCAAAGTATATGAGTTGAGGGAACTATCTTTGAAGTTTGAGAGACATTTTGTATCCGAGATCATTAATTTTCAGGTAATAATTTTTTTATTTGTCTAGAAATAAAATTGGACGTAATAAATATGTTTGTTATGTTTAACTCTAAAGTCCTTTCTGTGATTGGTTAGTTTCAGTCAAGTAGTCCTTGTTTGGTTTAAATAAAAAAATTTAGTAGATTTTGATGAAAGTTGATAAAATGTGTGGCTGAAAAGTTGATAAAAGATGCGAGTTCCATAAAATATGTGGTTGAAAATGAGTTTGAGAAAAAATGAGTTTGAGGAAATGTGGGCCAAAATCATTTGACGATGTTGTAAAAGACGTTCACTCACTTATCTATTCATTACCAGTGAAGTTGTGGACTGGCTTCATTTGGTTACAAAAATGAAAAAGAAGAATGATGCGCACATCAATATTCCTGAAAATCATATTTCATCAAGATATTGTCAACATTTGACTGCTTGAAGTTTTGATTTATTTTTCTTTAATGTGATGCCCCGTGTTTTGAATTCCCAAGTATCCCTAAATCTTTCTTAAGAGTTTCAATTATTAAACATAAAGGAAAATTATATAGGATTATGATTATCAAACTAGTAAATGACCAATGCTGAAAATAACATTAAACTAATATTTTCAAAGTTGCGGTTTCAGTGTGTTAATTTGAAAAGAAAAGACGTTCCATAAAAATCTCTCTAAAGCTTGATTGTTGCCTTGTTTATTTATTTATTTTTTTTGGAATGGCATTTTTTTTTTCAGGTAGCTAATAAGAGGAAAAAATGTGCCTTTGATTGCAAAGGAGAAGAATTCTTCTTGTATTTTGTGATGTTCAACGGTGTAGTATATGAAGGTTATTATAGAGTTTGAATAGGTGGTGGTGGTTGCGGTTGTGTGGATTGGGGTGGAAACAACTGGTTGGGATATTTTTTGGATTTGAGAACGAAAGATTTGTAGGCTAGAGGAGAATGACTTGCTTTGATACCAATTTAACGTAGGAGCGTATTAATATGACAATAAACAATTGAAGAATAAAAAAGAAAAGGGTTCAAGAAGAGGAGAATTGAGGGCAAATAGGAAATGAGTTCTAATCATATGATTAAGGGTTGAATATTACGAAGAAATAAGTCCTCTATTTAGCACAAGAAACAGAAAGAATATCAAATAAAAAATTAATACATTATTGAACTATTTGAATAATGTAGTCAAATCTAAGTAGATATATTTTGAATAAAACTCCATTAAAAATCTCAATTAAAATAATCAAATCTAAATAGGTGTATTTTGAATAAAACTCTTTATCTTTATCTGCATTGTACCTCTATCTCCATCAGATGTTCAAAGTGTATACGGTAGATTTATGAATCGCATTACAAATTCTGTTAAAAAAAAATCATATTATACATA
The DNA here is from genome assembly GCA_019097785.1 of Fraxinus excelsior. Lineage (NCBI taxonomy): Eukaryota > Viridiplantae > Streptophyta > Magnoliopsida > Lamiales > Oleaceae > Fraxinus > Fraxinus excelsior. Next base: position 19,852,225 of record CM032636.1, on the reverse strand, counting down.
AATGAGACAAGAAAAATACGTGACTTAGATGGTAGGGATTTTTTGTGCATAGCGCTATTAAATTCCAGTTCTCTTATCATAGCTTATTCAGATACCCATAAAACTTATTTTAAAATTAACAAAATTAGAAGAGAATTAGGTTTAATGCATTGAACTTTCTTTAACAAGAAAACTACTGTGTGTGGTGTGAATATTGTGTGCGTGTGTGAGTGAGTGGAGAGAAGTGAGGCGAAAGATGGTGAAAGTTTGTTTCTCAGTGAGAGAAAAGAGAGGTATGTGTGAGGGAGTTTGGGGTGGTGGTGTGTTTTTTTTCCCTCGTCTGTATAAATGTAACTTCGAAACCGTAATCATTTCATTAGGCACTAGTCCTCAAACATAGCTACTTTCCTTCAAGCTCACAAGTGCATGTTTTTAACCCCAAAAGTATCCTTAATTTGTTGTAACAACAATTATTCCCACTTTATTATAATGAATATACTTATTTACATATCCTAAGTATACTAATAAGTATACTTTTAAAATGTTAACATGCATCCATATATACAATTAAATTATAGCATCTATAAAAATCTAGCTTTATATGTCTTCTAGATTTTACAATAAAATTATTGGCACAGTTAATTAGGTCCTTAAATGTTCAATTTTTTAATGCAAAGCCCAAATTCAAAAATGGCGGTTAGGAAAGGGAATTTTGGGTGTTATACAATAGACGTTTCATTCGCTAGGGGTTGAGTGATGTTGCTAACAGTTGATAAAAGCTGGTGGATAAAATGAAATGTGTTGTTCAAATTGAAATTTGACAAGCTTCACCAAACAAGCGCTTATTCGAAATTTTTATTTACGTCTATTCATGCACAACCATATTACTTCATGAAGTATTATTTCAACTAGGTTTCTATTGAAGCATGGACTTGTGAGGAAACTTAATAAAGATAAAATTATGCTATGTATTTTATAATTTTTCTTATACATGTGTACATTTTTTTGTCCTAATAGGTATTGGATGATGATTATTCTAAGATTGCATTTCTCTGCGCTGATCGCTCCGTCTGTCTCCATGCTAAATATGGAAGTCACTACAGTTTAAGAATCCCAAGGTTCTTTCTCTTGCTTTCAACAAATATATGCATTTTATTTGTAATTTACCGGTTCCCAGCTCCCAAGGGCATTTTCTTCTTGCTTTCTACGTATTATCTCTGTAACTCCTAAAATCTGAGGAATTTGCATTTGCCATGTTCTTTTATCTGCGTCTTAACGTTCAACCAATTAGTCGTTGAAATGTGCTTAGGTAGGTGCTAGAGAGAATGAATTCTATATTAATCGCTATTAACTTTATTGAAAAATAAGAAATAGAAATTGATGACCCAACATATTTCAGTTTTCAACTGCATCATAAAATTTAGCCTATGTTTGGCCTCCATTTTCTCAAAAACTCATTTTTTTGGAAACTCATTTTCAGCTACACATTCTTCAATAAATATAATATAACATGTAAACCAAAACTTTTCCTTATTTTTTAACCACACATTTTCCAACAAAATACTATTCCAAAATACATTTTGGCAAAAAGGGGTTCAAACAGGGGCTTAATGTGCTTCTATTTAATTGGAGAACACAGTTTAGACTTATTTAGAGGATCTTAAATAACATAATGTATGTGCTTAAACAGGTTTGATTATTATAATGCTATTTTTCTGCTGGTGGACAAAACAAGTATGAGCAAGACTTCTACCGTGTTCTGTATCATAAATAGATATGTTAAAACTTCAATTAGATTTCCATCAATATGATTCCCATCAAGTTGTGTATAATGGCTGGATTACGATGTCACAGTTTGAATGCACTTCTTATAAAGGAAGCTAACGTAGGCTTAGATGATGAATTTCCATCTTCTATCTGCTTGATTTGTATATTTTATTTCCTGCCTGCTTTTACCTTTTCTTAATGTGTCATCAGTTTCATTTTGGCCTTTTATTACTAATTATACAGGATGGGAAGAGACATTGCATACGATTGCTGGTCGTGCGACATAATTTGTGCTGCTTCTTCTCCAGATCTATACAGGATAAATCTAGAACAGGTTTGTCTTGCAAATATCTTCATTTTGTTGTTTAAAATCAAATATTTTCACTCTCTCATTTGGATATGTGAGTTTGACATTAGTGGTTGATAAGATCATTAACTCCAATGACTTAATGTGAAGAAAGGGAACCTCCAGCCTCTCCCTACAAAAAAAAAAAAAAAAATAAATAAAATGGTGCACACAGGCTTATTCCCGAAATAAACTTTGTTGCTATTTCATTTCATCTAAACCACCTTTTTCCATTCTTTCAGTAGAAAGCAAAGGTACATGCCAACAGACCACTACCAACAAGTTGTGCCTTATTCCTGAAAGAACCTTTCTCGCAATTTCATTCGATCTAGAGCCTACCCCTTTTGGAAGGCAGATGAAAAAAAAAACTTCTGCAATTAACTCAAGGATATTTAGTTTGATTGATCTCATCTACTCTATGTTGTTTCCACTCTCCTAAGTAAAAGAGGAGGGACTTGGCTGATTGTAGGTGTCTATTTGTTGGAAAATTTAGAAGTTGAAGTATGGCTTGTTAATCTTTAAAGATAAAGAATATAAGAAGGCAATGCAATAAAAAATTAGGACATGGTACATTAAAACTAAGATTAGTTTAAGATAGTGAACTGTATAGATTATTGAGCTCAATAAGTTATGAAGGCCATACTATTAAGCCTCAATTTGGCAAATTTATAAATGGTTTATAAAGAGGAATAGTAGTGAGTCCTATGAAATGTGTGAATAATAATGATTAGTAGTTATGAATGTTTGGATGAAATTAGTGTTTGATTTTGATTTAATTTATAAACTATTTAACTTATTAAAAGAAGATAAAGAGTTCTATGTTTTGACTGTAATAATAAAAGTGCACTCCATTTGTTCATTTATGGTGCTTCTAATTGGAATAAGGTTTAACTTCTGGTAGATACACACTATTGTGTTTTTCTTTCTCAGCATTTTATATGCTTTAAGAAAGAAAGATGAGATTATCTTAAATATTTTCTAGTTCAGCTTTTCAAAGTAAATTATTTTTTCAGGGTCGTTTCCTCTCCTCACTAAATACACAATCCCCAGCTTTAAATGTGGTGTCTCGCAGGTTAGTGTAACTTGTTTCCGCTTGTATGCCATCTTCTAGCTCTTTTATCGTAAGGATTATGTAAACCTTTCATTTGTATTTCTTGATTTGGTCTTGGCATGTAATTGTCTTACTGTCGGACATTCTTCCTTTTCTTTGTATTTTTTTTTTCCTTTCAGCGACGTTCATGGATTAGTTGCTTCTGGTGGTGCGGATGGAGCTGTGGAATGTTTTGACATGAGAACGAGATCCTCAGTTGGGAGGATAAATATCGTTGCATCTGCCGTTGACATTGATGAGGTAGCAAATTTTATATAACTTTCTATAACTTTGACTAGATACCATGTCCAGTTCTTGGTGACTTCCCCGATACTAGTTTTCCTTGACCTTTAAAAGCATTGAAGTTGGTATGCTTGAAAGAAGTTACATGTGTAGCGTGCTTTTGTTTGCCCATTTGAATATAATATCCATGTTTGTTGGAAAAATCAATATCGTCCTTTTCCTATCTAGGACTCTGTTTCCTTTGCTTCCGTAGTCTTGGGAAAGGGGGCAAGGGGGTTGGATGATGATTCTTAAGTGCCTGAATATTGCCAATGGAGGTTTCTTTAATTGATATACATCTTTGATATTATGTGAAAATTGCAGGAGGTTACTGCGATTGAGTTTGGCGGGAAACATGGTTATTTCATGGCTGTTGGAAGTAGTGGTGGAAAGGTATGCCTAAGAATGTTGTATTTACTGTTCATTGCAGATTCACAGTCATATCTTATTATCTGTCACTTTGTTTACTTTTTGAATCATTCTCTTGTACCATATTGGTAACACTAGGTGTTGAGTAAGTTACTTATTTTGTGCTTGCTAACCTAGTGAATTTTTTTATTTAATGAAATATCTATTGACCATTTGATTTTTCGGCTACTCTTGGTCTGCATCATATTTCCCATCCTAGAGCGTCTTGTTCTATCTGTTCACTTGCTGGCAACTTCTTGGTTTTTAATCTGCATTATAGCCATGTCCTCGTTATACCCTTGCTGTTGCATGTAGAAACATTTATGCATCAAAAGATTGATAGCTGTACTCAATAACATAGGTCCTTTGGTAGGACAAGTAATTAGGTCTCTCTTCTTCTGGCCAAGTTTCTGTCTACCTGGCTCAACACAACATTGATTCAGTCTGCATGGGAAGGAAACTGTTAAGTTGCATGATTACATTGTTTTGTAAATAGATGCAGATGTTTTCAACTACCAAATAAAGAACATTTTAATATTGGATAGGGCATATGGCAATCCTCTATTTGCAGCACAAAATGAAAACCACCAAAATGAATATTATATTCCTGTTTTATCTGTTTCCTTTTTGATACATCGTGTTATGTGAAAGTGATGGTTTTCTGTACTAACTCTGTTGTAGTTCTTTTCCCTTAACTAAGGAATTATTGTGCACTTATTTTCTTCAAATAATTCAGGTTCTGATTTATGATTTGCGCAAATCTGATCCTGTGCGAGTGAAGGATCATATGTGAGTTACCTCTACTAACTTCTTAGTTACTCCAGTTATGATAATAGGTGAGGATATTTATACATTCATGGCATATTTACTTTGGGAATCTGTCATGGTTTTGCAGGTATGGCAGCCCTATACTGAACATTAAGTGGCATAAAACCCTAAACTCTGAGAGAGAGAAATTAATCACTACTGATAAACACACAGTCAGGATTTGGGATTCTGAGACTGTAAGGAACTTTTTCATCATTTTAGTTGACTGTTCGTCCTATGCTTGCTTCACATTCTGTATTTTGTGCTTTGAAGATGATTATACAATTGCCTTCACATTTAGATGTTGGATGGATGTACTGCTGAGCTGTTACCAGTGCGCTTCACTTATTCTAGGCGCAGGGGGAATTCTGGGAAAACTAATGTAATGAATGACTAGAGATAAGAGGGGGGTCTATTATGCAATTTCTGTAGCCTGATATTCTGTTGGGGGATTCGGGTTTGCTGTTATGGCTAGAGTAGTGGGAATTAAAAAGAGTGGGGAGGCCTTGTTGAGGTTTTTATGCAAAAATATTGTTATGTGTTGAGCTTGCTCAATTTGGAGAGTTTCCAAGCCTCTCGAATGCTTGGTTGTCTACAAATCATTTCAGTCTTCAATATAAAATTCCTTTATCAATCCTCTATTTCTTCCTGTGTGGTATTAAATTGTTTTTGGGCCATGCTATGTGTACAACCGAGGTTGACAACCTCTCACATGGGGGGTCCGCTTTTTTATTTTTGAATTTTTTAAACATGCGGACCCCGCACGC
>CM032636.1:19784056-19846769 GCA_019097785.1 Fraxinus excelsior | reverse complement strand
GTTATATGGTTTTTCATTTCCTTACCCTTCTCAACAACTTGATTGACCATGGTTTCAAACTTCTGATTTGTTTTCCCCTGAGCCTCCATAAAGGCGTGTAGGGTGTCCTCTAAAGAATTTCTAGATGTTGAGGGTTGATGTGATGGTGTATTGAAAACTCTAGGTGGCTGAGTAGGTTGCTGGTTATTAGATTTCTAGCTGAAATTAGGATTATTCCGCCACCCCTGATTGTAGGTTTCAGAATATGGGGCATAAGGCTTTTTGTGTACACCTAAAGCATTACAGTATTCATTATAAACCATTCTCATCTCAGTTAGAGAAAAACACTCTTGCACTGGATGATCAAGTCCACCACACACACCACACGGTCTAGAAGACTCAACACGAGCAATAGTAGATGTAGATATAGGCTTTGAACTACTAGTGTGTAGGTTCTCAATTTCTCTAGTTAGGGCTTCTACCTTAGCTCTAAGATTGTCTTCTTCCCTAAGATGATAGATACCTGCACTAGAAGGATTTCCTACGGCTCGTAACCTATTGGTGCTATCAGTGGCACTAGGGTCAGTCCAGATGTGGGCTTTCTCAGCTAAGTCATCTAAATATCCTATAGCATCATCTGGATCTTTTTGTAGGAAATCACCATTACACATCATTTCAACAAACTAACGCTCTCTAGATGTTAACCCTTCGTAGAAATAGCTCACGATGCGCCAACTCTCATAATCATGGTGCGGACAAAGAGCTTGGAATTCGTTATACCTTTCTCACGCTTGATTTAAGGTTTCACTCTCCTTTTGGATAAAAGAAGAGATCAACTTTTTTCAAAGCTGTGGTTTTGTGGTGAGGAAAGTATTTGCCAAAGAAAGTTTGAGTCATTTCAGCCCAAGTTCCAATCGAACGTGGTCTCAATGAATACAACCAGCTCTTAGCCCTTTCTGTAAGAGAAAAGGGGAAGAATTTGAGTCTAATTGCATCCATTGTACCATGTTGATTGTGGAAGATTGCTACAACCTCCTCGAATTCCCTAACATGCACATACGGGTTCTCATTTTCCAGTCCATGGAAATTTGGAAGAAGTTGAATCATTCCTAGTTTAAAATCTACGCGTGACATATTGGGTGGAAACATAATATATGAAGGTGTAGATGTGTGTGTGGGGTGCAGGTAATCATGCAAAGTTATATACGGTGCATCGTGTTCACTATCAGACATTGTGTTATGTGATGTGGTGTTCGTGTTAACAGATGCAGAATAAAAAACAGGGTTAAAAAGATGTTCAAAAAGATGTTTCTCCTTATTTGGCTATAACCTTATTTTTCACTTGTTTCTTCTTATTTCGAGGATGTTTAATTGCATTGAATATTCTACTAAGCGTGTGTATATGCATATATGCATGTATACATCTACAGCTAATTTAGAGGTGGCAATTGAGCTGAGCGGCTCGTCGGCTCACCCGCTCGGCTCGTACTGTTCACACCCACGAGCCGCTCGGGCTCGTAAAAAAAGAGTCCGAGCACGAGCCGAGCAAGGCGGATCGTGTGACTCGGCTCGTCACTGTAGACGAGCCGGCTCGTGGGTTAAGGACGAGCCACGAGCTGAGCGGCTCATGGCTCGTCCAATTTAAAAATAAAAATAAAAAAAAATTCAGTGACCAAAACAGTCACTGACCATTTTGGTCCTCGACATTTTTTCCTCTTTTTTTTTCTATAAATACCCACCTAAATCAAACTTTTTTTCCACCAATATCAATCTCTATTCTCTCATTATCTACTCTATACAATTTACATTCTCCAATCTCCGATTCTCCATTTATCAATTATCAACAATATCATTCATTCATTCTATAATTATCTTCTGCATTTCTACATTCAATTTCTATTATTCATAACAAATAGATTCACGATCATTTGTTGAAAACTTGTTCGGTATGGAGAACGAAACACAAACACCTGCACAAAATCAATTTGGGAATGAATTCTCCGGTCTCAATGAATTACCAATTCCAGCAAATATTGAAAATTACGACGTTTATGAAGGTAGTCATCCAATTGATTGGATGACGTTGATGTTGATCCTAGTGTTCCAATTGATTTGGAATAAGATGAAGAGCCATGCAAGAGGGAAGAGAAAGGGGAAGAACAAGGCAAAATGTTGGGACCATTTTAAATTAGTTCAAACAGGTCATTTGGTCGATGGAATCCCCGAAACCAAAGTAGTATGTAAATACTGCCAACAACGATTGGCATGGCAGAGAGGCATTAGAACTACCCACCTCAATCGTCACTACAAAACATGTGTGACCAAACATGGGTTTCTTCCAGCTGGTCAAACTCAACTACAGTTTGGTTCTCCAAGCGTAGGTGGTACTACGCCACTTTGTTGCAGCGTCTAAGTTGCCACGAGCAATAGCGGACAACCAACATTTTGTGAACTACGTCAAAACATATCTTCAGTCGAGGTACGTTGGGGTAAGTCGAAATACTCTCCGTGCTGATACAATTAAATATTTTCTTCATACAAAACAACTATTGATAAATGATTTTGAGAAATATGGAGGTGTGATATCTTTAACTTCTGATATATGGGAAGGAATTAATAAGAGAGGTTACATTGCTGCAATTGCACATTATATAGACCCACTTTGGATCATGCATAAAAGAATTATTGCTTTTAGAATTGTTGAGTACCCGCCCAACGCCCAAACTATATTTAATGATATCATAAATATAGTTAAAGAGTATAAATACGAGAGCAAAATTTGTTCTTTTACGTTCGACAATGCTACTGTAAATAAAGTTGTTATCGATAAATTGCGTAAAGTATTTCAACCCGATTTTGGTGGTTATTTGTTTCATATTCGATGTGTATGTCATATTTTTAATTTAGTAGTACAAAACGGTTTAAAACATGTTAAGGATGAAATTGACCGAATTAGGAGTGCACTTATATATATTACGATTATACCTAGTCGAAAACAAGCATTTGAAGAATTTTGTTCAGAAAATGGAATGACAAATACAAAAATCTTTATTACTGACGTAGGTCATAGATGGAACTTCACTTACTTATTATTAAAATCATGTGAAGGTTTTGAACATTTAATTACTAAATTTTATAACAATAGGCATGTTAGAGATGAAGATGAAACTATCTTGAATGAAATCGATTGGAATATAGTTCTTAAAATAAAATAAAAAAATTGACGACATTTTATGATTCTACAAATATATTGTATGGCGTTTATTATCCTACAAGTTGTATGGTTCTTGAACGTCTTTATATAATTGTTAGGACTTTTAAGAGATTTCAAAATGACCCCAATTTTCATGCAGTTATATATTCCATGGAATTAAAATTCAGAAAATATTAGGGAGAATTACCTATGTTATTTCCTTTAGCATGCGTCATGGACTCTCGATATAATTTATCGGGTACTAAATTTGTAATTGATAAAATTTCAAATGCTTTAACTTTTAATATACATATTACTTATAGGAATTTGGAAGAAACATTACGTGAAATGTACGAATTATATGCTTCACGAATGGGTACACATATTACTCGTGTACCTACATCTACTCCTCCCACTAATCAAATGGATGACGACGATGTAGTTTTAGATTTATTCGAAAGCATGAACTCATATAGATTTAATTCATTTGCATATGTATGTGGTCCATCTGGTGGTGGTAGTAGTAGTTTGTCATCCACTGCATGTACTCAAACTTCAAGTAATAGTCCAAATGCGTTGCCATCTGAATTAATCGATTACTTTCGTCATATTTTGCCTAGTAACAAAGAAATTAAGAAAAATTTAGAAGAAGTAATTAAATTTTGGCGAGATAATGAACATCGATGGCCAATAGTTTCTGTAATGGCAAAAGATCTACTAACACCTCATGTTAGCACTATAGCTTCGGAGTCTGCTTTTAGTGCAGGGAAGAAAGTTCTCTCTGAGGTCAGGAGTCGACTAAAAGAAGATATTTTAGAAGTGTTAATGTGCGTGAAAGATTGAGAAAACACTAATTATCGAATTCAAGATATATATGCCGAAATTGCCTGTAACCAAGTAAGTGATATTTAATTTCACCATAATCATCACAAATTTAATTTTCATATATTTATAATATTTTTTAAAAAATTGTACACGTAACAACTTGTTCGTGTACAATTCTTAACTTCGCCTACTAGAAATTGAAGTAGCCGGTCCAAAGCTCGGATAAATGAGGAGGGTCTATCTTTATTTTTTTATTTATAAAAAATAAAAATATTTTGAAAAATGTATATTTAAAAAATGGTTTACAAAATGTGTTTATACTTTACATATATATATTTTTCAGGTTTAAGTATAAAATGATAAACAAAAAATAAATTACTCAACAAAACAATTTTTGTTTTTATTTTTTAAAAATTATAAATGTTTTTTAAAATATATATTTAGAAATTAATCACAAAATGTGTATATATATATCTTTTACAATTAAACTAGTGTAAAAAAAACGAGCGACAAGCCGAGTGCTCGGCTCGTTTTGGACGAAACGCCCACGAGGCTCAGCTCGTGGGTAACGAGCCACGAGCTCAGGCCGACTCGGCTCGGCTCATTGCCACCTCTAAGCTCATTCAACCTCTGAGGCATGATTCCTTCTATACTTTCAATGATTCTAGGCCAAATAATAAAGATTGATACTCAAATAAATAGAATAAAATTATAAATTCACAGACTAACTTTTAAAAAAAAATAATGTAAAACTGCTAAATTTATTAGAAATAAAAATTAATTTAGTGTTGTTACTATTTTAATCAAAATAAAATATTGCGTAAATGCAATTTGAGTTCAAGATCAAAAGAGTGGAGTGACAAGATGACTCGTTACTCAACTAGCATGTCTACACACTTTTTAATAATGAATACGAAATTTATTCAACACGTTATCTTTATTCATTTACTAACTACATACCATTTGTGCAAAATATTCAAAACCTTTTTCAATTCCAGGCCACAATTTCTGATATTTCTTCAATGTACCTTAGAATTAAAAGAATATTATTGAAAACAATACAGCGATGAACCTTAAAAATGTTTGGAAGTTTAAAATTTCATCACAATCTCAGCCAGAATTTCCGTTAATCTCATAATATTTTCTTCATCATCACAACGTCACACTCAAAATAAATAAATAAATAACAATAAAACCGTAAAAAGGTGAAGAATCGAAAATCTCATTGAATTACCAGAAACCCAATACTAAACTCTGGTCCCAAGGATGGTCACAAGAAGAAATGGACCGACATTGTTAGTCCAATATCATATACGATTACGAAAACCCTTAAAGTTCAAATTACCTTAGCCTACCCTAGTCTTCTGCAGCAATGGAGTGAAGACGTGGTAAGAAGAATTTTTACAAGAAAAATGGTCAAAAGATTCAATACCCACTTCAGAACAAAGCTTCAAGAACTCGTCCAAACCTAGCCCACCAAATTTTTCTTCATTTTCAAGAAATTTCAAGATTTTTCTGAAAAAAACGGCATCACATGGCAGGATCAACCCACCGGCTGTCGGGAACCCGAGTTCCTCCGCCGCCTCACGGAGGATATCAACGAAAACGGGCAAGTTCAGGAACCGGGTCGGGATAACGAATCGGTGACGTTCTGGGCCCACGTAGACTGCCAATGAGCCGGAAGGGGTCCTGTTTGAACCGGCCGATTCGTCAGAATCCGAGGAAGAGTAGTAGTGCGGAGTCCACTGCTTAAGGCTGTTGTTTTTCCAGCGCCGGACGACTTGTCTCAGCCTGACGATTTGAGTGATGACGTTGCTTTTCTTGATGGCAGCGGCCATGAGTTTGGGTTTTGAAGCTGAGCTCTTTCAATTTTAGAGAGAGCTGGATTATTGTGGCAACAAAGTTAAATGCTAAGATGTTGAATAGTAGCTAAGCCATGGGAAGCGATTTACCTAAAATAGCCCTCTGTATTTTTTTTTCTAAGACAAAATATTAAAGCGTAGATATTAAAATAAGATTTTTCTTTTTTTGTAAATTTTGACAAAAACTGATGAACGTAAGGTTGAAGAGTCATGGATCCCATGAAATGTAGTTAAAATTAATTATTAATTTAAATTTAAATTTAAATTAAATATTTAGATTTTAATTCTCCTTAAATATGGGTTAAATTTCTTTCGATGATTTTACCGAAATCAACAATATTCTTTCGAAATCTTTTTACCATGATAAGAACTACACATTTTTAATAAGAACCATATATATCTAATTTATTAATAAAACTACTATAGTAAATTAAAAAAAAAAAAAAGTCTGTGGAAAAATTTGTTACAAGAAAAATAGTACGAGGAAGATTGAAATTTGGGGTAAATGTGAAAATGAGTAATAATTGCATTAGTTAGTCAAAGCAAGCTGTAAATAAGGCCCACATTCCATGCTAATTGTCACATGCTTAAGAAATTACCAAGATCTTCTAAATGTTATTTTAACTAATTTTAATGCGTAATCAACGCCCTAGCTTTGATTTTAGAGGCCATTTTTCCATGATGTTTGCTATGGGAAACTGTAGCAAATTAAATAATTTACTGGGTTAATTATTATTTACTAAGTCCATGTTCGGTACATACTAAAATTTTCATTCTTATTCTTTTACTCATTTTCAACTACATATTTTTTAATAAAATAATATTTTCAATCATATCAATAACTTTTCTATCTTTTTCAACCACATATTTTCCATCAATCTACTATTCCAAAATACATTTTTTTCAAAATAACGTAACTCAAACACACCCTTAATAAATCACTGTTGAGTCACATGGGCGCTAGTAAGGGTATTGCGGCCTTGAACACTTCTTTTACTTTTCAATTTTTGGGAAGAAATTTAACTCATTTTATTTTCAACGAGTGTTCGTATACAATTTTATACTTTTTACAATACTCGATCTTTTTCTTCGATTGCTTGACGGTGAAATCAATCACGTCAAATTAGGTACCCCAACATTTGAGCTAATTACGAACTTAAGTTGAAAAAATTATAATAATGTAAGCTTATAGTAGAAATCTTGTATTACGTTGACATGTTCTTCGAATAGCTCGATTTATGTAGTTATTAGGAGTCATGTTATTGTTAGGTAGTTTGGGAGCTTGCGAATTTCATCTTTGACCCCACTTTCATTGCATTGTTAGAGATAATCCATAATGTATATCTCAATTTTCATTATTCCCATGATTACAATAAATTTTCGATAAATAAAAGTTCGATAAATTGATAATTTTGTTTAAATAATAAAAAAAATTCGATCTCAACTTGGATCAGTGTACTAAATTGATAACCACGCTAAATGCATAATATAATAATATTTTTTAAGTCCTTTATATAAATTAATAACTGCTTTAATTCTTAAAAATTCATAGTAATACAAATTTTAAAAAAAAAATTAATTCTCCTCTTTCAAAATATGCATCTAAAGTCTTTTACCTTTTTCTTTTTGCATTCAACCCAAACTGAACTTCATCCCTAATTTTTTATGGGAGATGCTACATGTACATTATGGATCACATAATGATGTCTATAATATACATGTGGCGCCCCCCTATTGGGGGGAGCACCTGGCCCACATGCACTCCCCCCAATAGGGGGCGCCACATGTACATTATGGACACGATTATATGATCCATAATGTACATATTATATTTGGCATTATTATTTATAGATGTATTGATTACTTCTTGTTATCAATAGGAGATTCTATCATCGTGTTATTTTTACTATAATGTTTTAAAAGGTGTTCGATATCCATCATATTCTTATAGCGTAGGTCAAAAATATCTTAACAAAATCCATTGATTCCATCATCTTGACCAACTTTTGGTTCAACATTAATATCTTCATTTAACCGAATCTTGCAATGTCGAAAGCAATTTAAGAGTTTCAACTCTTTTGAAATGAGATGCCATGGTAGAAAAACATATGAAATTAGGAGTGATTAGGGTCTTAAATTAAAACTAATGACCGTAAAAATTATATTTCGTGTACAGATGAAATAACTTGAACGATTAATCTTTCAAAATATTAAATTTTGAAGTAATGCATGTACATTAATGTTTGCTTTTTTTTTTTTTTTTTTTATTGACGTAAGAAAACGCAGCTGCTACCCATGAGTGCACATTGAGTAAACCTCGTTCCATGTACTGTGGTCCGCAAACCACAAAGGAGAGATAAATCGCATTCGGCAAGCTTAGTGCGACGGACTCGACTGAGAAAGTATTGGCAGTGGATTCGAACTCGTGACCTTTGATTTCTGCAGTCACCGGCTCCACCAACTCGACCACCCCCAAATGGGTACTCCTTACTGTATGTATGTGTGCCTTTTTGCATTCAATATATATTTTTTAATTTCCTATATTTTTTATGGTAAAATATAATATGAGTTATACAATATAAAATACTCTATAAAAATTGATAAATTAATAACCATCTAAAATAATATTTTTTCTCAATCCTAACATTATTATTTTATAGATGTTTTACTTGTACTTCTAAAATGAGAATCTTATAAAATCACTTTTTAACTCAACAAGCAAATCAGTAAATGTGAAAAAATTATATCAAGAAATCAAGATGAGAATATTAAACTATTTTTTTTCTTTTCAAAATCAATATAATATAATAATTATATTTTTCTTATAATAATTTATTCTCGCGTAATTTAATTGATGCAGATGAAACAAGGATATAAAAAAGATGGAAGATATATGACATTATTTATAGCATGATATATGTTACTTATACATAATGTAGTATTTATAATGGTGTCCACTCCTTCACACGGAGGGGGATCCATTTCAGATATATTATATTTTATATGAAGTGGATCTCCCTCCATATGAGTGGGTGAATACCATTATGGACATTGCATTGTGCACGCATAGCATCACTCAGTTATAGCATCATGTCATTTCTACTATTACGTCATTGTTATATAAAAATTAATATCCTTTTGGCTTTTGACATAAACCATCCTATGCAATTACGATGTGAGTGAATGGATGCGGGTTTGATTTTTGAAGAGAAATACACTTTTTATGATTTTAATTTTTGCTCTCTTACTTTCTTAAAAAAATGACTTCTATTCTATTTTGAGAATTTGGGCTTTGGCTACCATAACCTTCCCGACCACGATTTTTTCTTTTTTTTAGGTATTTCACTGCGAAATACGAAAGAAATAAGAAATTTTATTTTGCTAAGTGTGAAAAATATAGTAAAAATAAATGTATCTTGAACCCTTCCGGCAGAGCTACATTTGGATGTCGGCAAAAATCCTTGAATCTCAGTTTCCTCCCGTATGGGTCTGCTCTACTGCAGCAGAAACTCGTCCCACGTACGGTTCGGAGGCCGAGCCCCACCCCAGCAATCAGGGTGCGGCTTAGGTCATTGGTCTTGATCAATAACTCAAACCCGAGTCGAGAAATACTTTTTTGCTTAGTAAGATTTTATTTGTGTTTTGTTTCTTTTAATTATATTTATTATTCTATTCAAAAATTAGAACTTTTGCATTAAATATGCTATAATAAAATTAGATTGAGCTTATATATCAGTGAAAGTCTTTCAGAAAATAATGAAAGAAAATGACAAGTACTTTATTTATTTTGAAACATTATCTATGTTTTTATTATTTTCTAAATTGAAATAGTTTGTTATTATATATTATCATCATGATAGGAAAGATGAAGGGGAGTTGAGACTAGGTGATATAAAGAAAATCATGACAATTGGGTTCTCGACTTCTCTCGAGGAAGAGATTTTTCTCTCAAACGTGTAAAAAAGAGATGAAATGAGGTAAAAAAAAATATTTATTGACTCGAGTTGAGTAACATGTCCTAAACTCGACCATTTTTTTTTATCCATCTCATGAAAAAAAAAAGGATTTCTTTCTTCTTTTCTGTGATCTATTTATCTCAATATATCAAAAAAAAAAAAAAAAGAGTGTCTTTATTAGTGTTGTAATTATAAGAAATCTCCTAACTATTTTCGGATGCAAAAAAATTAAATTAAATTAAAGAATGGCCTTTTCACATCTTAAGCAAGGAAGAAGAATAATATGATTCTAGCCCCCACGGGCATAGCGCAGTGGTAAAGAATGAGGATTCTCTACGGAGCATCGAAGATTCAAATCCCGCGACAGTTGGAAAGGTAACATTTAAATGTTGGAAGACAACATCTATGTTGGAAGTCGGATGTCTACAGGGAGGAGAACAGTCTAACGTCCAACCCAAATGTGTATAAGCTGTGACCGCATTCGAATTAACCTAAAAATGACGATCCAGGGGGAATGCCGCCACTCCTCAAGATTAGCCGGACGAATCTTGGATATAAAAAATAAAAGAATAACATGATTCTAAATTTCAATTCAGCTCGTGTTCATAAACTGTTTATAAGTATCCAAGTCATCTTTTATTTTAGGGTGGCTATGACATTAGGGACGGGTCCCATTGGCAATTTTGCTGTTCCATCCCTGTCCCAGTGGTGATTTTCTTAAGAGGAAATTAGGCTAAATACGGCCCAAAATCAAGAGAATTGATTAATACCCTTAATTACTAATTTATTCATTAATATTTTTAATTAATCGTAATTTCTACGTGAAAAATAGAGGATTCACATTCTGTATTAAATAGAACAAAGAGACATGAGATGAGAAATAGCTTCAGCCAGTGGCAGAAAATTATACAAAGAAAGAAAAGCGCAACAAGAAGATAGAGCACAATTATTAGGAATCAATTTTTTGAAAATCTAATCTACAAAATATGTGTGTAAAATGCATGTATATATTTCGAGGACCAAGAAGTAGTTACTGGTTTCTTCTTCTTCTTCACCATTTTTCTTTATTCAAGAGCTCAAAAAACTTTTAATGTATTGTGTTATTGTATTGTGCCAAGGATTTTAAAATGAAAATGCATTAGTTCCCCAATTTTATTTAGATTTCGTGGTTAGGTTTTTTTTAAAATTTATAGTGTAAACAGATTGTGTCATTACATATGAAAAAATATATTTGAATCGGTTAAATCATGATGCATGTAAGATGTTTGACAAAATGACAATGTGAATTTTGTCACTTTTCTATGAAAAAGTGACATTCTGTCACTTTTTTGTCACTTTTGTCAAAAAAAAAAAAGTCACACTATATACTTGAAACAATTAACTCGATGCATGTGTGCATTTTTTAAAATTTGAACATACCAATTCAAGTCCTGTTTTATGGTAATACATGTGAAAAAGAAAATTTTGAATCAATTAAATATTGATATATGAAAATGTCCTTAACAAAATAAGAATGTGAATTCTGTCACTTTTCTATGAAAAAGCGACAGAAAAAAGTGACATTCTGTCACTTTCGTAAAAAAAAAAAAAAGTCACACTATATAATTGGAGCAATTAACTAGATACATATGTGTGTATTTTTGAAAATTTAAACATATCAATTCAAACTCTGTTTTATGATAATACATATGAAAAAGAAAATTTTGAATCAATTAGATATTAATGTATGCAAAGTGTTTAATGTGAATTCTGTCACATCTTTCTATATATAAAAAGTGCCTATTTAACGGAATTTGTTGGTTTAACGGAAAAACTAACGGAATTTCTTGATTTAACGGAAAAACTAACGGAATTTCTTATTTTTAACGGAAATCTTTTTTCACCACCCCATACTTTCAAAATTATAATTAAATAATAATAATAATAATAAATTAGTTTTTGATCATTCTTTCAAACTAAAATATCTTGGAGCTAACTCATCCGAATCGACTTTTTCTCGAATCTGATTTATGTATTTAATTACGATTTATCTAACGAGACCAATATTCATATATTTACGATAACTCCATCAATATCTAAATATTTGACACAAATAAAATATAATTTGATAAATGTATCATTTAGTCCCTAACTTTCAAAATATTAAAATATAGTATATAAAAATTGAATTATATTTTATGAAAATTTTCGGGGTATTACATTCTCACCCCCTTAAAATATTTTCGTCCTCAAAAATTTACCCGTCACTTACCAATACTAAGTCTAACACAGGATATACATATATTATCGTAATACATATCATACTTTAACGATAAAATGAATTGCATTATTACTTAAAAAAGAGTAAAGAATTAAGTCATACAAAAAGTTTAAACCTCCATTTGTTTTTTATTAAAAACCCATAAAAATGAAAAATATGACCGTTATCCATCACATCAATCTATCAATTTTGAATTTCTATCTCTTGTGTGAGGTCCAATAATGACTATATTTTTCATTCGCATTCTATATTAATGAGAATCAAACGGAGTCTAAGTAAAATCGTCTTCTTACCCCTTAACATACCTTGAGTTTTCTATTTGTGATTTTGAGTTGGAGATGACAGAGAGAATCACTTTATTTAATTATTTATCAATTACATAAAAATTACATCATTAATTATTTAATTAACCAAAAAAATTACATCTTTATTAATAACAAATTAATTTTTAAACAAAACTATTAAATATAAACTAAGCAAACGTGCATTGCACGTTGCTTGCACCTAGTTATATGAAAAAGTGTGTCACTTTTTTCTATTACATTTTTTTTTGTTGTTTGTTACTTTTTTTTTAAAAAAATTTATGTCACTTTTTTATAAAAGTGAGATTGTGTCATTTACTTAATTTTATGTAGTACCATCTAGGGATGTCAAAGTTGCTCGTCAATTTTAAAATTGTCACTTTTATTTTTAGTATTTTGTCACTTTTTAAATTTTTGTCACTTTTTAAGAAGATAAAAAAAATGAAATAATAAGTAATATTTTCCTAACATAACCAGCACGTGGATTAGCCTGGACGTACTGATTATTTTAAGAACATGATTATTGGTGTTGCACAAATGGATTATATTATTTTGGTATTTGTCACTTTTTTTTTTTTTTTTTTTGAGTTTGTGTCACACTATCACTTAGTTTTATGCATTATCATTTAGGGATGTCAAAATTGTTCGTAAATTATATAAAAATGACATTGTTTTAAATTTTGTCACTTTTTATAGTTTTTTGTCACTTTTTAAGCAGATAAAAAAATCACAAATGGATGGTACTATTTTAATATTTGTCACTTTTTTTGAGTTTGTATCACTTTTTGAGAGTGTGTCACTTTTTTTTTTAGTTTTTTCACTTTTTTGAGTTTGCATCACTTTTTGAGAGTGTGTCACTTCTTTTTTAGTTTTGTCACTATTTTTTAGTTAAAAAAGTGACATTGTGTCACTTTTTTATTTTACACAGTATTTTTTACTTCCTAAAAATCTTTCATATGATTTTAAGGGTATTTTTCAAAACATCTCTAATTTTAAGGGTATTTTTGTAAGTACCCCTTCTATAATTCAGGAGCATTGATATCCATTTAAATACAGATATGGGCTCAGATATGGCTAATTTTGTATGCGATCTTGACGCCGGCAGTTGGTTCATCTAATTTCAAATGGGAATAAAATAGCTTTGTCAATGGTCCAATGTTTTAAGCATTATTGAAGCTTGTGAGTTATTTTCTAAGATCGACAATTCTAACTGTCAATTCCTAACGAAACTCCATTATAATTGATAGTCCTTTTCTCTTCTAATTGTATTTTTTCCAATTTTCTCAAACGATGAAACAATAAATTCGTGATCTCATTACAAGTAAATAATTTAGTTAACCTTATCGGAAACATTCCCCGCCCCCCTCGTGGACTAGTGAATACGGAGCTGACGTTCTCCTCTCGTGATGGATACCATAACGTGAATATATTTTTCATTTAAAAATAAGAGTTTAAATACACGAACCCGGTCCATTAGTCACTAGGGATTCAAACAAAATTGCTTTTTTTATAAGAAGAATTTGACACAAATTAAATTTGATGTGGTCCTCTTCAATCCATTCTAAATGCAAGAGTTAACTTGAAATTTATTCTTTGGAGTAAACAAATGAAACGTGTTTATTTATTTTTATTAATCAGAATAAAAAATGTGCAATTTATTACAAGAAATAAATTTGCCTTTTAGACTTTAGGATATAATTCTTACAAGAAATAAAATATGTAGCAGCCAGAAATAATTTCTGGTGTCGGTTTTTGAAGGTTCATATGCATTTCAAACTAGTTTCAAACTAGGAAATTTCTTTATAGAAAAAATGATGAATTGATAATGCTATTTATTTCTAATGAAAATGGTCTTCACATGAGATTTGATCTTAAATAATAAGATAATAAAGTATGTTTCATATACATATATTTAATTAGGGTCCGTTTGATATGACTTTTACTTTTGCATCCTATGGAAGAACTTTTGGAAGAAGGTACTTTAAGTTTTGTTTGAAAACTTATTTTTAAACGCACTTCCTATTCCAAAAGTGATTTTAGAGGAAGTCACATTTGACCAATTTTTTTTCTTCTAAAAATTCTTCTAATTAGAAGAAGTATTTTCATAAAACTAGCTAAATGGATCCAAAAGCTGTTTTTGGATCTTAAAAGCTTATTTTGATTTTTCAAAAACCATGTCAAATAAACACTAGACTACTTATTTCATGGTTCATCACATGTTATACATATGACAATCATCTTTATTAGAGATAAATAGCATTAGAGGAATTTACAAAAATGTTTAATTCCATGCTTATCAATTGAAAAGTGTCTAATTTTGATAATTCTTACAAAAATAGTCAAATTTGATATCAAATTGTCTATCATATCCTTAATGAAAAATGAAATTTTTTTTAATCTGTCACGAATTTCGAGAAGAACAATTAGATTTGATGCGAAGCTACATTAATACTAATTAATACATAATGAATTCATTTGCTTTCATTATCTACTAGGTATTGGTCAACTATAAGCTTCTAATTTATAAGAAAATCATATAATTTCATTTTGAGAAATTTAATCTCATCCAAATTTGCAAGTTGATTAAGCTTTCCACAATTCTTCACAGAAGGTAATTTTTTTTAAATCTTATTTTTGTTGATAAGTTATGTTTCATAACGTTCTTGATATTTTAAAAGTTGTTATTGACATTTGGACCTTATTTACCTCGACACTTCATTTATTTAGAACGAGATTTCATTCTGAAAATGAGAGCTTTCTATATTTCAAAAGTTTTTGACATTTTAAGTATAGTTCTCGACATTTCATTAATGTTTTTAACGCATGACGCATGCTTGTGCATAAAGCAAATTATATTCACATACAAACAAATCATATTGAAAATAAGCAAAGATTTATTCCTAGTCCTTTACCAAAGGTTGTGAGAGATCGCCCACACGCTTTTCTCATTGAGTAAAAGTAAATTACAAGATTGGAATAAATATAGAAGAAACCTAAATATATTGTAAAAGCAATTATTGATTTGTTTTGTCCCACTACTTTTTGTCGAGTTTTATATTACTTTGTGACTTGTGCCGGTAAAGGATATAAGGAATTAAGAATTAGGCCCAATACCCTAAAATATTGATTAATTTGATAAATACCCTAATAACTAATTAAATTATATAAGACAGTAATTAATACGTTATAAACCCCTCAATACCTCTCCAAAATCCCCTATCTATCTTTCATCAGATTTTCGCTACAAAGAATTAGCAGGCCAAGGCTGTAGCTCCAGATTTTATAGCACTGGACGAAGGTAGTAATCACGGTGCTGCCGAAGGGTTGAGCGACGAGGAGCATAATTTCGATGGAGGATAGGATTCTTTGGGGACAAGATCGATGGTGACAAAAAAGACGTGTTTGAGGATGTTGAGGAGAGGACCCTGCCAAAAGATAGGGGAACTGGAAGTGGTGACAGTGAAGAGGATGGGGAGGATAAGATGTGGGAGGAAGAGCAGTTGAGAAAAGGGTTAGGAAAGAGGATAGTCGATGGCATTGGAAGTAAAGGAGTAAGTTCCAGTGTTGACGGCAGTAGTGTTCATCAAAGTGTTTAGCAGCCAAGTTTGGGTTACTTGGCTACAAGGACTACTGGCTTGTATTCTTCGGTGCAGAATATGGGTGTTGGTCGTAGTTATAGTAGTATTGGAGGAGCAGTTGGGGCATTGTTTGGTTCAGATGTGATGCCGATCACTCAGCAGGTTGAGCTCGCTAAGAAAGCCTTGCACGAGAATGTAACTAGACTTAACGAATCTAATGGCCGAACCATGGCGACACTGGTGAAAACTGATGAAAATTTATCCTCCTCACTTGTGAATGTCACTACCCTGGAGAATTCTTTTGCTGAAGCTAGCGAAAAGTTCCTCTTTATGCAAAAGCTTTTGTATGCTGGGAGATTGATGGCAGACTTTTATGATTTATCCACACAACTATCAAATATGAAATTTTGTCTTTCAAACGTCAAAATTGAATTGCAAATGTCAAACTCTTATCCAAATGAAAATGTTGCAATTGGAATGTTTTAATGAATAGTGTTAAAACTTTTATAGTTATGTAATGTTCCCATTATAGAAGAGTGCATCAACTAAAGAAGAAAATTAAAGAAGAGTAAAGAAATAAGAGTGAGAGTGAGAAAGAAAGATAAAGAAATGGAGGG
The DNA here is from genome assembly GCA_019097785.1 of Fraxinus excelsior. Classification (NCBI taxonomy): domain Eukaryota; kingdom Viridiplantae; phylum Streptophyta; class Magnoliopsida; order Lamiales; family Oleaceae; genus Fraxinus; species Fraxinus excelsior. The sequence goes on along the minus strand of CM032636.1, from coordinate 19,830,197 downwards.
GGTCGTGGAGTGGAGTCACAGTGATGTGTAGAGTATGTTATTAGTGTGTCTCTGAGCTGACTAGGCTCGTCAAAAATTTGTGGGCTTTGCCACCGACCAAGGGAACAATCTCTATGTGGTTATCTTCCCATTGAAGCCACCATTTGTTTAAATAGAAGATTTTTGTCACTTTTTTTATTTGAATCAATGTCACCTTTTTGTGTTTGTCACTTTTTTCTATTACCTTTTTTTTATTGTTTGTGACTTTTTTTATTTATTTATGTCACTTTTTAGTGATAAATATCACTTTTTAATGAAAGTGATATTATATGTCATTTTTTTTATTCAAAAGTGACATTACACTAACCTTTTATTAAAAAGTGATACAATTCATCCAAAAAAATGATCGGGATTTCGTCACTTTTTTGTTGTCAATTTTTTGAGTTTTTATCATTTTTTAAAATTTATTTCACTTTATTGAATTAATTCCAGAGTTTTGATTGATGTTTGGGTAGTGGTTTGTATGGTTATTGAAGAAGGGATCGATGGCTTCACAATGGTATGCAAATTTGGTGGTGGTGGAGGAGGATGACCGGAGTTTAGAGGTTTGGAATGTGGCTGCATTTTGTGTTTTGGAAGAAGAAAGAACAATGGCCTTTTTGAGCCGTTTCTTGTGTTTTGGTTGTTTTTCTAGATTTGGTTTGAAAACGTCCAAAATGATGTTTTTATCGTTTTGGTGTTTTGTGTAGAAAAAAAATTTCGTTTTCAAAAACGCATTTTCGAAAAATGGAAAGTGAATATGTTTTCATTGTTTTGGAAAATCGAAAACAGAAAACGATTTGAAAACGCCAAAGAGAACGACCCCCTATATTTTACTAACAAAATAATGGGAAAATAAAGAAACGGCACAAAGTGATTCAGATATATGTTGTACAAATTTGTAAGATTCCATTTAATAACGATAGGGATTAAACCGTGTGTACTGAATTTTTTTTGTCAGAATTTTTACATCCACTCACATATATGTGGTCCACCTAAATAAATAAAAAAAATAAATAAACCCACCCCCTTACATTGTGTGTATCTGGTATGGGTCTGTAAGACCCTGTACATGAAGTAGTATCCTAATGATAGTACGATAAAAGTGAGTTAAAGTAAAGATAAATTTTTCAGTCACGGTAGCGTCAAATTAAATAATATAGATAATAAAATTTGTTCTCTAATTTATTGAAAAGAAGAACAAATTTATTAATTATTATATGTCATGTTAACTCCTAAACTGCATTATTTTCATTCCTTCGTTTTTCTTTTTTAAATAATAAAATGGGCCATTCTATAATTCATGTCATGTTTGCATCTATTTATTGATGATTGTGATACGATGCTGGCCTTACAAATCAGTTTTAATTGATGTGCTTATTGCACTTAATTAATTGCCATATTTTATATATAAAAAAAAAAGGCAAATTTCATTTTTTAATTCTCAAAACTCGTTTTCTTCTTTTCTATTTTTCTGAATTAACTGTGATTCCCGCGACCTATAACATTCAAGGCTAAAAATGTATATACCATTTTCTTGTTTTGAAAACCTTACGATTTGCAATTGACTAAAAAATATTTTGATGTACAAGCAGATTTTTGGGAATTACTTATAAATGGTACTTAGTAATTTAGCATTAAATATGTGAGTGGTACTTATGGATTTTACGATGTGAGTTGATAACAAGTGACTTGATCAATTATAAAAAAAATTACAAACATTAGGAAAACATGACGATTTTAGTTTTTTCTTCCTGGATATTCTCTTGTCGTGTCTGATTCATCTTACAAACTTGTCATTAGCATATATGATTAGAAAAGGACAATGCCAAAAGATTGGTAAACATTCTTATATATATATATATTAAAAAGATAATTTTTGCTTTTATTTTAGGATTAGTGCATAATTAATAATGCTTGTGTTACATATAAATCCCAACTTATAAATTTGTTTATCAACAGATGACGTGGCGAAATTTGATTGAATCAAAATTTCAACAATCAAATAAAAAAAAATTCAAATTTCTTTTTTGCCATTAACCTACATTACGTAAGCATAACCGCTCAAGTGGTGAAGATATTTTAACAGTTTTAATTCAAGTTATCGTCATCTCATCAATATGTAAAAGAAATGGTAAATAACGATGTAAAACAAACATTATTAATTTAATAATTATGTTGAATTAATAGAATATTTTGAATTAATTTTTTTTTTATATATATAAGTAATCAAAATTAAACCTTCAAGTAAAGAATCAAGAGATGTTGATGTCCATACTATCCAAGGAATAATCAATGAGGCATCATGCAAGTCGCGCTTGAAAGCATAGTACAATAAAATGAACTAAAAGAGCGAGATTTAGATTAAAACTGACACAATTTATCGTAATAGAATTAGGGACTCGCTATTTTTATCCACTATTCTTATATATCTATCCACTTTAAAAATATATATTACATTTTTAACCATATGTAATTTTACTTAAACAGACAATAATAAAACCAAATAAAATATATCATTATAAATTCATCCACTAATATTTTTCCTAATGTTCTTTTTGAACCTTTTAGATTCTTTTAGACTTTATATTTAGGCCCCGTTCGGTGGGGATTAAAATCTAATTAAGATTGAACATATGGCTGTTATTGGGTCTCACTCGTCTAATAAAAGTTAACAATAATGACTAGTTTTTCAATTTTAATCTGATTTTAATCTCTACCGAACGAACCCTTAATTGAAAGGTAAACTTACAAAGAACGCATCATTATCAGAGTCATGCACAGTTCACAAAGAATCACGTAAATGCATTGGCGAATTGTATACAGCTTTGCCTTTTCTCCTTCAAATTCTTGCGTTTTGGTTCCCTAGTTCTTGCCTATCTATGCTGATCAGACAAAACTGATTCTTCAATGGATTTTTCTTTCTTTCTTTAATTTTCTCTGATATATGCCAGAAATAATATTTTGTGCAGATTATGTGAAGGAAACTTTATGTCTTTATACACAGGAAATTCTTTTGGATTTACTACTTGTCTATAAATGATTTAAGTAAAATCTTTGACATTAATTTAGTAGAATTTCATCTGATTTTTGCTTTCGGTTTCATTTCTAATTTCCAAATAGTTCATTGTTAATGATATTTGAATTCGGACTTTCTTTTTGAATTATTATATAAATGGAAATAATGGTCAAAATTCAATTTAATAGTCAATTATCTGTATAGAAAAATAGATTCGCTAATGAATCCAAAGGAACTAAAGTTACGCTCTTTTCTATTTTCAAACAATACGTGTTTCAGTGCAAAAAATAATTATTTGTTAGATTTATATTTGTATAATGTTGAATGAATATATTAAATAACATTAATTTTGGAATCTAATGTGGGTGAATATATAATTGTAATAGATTTAGAGTAGATAAATATATAAAATTGGTGTGAATATATTGTGTTTAAATGAATGAATTTAATAAGGAAAATATTGGAATGTAACGTGGAACAGTATAATACTTTTAAAAAATATTAAAATTTTAATCAAAATAAATGTGAAGTGTTATAGATAAATAATAATGGTAGATGAAAGTAGCATCTCCTTGTAACTAAACTAATAGTGCGTTTGATTGCCAATAGAGAATGTGTTTTTTCCATCTAATTTTCTACTTTTGTTATGTTTGATTGACAATTTTTTCTAAGTAATGTTTTTCCTATATTTGGTCACCTGATCATATTTTTCTTAAAAATAAGGAAAATACTTTCTTTAGGGAGATGTGATTTTTATTTTTCAGGTAATTAACTCCCCTTCTCTCCCATTTCCTATCTACCCACCAATAAAAAATGAACAAGTATAATATTTTCTAAATTGAAAATTAAATCAATCAAACACATTTAATTAATAATTTTCATACAAATAATTCTAAATAATTGAATTATCTAAAATTTATTTTCTTTCCATACAAATTCTATACTCGCAATCAAATGTACCCTTAAAATATTTAGTGGGATTAAAATTATTACTCACTATGTCCCAATTATATAGGCTTGTTTCGTTTTTCACACGAATTAAGAAAGCTTCCTTAATGTCATTGAAAAATTAATTTTTTTCCAAAATCTTCCTAATTTACCCATATTTAGTTTTCAGTATGTAAAACTAAATTAATGTTGGAATTAATTAAAAAACTTGAAGTAGAAGAAGACATAAGAGTCGTTTCATGTTTCCAAGAAGTGAGAAATATGTGTACTTGAATGAATTCAAGAAGTTGACATATTAAATGGAGAAAATTTAATAAGGGTATATTGATAAAGTGACACAATAAAATATTCTATATAAGGAAACAAGCATATATATTTGAGACAAGAGAAAAATGAAACTCGACCTATATAACTGAGACGGAGAGAGTAATATTTATAATATGTTATTAAATTATTAAATCAAAGGGTCAGGGCTAAAGTTGTCAGTTACTTTATCCTCGTTGGGTGTGAGTGAAAGGACAATGTTTGGTACTTTATGGAAATCGGGGATAGATACGGAAAGACAAATATGGAGATTTGACTGTTTTTATCAACCTTAAACCGTACATTGTAAGTTGTAACATTTACCTACCTAAATGACTCCCCATTTTCTTATATTAAGATTCAATTCTGCAAGCTCTTTTGCTAATTTCTATTATACACCTACAATATTAAAAAGAGGGAAGTTGTATCAATGTTCATATGACGTCACTTTGTCGTCATGCTGATATCATACGTATTTTTTAATTATGGGTTGGAAATCGACGCGGTTCTATTGATGTCTTATTTTCTCCATTCTTACACGCAATTACCCGTCGTTTATTCCATTTCCCACACAACCATCCATACAACTAGTGCTCTACCACCATACCCAGCTTCCGATCTCATTTCCACAGTATTCCTACCTTTTGCACACATAAATCTCTTCATTTCTTCCTCTGGGGTTTTTTTTACTAAAGCGAAGAAATCCGTTTGCTCCTTTTCATCTTTGAATTTTCGGCAATCTACATCATCTTTGACCTTTTTCTTCGAATCGTTGCATCTCTTTCCTTACCCGATTCAAGGAAAAACTAGAAGAATCTCTTTTTATTTTGTTCAAAAAAAAAAAAAAAGGGTACTTCGGTAGTAGTACAATTTATTTATTATTTTTCAGTTTTAGTATTATGAAGTTTGTTCGGATCAGATTAAAATTATATAATTTTTCAACAGATTTAGTTTATGTATCCTCCACTTTCTGCTTTCGAGACTGTAGTCCTGGTGTGTTTTGCTTTTTATTTAATAATTCAAAATGCAATGCAAAGCAAGCCAGTGTGAAATGGATGTAGGAGCTTTGTAATGCAGTGCCTAGGTAAATTTGAATTCGGAATTTCAAACGTTTGAGCTTTTACTATATTTTTACCGATTGATTTGTGATTTACAGATTTAGTATTGTGATTTGTGAATTGCTATGAATGAATAATGAAATTAATGATGAATTTTTAAGGAGTTGTTGGGAATTCTGTGAATTTGAATGATAATTGATTGTATGGAAACCATTGGTTTGGGTTGGTTTTGACTCAAAATGTAATAAATAAAAAAAAAAAAAAAAAAGCTTTCATGCACACAATTTTTTATTTTTTATTTACATTGAGATACATAATATATATTCTTTTATTAGCTTAAAATTGTCCATTTGAAATAAGATAGGTAAATTTAAGAGAGGTGTCTATACTTTTTTTTAATCGGATTAGGTTATAACTGTAAATTTGTTGCAATGTAATGCTAATTGATAATATATTGTAATAAGATGTATATAAAATTCTTTTTCTATATTTCATCACTACAATATAAAAGGGGCAAAACACTTTGTCCCATAAATCGATCACCATCAGGGGCGTTGCCCCCTCGACCCCCACAACATGATCGGTTGATCGATCACCACGAGGGGTGTTATCCCCGGACCCCCACGAGGGGCGCTGTCCCCTCGTCGTTGTCCCGAACCCTATGAGATAAAATTTTGGCTACGATGAGTTTCGGTTCAACTTGGAATGACCACTATCATGCAGTTAATATATAAGCTATGCATTAGTTGGTTTTGAAATTGAGCAAGCAATCAAGTTTCATTGGTTTGAGCTTTCAAATTCTCTAGATGAGGGTTATGCTACCTACCAAGAAATAAGCAATTTGCGACATAGTTCACTTCATTGGAAGTGCAATAGATAATGTCCAAAATCAGGTAGGCAAGTTGAGATTTAAACAACAAAAAATTAAGTCTCGCGCTCTGTAAATTTGAGTGGGCTATATGAATCATTCTTTGCAACTCATTTCATTGCTATGTTTATTGGAGAAACCCAACTATATGTATATAAGGATTCAGATTATATGAAATTTGGTGTTGACTATTAACCTAATGCAATGATATGCAAGGCCTCTGAAGGTGTGTACTTCAAGAAAATTGAGGAAGAAAGAAAAAACAACAAAATCTTGGTAGTTTGTTAGTGTATGAGTGTTTTAAATTTGAATTGATTTATATTGATTGTTTACGATGAATAATTTCCCATTTTGTTTCTAACTTCCCTTTTGTTTATTTGTGTATTTTTCATTGTAACTTTCAAGTTTTCTATTGAAGAAGTTTTGCTAAATAAGATTTAATTAGTGAGTATCAAAAATAACCAAAAATCAGTCAACGCTATTACGTAGCCAACTTTACTACGGCATGTGCCTTGCACGTGCGTATGCTCAATTAGTTACCCTCCATGTTTATGGTTTATAATAATCGGTAATCGGATTTTGTGATGAACAAAAAGTGTTATTGGAAATATGCAAATTAATTAGAAGTTAGTATTTATTATTCATGTTAAATCGTCGATTTGTGGCATACATTAAGTATTATTCTGGTACATGTATATAGTGTATTGCATTTATAATTACTGTCAGCATTGTGTATTTATTTATAAATGTCTGGAAATTTTTAAGATTTTTCATATGGTTCAATTAGACTATGTGTTAAACTGAATTTAAAAAATGACTACAATTATTGTTGTTGTTGTTGTTGCTGCTGCTGCTGCTTTCACTGTGAGTTCTTATGTGCTTAACTGTGTGTTATCTTGTGGCTCATTCATTCTTACACTTCTATATACTTAATCAAAACACATTTATCTGCAGGTTCATCTAAGGAGTCAAATATTAATAATTATGTTTGTGCTTCTTCCAAAACATTTATCACTAAATTTAGAAAGAGGTCTCCCAAAAACTTGCCATAATTTAAAAGAGCAATCAAATACCATCACAAAAAACTTCTCTTTTGTGGCTACAAAATGAACGTTTTGTAGCTCAAACGAATGATAACTTTTCAGTCAACATATTCTATTGTTGTTTTAAATTATGTCATGGTTTTGTGAAACTTCTTTCTAAACTTGGTGATAGTTATTTCAACAACATTTCAAATTAAGAGGTGATGTTTAACACGTTTTTCTCTAACTATTCCTCTTTGTATTTCTATTTGAGGTATGATTTCATTGTTACATTTCCATTTACTTAATGAAGATACACATTTTATTGCAGGTACATATAAGAAGTCAAACGTTAACAATTATGCTTGATAGTTGTTTTGTACTTTAAATTGTTCAATAAGATCAATTGGTCTACTCAATAGCAACAATGATGATAAATTTATTATTTTTATTCTATACAAAACTTAAATTTGAAATTAACTTTAAATTGGACGGGTAGCGGGGCGAGGACTATGTTTCCTGTCCCCGTCCCGTACCTACTTCTGGGTGATGACCCTCACCCCGTTTACCCGGTTAGGTGGGTAATCCCTGCCCCATTTGTGGCGAGGCCCCACAGATATCTGGTTGAACGAGTTTTTTCGCCATCCCTAAAAACCACTCTTCAATAATAATGAGATTTCCCTAACATCAAAATTAGAACTTCAAAAAATTTCCCAAACATGCACCAAAAAGTCCAAATTAGGTGGTTGGGAACTTTTAGATAGACCAGAGCCATGAAAGGTATTTGGTGGTCCAAGAGTAGAGATGTCAAACGGGTCGAGCGGCTCGTCGGCTCGATTGCTCAGCTCGTTAAAATATGAGCAACGTGCCGCTCGAGCTCGTCATTTGACAAGTCTGAGCTCGAGTCGAGCCGTTCGCGAGCTTGACGAGTCGAGCCCGTGAGTTCAGCTCATGGGCTTGTGAATTTTTTTTAAAAAACGTGAAAATGTATAAAAAAATTCAAAAAAGCTCGCAGCTCGGCTCGTGAGCTCACGAGCTCGTAGGCTGAGCCAAGCTCGCCTAGGAGCTCGTGGCTTAAAGGGCCGAGTCGGCTCGGCTCAACCTATTGACATCTCTATCCAAGAGTCTAAATAGAACATGCATTACCCGAGCCAAAAATTTCCTGGACTAAGGAGGCGGTGGCAACAAAGCCAGGGTGGTGGTGGTGGGGTGGAGGAGGGGAGTGGCATGAAGAAGATTATTTGGTTTTTGTTTTTTTCTTTAAATTAGATCTATAAAGTTAAATTAAATTAATTTAAAAGGTTGAGATCATTTGCCAAATATATTTGTCAGAAATATTGATCCATGGAACCTCCATTTGATATAACTTGTTGACCCAAAAAAGTACCAATGATATGGTCAAAAGATCCCAAGGTATTTCATGTCTACGCAAGCTGAATTTTTTGTGCACTTGGACAAGCCGTTAGTTACATGTGGCTTCCTCCGGAAGGGATGGAGTTGGCCGCGCGCACTCCGATGGTCAAGTCAGTTTAAGAAGTAATTATGGGTGTGAGAGACCTTTAAACGTGAGCCTTCAAAGTAACATGGGGGTCGGCTTTGGGGTGGAAGAGTAAAATGTGTGTGAAGCAAGAATATAGTTTTGAGAGTCTAAACTTACATTAACTTTGAATGGCACTAAGTGTAAGTTTTTATACTTTGGCAAAGTGAATGGGGTTCACGGATGATAGTGCACGTGGCCTCATCCAAACAATTTCCTTCTCTTGTCATGTACAATAATCAATCGTAGCCTTAAATGCTAAGACCACTTTTGTATCCATAAGGCCTAGCTTGAACTTTAGACGTGACCAAATGGGATGGCGGCGGCGATGAGTTATCTTATCAATCACATGGCACGAAATCATTGCCTCGTCCTGGACCGACTCTTGCAATGAGGTCTGCATGTAACGAGGTCTGTCCAAGTCTTTTATGTAGGGAAAAGCAGGACGTTCACACTTGAAGTGGTTCGCCTACGTATAGCTGGGTCGTCCCATGTCAGTGTATGAGGCGTGGTCCCACTCTGAACTGTTTGCCATGTAGGTTAATTGAGCCCAAGTGTGGGTCTTAGTTTTTCAAAGCATAACAACAGTCCCTGAAGTCCAGGTATGATTATTCATATAATGCATGAACTTTCGAGTTTGAAGAAAAACTTGGAGCAGATGTCGAGCCTTTTTTATAATTGAAGCCTATGATAAGGCTGGATACGAGGCGAGACCCTTAGCAGCATATTGGAGCATGTGATAAGGTTGAATGATACGAGGCAAGGACTTGGCAACATATGTTGACCCTTTTGGATAATTGAAGTCGAAGCACGTTGGGCGGTGCTCATTAATGATTTGAAAGAAAAATGGGTTCCCAATGACAAATAGTTGGGTGGTATGACGGTTTCCAATGTTCGTATTACGTGTGTAGTTAATGTGCAATGATGATGATGTTTTACAGTTAGAGAGGCTTACGTGAATCTAAGGCGCGTGTAACTCACGATTTCATCTGAGCCCTTGATTTGAGTTTTGAATACTCGCCTTTTGGTTTTAATGAGGCAGATGAGATTGTAGATGAGCGGCCCAAATTAAAGTAGGAGGAAATCCAACGATGGATGTCCATCCATTCTGTGTATATAAAAGTCGCAAACCCTACTTTCCCTTTCTGTTTCACCTCGTGAAGACCAAAAACTCTTTAAGTGTTTGAAAATCCTCACAATCTTCCATCACTTTCTCCGTTTCTTCTCCGGTTAAAAACTCCATTTTTCTCACTTTCAAGCGTCTAAGACCTGTGTAAGTATCCTATATTTTTGAACTTTTCGTTTTGTCCACGTAAAATGGCTTCCTCTTCAAGAAAGAATATGCCGACGGGTCTTCCAAAGTAGATATGGTGTTGATTTGTGGTTGGCCGGTGTACCTCCCATAATCCCTACTGAAAGGATATGGAAGCTATGGGGAGCTCTCATAGTGCATGGATGATGTCAGATGGCCCCATAGACTTTAGTATTAGATGGGGGCTTCCTTGTGGCCGACGGATATCAAGGAGGATGAGTTGGAGACCTTTAGGGAGAGGTATATGATCCCAGATAACATAGAGATGTTTATAGTGACCTCGAAGGAGAGCGCTTGCTTTCCTAAGAAGGGTGTGTGGTAGTGAGCGAAGCCATTTTGGCTGGGGGTATGAAACTTCCACTATATCTCCTTTTTTGGTATATCCTTAGACATTACAACTTGACCTCTACCCAATTAGTGTCCAATGCATGGAGCCAGTTAGCAAGGGCCTTTCTTCTATGGAAGGAGGTCACTTTTGGCGAGGATATGCTACCTCATGTTTTCCAGACCATTTTCCAACACCGAGCCTCGAGTGGGGAGTGACCGCAAAGGGTGGTTGTTGGGATTCTACTTAATCATGCGCAACAGAAATAAAGCAACTTCGATTCCCAAACAAGGATCTGCTTTGTATTTAGATAGAAACTGTGATAAGAATTGTACATTTGATGAATCGTGCAAACTCTTTACTAATTCTCGAACTCGAATGATCACGATCTGCAATCTAAGCTGCCAATTGTCTAGTCTTCAATGGTGATCCACACAAAGAACAAGAATAACAACTAGGGTTTTCTTTTTTCGTGCTAGCAAAAATAATGAATTATACATTACTGTATTCAAACCCTACCAGCCTATTAGTATAAGTCCAAACGGGCTTGGCCGGTCTGTCAAACTTAACCTGGTCCAATATTTAATTAATCAAATTAATTAAATCCGATCCATAAATTAATTAATCCAATTAATTAATTTGAGCCTATTAATAATCAACTCAATTAATTAATTATACAACACTTGTCAATTAATTAATTGATAAATCTCATTCTTCTGATTTTCTTTTGTGTGTGATCCATTAGATTCCCGACCACGATGCCCGTCGATGTGAATTATTATTTTGATCTAATCAAAATCGATAAATTAAAATACTCCTTTTAATTTATCATCAATTCACATCTATCGTCCCAGATTGACATCTAACAATGTGTCGGGGTAATACATATGACGAAAAATGTCACGTGGTATGACAAACCAAATTTGTTCGTTTACCGTGAAACTATAATCCTTTCATCAATACGATCCGATCAATTATGAGATATGGATGTGTGTCATCTCAATTATCGATCATTGTTTTTATCCCACTGTTAAGTTAAGTCAATGTAAGTCGAAAACTCCTTTTCGACTTATGAGTTCACATTGGCCAAATATTTCATTATTAACTTAACTGGATCAAAATGTAGATCATAATCTCTTACTATCTAAGAGTGACAAATCCTCTATTGATCATTCACAACCTTCATATGATTTTTGATGTACCCGAATGATGTCGTATTAGCGACCATTGGCAGAGCAACATCCAACATCACCAAAATATGATTGTCCTTATATAAGGCACTATGATTACCTTAAGTCAAATGACCAATTCCACTACCGAACGTTAGAGATTAACCACTAATACTCAGATAGTTATCCATGTGGAATCTCCCAGTGGGTCTCCAATGTTTTGTTCTATAACAAAACATCCAAGTGTTTATTCAAGTGTCACCACACTTTTGCTTATGAGATCAACTACTTACTTCATAAGTAAGAAATGACACACGTGATGGTCTATCCATAATAATGATATCTGTATCTCGTTATTACATACAACCACGAACGAATCATATGTAATTTGTATCTCACAATCACCACTCCTTGTGATTCACAAATCACCTAGACTTGAATCTACGGATTCTATTATTTAATTAATTAGAATATCAGTTCAATTAAAAAATAGATCTTGTCACAAATATGCATCGATTATATACATTAAAAGTGTTTATATCCAAAGTTGATTGGACCTAGAGCACAACACTTACAGTGGTACTGTATGAACCCCTGAGGCTCACACTCTCCCTTCATCTAGGGCACTCTAACCTCCATCAAGAACTGGAAGTCGTCTTAGTTTTGGGTTAGGGGTCGCTGGCAGACGATGGAGAGAGATGCGGTCCCAGAGATTACTGTACCGACCTAGTACCATGAGTATAGCGAGTCGAGCCTTCATCTAGTGTAACATTTCCAAATAAAACGTTGTACATTCATAAGCTTATTCATTTTCTGACCTTAAAAATCTCTTATCTCCTTATTCCGCTCGTGGAATCGCACACCCAACTTATTTTCTTTTCACTCCCTTTTTTTGAGGTAAAATCTATGGTTTGCTAACAATACTTCTTACCCTCTCTAGTTTGAGTAGTTGTCACTGAATGTAGTTCAACATATCAATAAATGAGGATTCTCCTATTTTCGACTGCTTCAACCTCCAAGAACCAACTAAGTTACTAACCTCTTGTAAAAGGCTTAATCCTCTAAAACGAGTGTTCGGAGCTAATCATGGTATATGGTGCGTCTTCTGTTTTATGTACATACTTTTTCAGCTATAAGTGTTTTTTTATTATACACCCTTTGTGTGGGCATCTATCCATTAAGCTTTCTAAATGACATCTGTAGTGAGTTTTAGGCCGATAACTCCGAAGTCAGATAACTTTAGAACATCAGGTTTTAAACTCTTACATGCTTATTCGATCAAGTCATAAAGGCTACGAATAGATGTTTCACAATGAGATTATCATAGTCGTCTTTTTTTACCATGATTAGTGCAATGCCTCTTATTAAGCACTAATTCTAGAAAATTTGACCCCTAGCTTAAGGTTTTCACCCAATTTTCATCATATTGATCTCAAGAGTCCACACAAATTTTAACACACACGTAATCCACATCTACATCTATGTTTTCCTACAACAGTTCCACTATCCAAACTAATCTAAAATTGGTTATGGGATGCAAATGTTTTTCCGTTTGGAGGTTGTTTGGATCAAGCTTCTAAGGTCACTAATCTCACCTATATCATTTATGAATCGACCTATTCATGTCCAACATTATACTCAATTCCCCTGCATTTACGTCACAATTGTTTGCAAGGATAAGTAAGACTTTAACCCAAACACATAACTTATTCAAAACTCACAACCGACTCATGTTCCCAAGTATGCATCATTGCGAACAATATTATCCAACCCAGACAAACATGCGAGAAATATTTTTTTTAAAAAAACAACGAAAACACAGATAAATCACACAAAATAAAATAAAAATTAGGCAAGCATTTAGATAATTTATAATACCCCCCAAACTTAAATTAAACATTGTCCCCAATGTAAAATTAAAGAAAAGTGAGGAAGACTTCCCTGAATTATCTGCATTGCATGTGGCGTTTTGGTGCTACATTAGATGGATGCTTGTCATTCTTCTCCCCCAAACTTGAGATTCATCGTGTTTTCTCCTTGTCAATGTTGGTTTGAGTGTTTCACGATATCATGTTCCTGCAAAAATCAAATTGTAGAGATGAGGAACGTGGAACATGTGGTACTTAGCTCAAAGATCTAACAACCAACTCGATTATTCAAAAATCTAAGGGAAGATAGGATATGGCTGATGGATTCTTAAACAAACTCGTAAACAACTATCTTGTAATTTAAAAAAAAACAGAATAAATAATTAAATAACAAAAGCTTGGGTTACCTCCCAAGAAGCGTTCATTTAACGTCATTAGCTGGACATAACTGAGGTGTCTACATTGGATTGTCAGGTGGCACTTCTTTCTTCTTCCTAAACTTCACAATTGGCGTTGTATTCTTATTCACTATAGCATGGCTAATGGAGATGAACAGTTTTAACTCATGTTTAGCTTCCGAAACCACTATTGATTTGATAATGTTGGGTTTCAGAGGTTCTTCAATGTAGTTCTTCACTTTGTCAGGTGGATCGGCTTCTTGAGTTAGAATGAAATCCACTACTTCCTTGGTCCTTGTATAGCTTTTGGCAGTAGGTATAGCAATATTTGAGTAGTCGGTTGCCATGTATTTCTCTAGAGGGTCATGGAACAATGTTCTTTTACGATTTTTACCCTTCACTTCGTCAAATGATTGGACCATATGGCAAGTGTTAGCTTTTTCTAAAGACTTTTCCTGTTGATGTGTGCTAAACACAATACACTCCTCATTAACCCGCAGTGTCAACTTCCTTTCTTGTACACCAATCAACGCTCTTCCAGTAGCCAATAAGGGTCTACCAAGAATCAATGACACTTTCTCATCCTCCTCCATGCCCAATACCACAATGTCCATCGGAAAGATGAACTTATCGACCTTTACCAATACATCTTCAATAATACCCTTGGGGTATGTAATTGATCTGTCCGCTAGTTGCAAGGTGAGGATTGTGGGCTTCACTTCTCTAAGACCCAACTTTTCGAACACTGATAGGGGTATCAAGTTAATGCTAGCTCCAAGGTTGCCCAATGCTTTTTCAAATGTGATACCACCAATATTGCAAGGAATGTTGGAACTGCCTTGATCTTTCAATTTTTGAGGAGGCTTCTTCTAAAGAACGACGCTACACTCCTCTGTCAACTTAACCATCTCACACTCATCCAGCTTCCTCTTCTTTGACATCACTTCCTTTAAGAACTTGACATAGTTAAACATTTGGGCCAAGGCATCTGCAAAGCGAATGTTGATGTGGATTTTCTTGAAGACTTTCAGGAACATTGTGAACTGCTTATCAAATTTCTTCTTCATGAATCTCAGTGGAAATGGTAGTTAGGGTTTCAAGATAGGTGGGTTGTCTGGAAATGAAACTGAGTAAGGTTTATGAATCTTTTTTGTTGCTTCTGCTTCAATCTTCTGCTTTTCAATTCGCCATTCCTCTGTAGGTATGGGATCCAGTATATGCTCTACAATCTTTTTTTTCAACTTCTTTGCCACTCCTTAATATGATGGCATTGCAATGCTCCCTTGGTTTAACCTCCGTGTCACTGGGAAATCTTCTTTTCTGTTGAGACTGTATTACAGTTTTTATTTAACCAATTTGCACTACCAAATTCTTCAATGTAGCTCCCAAGTTGGTCATATGAGTCTCGATGTTGTCAAGTCTTGACTTATCTTTGTTGAACTGCAATCTAGTCTCTGAAATGAAAGTTCCTAAAATATCCTCAAGTGATGGCTCTCCTTCAAAAGAGGCCTGATTATTAAACCCAGATGGTGGTTGTAGCACTTTAGCATTGATATCATAAGAGAGATTCTCATGGTTTCGCAGTTCTGGATGGTATTAGTTTGCTGAGTAGTTTCCTCTTTGATTGAAGTTTCTGCCATTCACATACTGGACTTGCTATTTTTCTGACTTGGACTCCTGTATGAAGTGAAAGCGACCATGATGGAGTCTGCTTTCTTCTAAGTTCCATATGATGTTAATGCAGCTATTTGAGAGATGACATCTAAGCCGCAAGAGCTGTAATATGATCCAACTCATAAATGCTAACAACTTTCTTAGCACTTGAACGTTCACTTGGCCATTGATAGCTATTAGTAGCTATCTTGTCCAGCATTGAATACGCCACATTCGGGGGTCTTGGACATCAGAGTTTCTCCTGCTGCAGAATCCACTATTGTCCTTTTTTACCATTTAACCCATTGTAGAATAGTTTAATTTGCATCCAATTTTGAAACCCATGTTGATGACATCTTCTAAGCAGGTCTTTGAGTCTCTCACACACTTTATAAAATGGTTCGAAGTCTATTGTCTGAATTGACCAATTTCACTCCGCAATTGAGCTGCCTTGGAGGGTGGAAAAAATTTGTTAGAAATTCCTAAGCTAACCCCTCACAAGTCTTGATGGAACCATATGGTAGTGACTAGAACCAAGCTTTGGCTTTATCCCTCAAGGAGAAGGAGAAAATTCGAAGTTTAATAGCTTCTTCGATAACTCCATTCATCTTCATGGTATCACAAATTTCTAAAAAAGAGCCCAGATGGGCATTTGGGTCTTCGTCGGAGCTCCCACAAACTAATTCTATTTCACCATGTGTATTAATTCTGGCTTTAGTTCGAAATTATTTACACTAATAGCCGGGTGCGCAATACCAGAGTAAGTTTCATTGACCACTGGCCTGATGTAATCCCGAATAGCCCATTGTTGGTTATTTTCATTAACTGCTCTTGCTTGTGGTTCTGCCATTGCTTAACGCTCGTCCCTCCGTATACCCCTTAGCACACGGAATGTGCATTCTGGTTCAGGATCAACATGTAACAATTCCAGATTCCTCGCACTTTCCATACACAGCTAAGATTAACAAACCAAAAAACTATTAGAAATATCAATAAAATAAATAAATAAATACAACAAAATTAAAAATCTAAATTAAACTAAAAGCTAATTGGTAATAATATTAGTAGCAATCAAATAAAACAATCCCTGGCAACGACGTCAAAAACTTGTCACGCGTATTGTACAGCGTGAGTTTATGCCGCAAGTGTACGGTATCAAGTTTTATAATATAGTAATAGAGTTAGAGTGTCGACCCCACATGGACTATAATTTAATTACTACCAAGTATTATAATTATTTTAGATTTTACTTTATCTAGACAAACCAAATTTTATTCAATGTTTTTATCCTAAAATAATATGAATGTGTGATTATTCCAATGGAAAGAAAACAATTTATAGGAGACTATTAATGCGAGAAAGCATATGAAATGATTTCACCTCACTATCAATTATAATTCAATTATGTCTAGCTATTCTAGTCAATTTTTCCATGTTTGAAAACAAGAATCCTAATATATTTCTCTCCCCTGTCTCGAGTGCCAGAAAGAAATTAATCCTAAATTTCAATTCCAATATCTCTATTCTGAATTAAAATAGAAGATTTATCGAGTTCATAATTCTTTTATGGAGTAAGTTTCATAGATCTTATACTTTCTCTCGAAATATACAAAATATATGTTGTGCCAATCCTATGATCACGCCTAAATTCCCCTCTCGAGTGTCGAAATTGACTAACATCTATTCATTCATTTATTGATCATGTAATTGAAAGCAATAATTTAATGACACAATCAAACATATGTGGAAAATAAAACATAAATAACTATAATATAATTAAATCATAATCTCAAGCTTGGCTACATCAAACTCTAGATATTAAAATTAGCTCATAACTAATAAAAACAACATATTAAAATCTGAATTAAAGAACATGGAGAAGAAAAGAATAAGAAAAATTCTTTTGCCGCTTGAATTCTCCTCCAATCTCTTGTTGTTTTTGCTTTAGATCATTTCTCCTTTATGTTGTCTTTAAAGCCGTCTTCTCCTCCCGAATTAGGTCTTCAAAATGTATTTATAGTTCCCCAAAGTTACAAGTCGAATTGGAGGTGGACTGGGCCGAGAATCTTTTAAAAATATCCATTTTTTTCTTACCCAAAAGGCAGTGCCTTAGTGCCCAGAACTGACGCCTTGGCACTGTGATTTCTTTGTTGCTGGCGCCTTGGCACCAGCCTTTCTGTTAGTTTTTTTCAAGGTGCCAGCCTTTCTGATTTTTTTTTTTCTTTTCTTTCGTGGGCGCCACGAATTCTGCTTCAGTCTTTGGTGCATTTCTTCTTGACTTAATTTGCTCCTTTTCTTGGCTCTTTTCTACTTCATTCTTCTCTTTCCTTATCTCAATTTCATGCATCCTTCCATGATCATCATCATAGCTCCATTTCAAGCTCCAAAGCACTCTATTTTTATCCAATTGGTCCAACTACAAAACAACACGAACGCACACATCAAAATGCTCAAAAGTGATCAAGAACAAACTAAAAACTACGATTTAAAGAAATTTGTTTAATGAGTTAATTTCACTCATCAAGGGTCCACCACAAATACTGGATTAATGAGTATTCCTCGTACGCCAAGACATGTGATGCAGTCGACATGGTAGAAGCGGGTCTCACCCTGCAAGCTCCTTCTCAGAGCTTCTTTTTGAACACCTAAATGGAGATGAGGCAACTGTAGGCCTTAATAAAGAATACCTCACAAAGGTAAAAGATGCTGAGATGGCTCTGAATAAGGCTAAAGGCGAGGCATCTTTAGACAATGAAGCCATGGAAGCCTCCAAGGTGAAGAAGCTGAGGAGGAGTCGAGAATGGAAACACTTACTGAGGAAAATTATGAATTGAAGAAGGAAGTCCATTTTTGTAAAGCTGAGGTGAATGCTCTGACAAAGCGTGTGTAGAACTCTGACAATCTACAAAGGATCATTTTATCAGCCTTGGAGGTTGCTAATAAGGAAAATGTGGAAATGAAGGCTCATGTTGAAAAGTTGATCATTGGGCTGCCAACTTGATGCCAGTGGAGGCAGCTGTAAATGACTACGTAGTTCACTTCCATCAAACGGCTGAGTATGATGGCCTCAACTTGTACAAGAGGAAGGTCGTATATAATGAAGTCCTTGGGAGACTTATTGAGTTGCATCCCTAACTGAATCTGGCGGCCCTCATAGAAGAATTCTTGCCCGAAGAGTCGTCCACTCCTGCCAAAGAGGTTGAAGATTCTGTAAAGGAGGTGGACGTCCCGGTTAAGCGTCGCAGGATGATGCTACGTCTTAGATTTTTATGCCTTGTACTAAACTGGTTGTAGCAGTCCCCCTCGTCTCCTTGTACTTAACATATGAGCTTGTCATAGTCAAAAAGAGTTTTTGCAATGACATTTGCATTAATAAAAAAATGTATATAAACAATGATCACAGCCTTACCGATAATAAATTCACAAATGTTCCACATTCTAGGGATGGGGATGCATCTTCCTATCCAAGTTTTCAATTAGAAAGGTCCCTGACTTGACGTTGCCTGATATACAGTATGGGCCCTCCCAGTTCGGACCTAACGTGCCAATGTTATGTTCTTTTGAAGAAAGAAAGACTCTCCTGAGTACAAGATAGTCTCTTTTGAATGATTTCTTCTCTACATTGGTATTGTAGTACCTTGCCATTTTTCTCTGATAGGAGGCCAGCTTTATCTTAGAATTGTCTTTCCTTTCTTCAAGGAAATAGAGCTCACACCACCTTATCTCTTCAATGGATATTTCGTTGAAGTACAAGTAGAGAGGTGAAGGAATACCCATTTTGACTAGGCTCATGGTTTCATCACTGTATGCCATAGAGAAAGAGGTTTCTCATGTTACAGTTTGACTGGTGGTACAGATTACCCGTAACACATGGGTGAGCTCATTTCGACACATCAAATTTCTTTTTCAAGAGGTGTTTGATGGTCTTGTTAACTACCTCACCCTAACCATTTACATGAGGATGATGAGGGATGAGAAATACTTCTTGATACCTAATTTATCGAATAAGTCTCTGAAACTCTTGTTGCCGAACCGTCGCCCATTATTCGTTACGAGTGAGTGGGGAATCCTGAACCGACAGATGATGTTTTTTAGATGAATTTGGAAGTATTTGCCTCGATTATTTTTGCCAACGATTTTACCTCAACCTACTTAGTGAAGTAATCAATGTCAACAATTGCATAGTTGTCACATCCCTTTCCTTTTAGAGTGGGGCCTATTAGATCGACCCCCACTTGACGAATGGCCAGATGATGGATACTATGGTCAATTTTTGCGATGGTTGTCTTTGAATGGAGAACAAACGCTGATATTTGTCGCACTTTCTCACGAATTGCATGACATCTTTTTTCAAAGTTGGCCAGTAGTACCCTTGTCTTAGCACTTTCTGAGCCAATGATGGGCCTCATGTGTGCCTGTCACAAATTCCTTCATGGATCTCTCATAGGACATAATTGGCTTCTCTCCCTCTAGTGTAACGTAAGAGTGAGGATGAGAAGCCTCTTTTGTAAAGTATTTCGTCCTAAAGCACATAGTTGGTAGCTCCGCGTCTGAGTTTGTGGGCCTCTTCTTTATTCTCTAGCAATATGTATTTTTTAGGTAAGCTATTATAGGTTGCATCCATTGTGGGGTTTCCTCAACCTACGTTACCTCTTTCACCATGGTTGTGGAGGGCTTAGTAAGGTATTCAACTAATACAATCTTAGGAAGCTCTAAATCCTTACTGCTGGCAAATTTTGATAGAGCGTCCACGTGAAGGTTCTCCATTCTTGGTATCTGGGTTAGCTCAAATTTTTTTAAAGCACGAGAGCATGTCCATAACATTCTTGAGGTATGCTGCAATGCCTTTATCTTTGACCTGGCTTACAACCAATTGTTAGTCGCTACAAACTACTAGGTTCTTGACCTGCATTTCCTTGGATAGCTTGAGACCTGCCAGGAATACCTTGTACTCAACTGTGTTGTTGGAGGCCTTGAAACCAAACCTTACCGCACAATTAAACTTGTGGCCTTCTGGGCTCTCCAGTAATAAACCAACCCCAGAGCCCGTTTTTCCTGAAGACCAATCAACAAACAATTTCCAAGTTGGGAAGTCTACCGGTTCTATCTCTACATTGATGTCCGTTGCCTCAGTGAATTTCGATATGAAGTCTGCTACTGTTTGTCCCTTCATTGAGCTCCTTGGTTGATACAAGATGTTGAATTCTCTTAACTCCACATCCCATTTCATCGGCCTTCCTGAAGCGTTCGATTTTTGGAGCACCTGCTTGATGGAAAGGTTTGTCAATACGTGTATACTATAGGCCTGAAAGTATGGACTCAGCTTCCTAGAGGCTATCATAAGGGATAAAACAAGTTTTTCCATATCTGTATAACGTGATCCAGCTGGTAGCAAGGCCTTTCTCATGTAGTAGACGGGTAGTTGCATGCCGCTTTCTTCCCTTACCAACACAAAACTTATAGCCTCCGCACTTATGGCCAAATATAGGAGTAGCGCTTCTCTCTTTTTGGGTTTTGAGATGAGGGGAGCTTGCCCCCAAGTGCTTCTTCAGTTTTTGGAAAGCCTCTTCGCACCTTCGTTCCACTGGAACTTTTTTCCTCCTTCCAAAACTTTAAAGAACTAGAGATACTTGTCGATTGCCTTAAAGATGAAGCGGTTCAGCGCTTCTAAATGACCTATCAAGCATTGTACTTTCTTGGGCTTGCTGGAGAATTTCATATCCACCAGGGCCTTAATTTTTTCAGGATTTGCCTCAATGCCTCGTTAGTTGACCATATAATCCAAGAATTTTCCTAAAGCGATACCAAAAGCACATTTCAAAGGGTTCAGCTTCATTCATTACTTCTTCAAAATTTTGAAGGTGGCTTCAAGGTGTTCAATGTCATTCACAGTCTTAAGACTTTTCACCAGCATGTCTTCAACGTACACCTCCATCATTTTTCCTATGAGGTTGGCAAACATCATGTTAACCAGAAGCTGATAAGTAGCCCTAGTATTTTTTAGACCAAAATGCATCACTTTATAACAATAATGGCCTCTATCAGTGATGAATGAGATGTTCTCCTATCACTTGGATACATAGAGATTTGATTATACCCTAAGTATGCATCAATGAAGCTCAAGAGCTCATGGCCGACAGTGGAGTCGACCAACTGGTCAATCCTTGGAAGCGAAAAACTATCTTTTGGACATGCTTGGTTGAGGTTGGAAAATTCTAGACAAACTCTCCATTTCTCGTTAGTCTTCTTTACTAAGACTGGGTCAGAGATCCATTTTGGGTATACGGCCACCCTGACAAACCCGTTGGATACGAGCCTTTGCAATTCTTCTTTCATGGCCTCGTACCTCTCCGGGTTCAAGACTATTCTTTTTTGCATATGATGGGTAAACTTGGGATCGACGTTAAGACGGTGGCAGCTAACCTTGAAGTCTATGCCCACCATATCTTCATGCTTTAAGGCAAACATGTCTAAGTTGCTGAGCAGAAAGATTTAGAGCTTCGTCTTTTCTTCTAGCTCAAGCTCATTTCCTACTGTAGCATCTTTGTAGGGTCATTCGGATCTACCGAGAAAGATTCAAGTTCCTTCACTGAGATCGCTTGCCAGTTTGACTCGATGACCCTATGGTCTAAATCCATGTTGGTGACCCCTTATTTAGAAGCATCTATCATGTTGACATCTTCCCCTTGTTCGGGGATAGGACTTTCTTCAGGTGCGTCAACCATTTCAGCATCTATCAGGACCATATTTATATTGCGGGGCTTGGATTTTCTTAGGGAGCTAAGGTAGTACTCCCCAGAGCCCATTTGGTCTCATCGTATTGTAGCAATTATTCTTTCGGTAGAAAATTTCATACATGTGGTATATGGACGTAACGGTCCCAAGATCTTTCAAAGCGGATCGACCCAACACTCTGTGGTAAGTAGATCGGTGATCTACAATGAAGAATTCCATGATGTGATGAGCTGTAAGTGGGGTTCTCCCATTCACCGCTAGTGCGATCATTCCTCTAGGAATGATGTTGACTCTGGTTAAACCATATAAGGGGGTGGTCATGGGGGGTGAGCTCATGATCTACCATCATTTTGTTAAATGTGGTTCCAAATAGGATATTAACTGAACTCTCATTGTCTACCAACATGCGATTGAGCCCATTCCTAGTCACGATAGATCATAGTACCGAAGCGTCGCAATGGGAGGTAATAAACCCCAATGGTACCTTTTTGTGAAAAAGGTTATTGGTAGGATGCTTCCAGCTCTACGAGTGTTACTATTGACTAAGTAGTTCATCATGGGATGATCATTTTCTTTCCTTGCATAATTTTTCTGAGCATTTCAGAACTCTCTTCCTACATGTGGACCACCAATAATGGTGTCTATTTTTCGGATGGGGGCATTATTCACATTGGTTGTGGGTTCTCTCCTGGGCCTTTCTCCACCTCTTGGCCCTTTTTCTTTCCGTCGCGTGCTCCCGTTGAGGCAATTCATTTCTATAATATCGCCTCACCTCACCACGTCTAGACTCCCTCTCATACCTAGGTTGAGGAGCATTCTTTTATATCTAATGGGTATTTCTTCTCTCAACATAGTAGCCTGTTGGCTCTTCATGATATGGCCTTGACAGGTAATTCTCAATGTTGTGGATGTTAGTTATATGGTAGGTGCAGTATTGCCCTGTCTCTAGGCTCCTTATTTCTCCCCTACCTCTTCTACTAGATTGATTCGACTGTCTTTGAGCCTCAGATCCGACTTCTTCATATGTCAAAGATGGCACTACATTTAGTGTGGTAGTGGCTAACGCTTGGCCTGAAGTGGGGAGCGATTGTATGTCCCGCTTAGGTCAATTGCTGGTCTACCAAGTGTGATACAAGACCTCGTCGCTATCTCTAAGGCGATGAGAGTACCAGTGGAGTCTGATTACGGTGATTAATCAGCTTCTTTTTGACAATTTTGCTTCTCATCATTTTCACCAAGGCATCATAAGAGTCGGGATTCTTGCTTCGCACATCTTTCCAAAATAGAGTATTCATGTTGAGACCTCCTCTTAGAGCAGAAATGGCCTCTCTATCTATAACCGGCTCGCAATAAGTCATCTCGTCCGTGAAGCGAGCTAATTAGCTTTTCAAAGTTTCACATGCTTCATACCTCATGTCCTGCAGCTTTTGGATGGAGGCTTACCCTTTTTTGCTAGACAAGTACTGGTTCAAAAAGGTTTTTTTAAGGTCTAGTCAGCACCTAATGTTGCCGGTCGAGATACGGCTTTACTGAATTTCCCCAGTTAATGTAAGATGGAAAGCTCTGTTTTTTAGCTCTGGTAAGGCCTCTCGTAAAGACATATGGGTCTTATAGTTGTTGAGGTGCTTCGTCGGATCACCATTTCCTTCGTATTTGGGTATCTTTGGTGGCATGAAGTGGTTTGGAACTAGGGCGTTTCTCAACTCTTGGGAGAAAGACATGCTCTCATCATCATCATCTAACTCAAAGGACCTGCATAAACCGTTAGAATCATCTTCTTCTGCTTGGTAACGAGGGGGTTGTGATACTTTTGCTTGATTCATCAAGTTTATCTCATCTATTCTCTCTCGCCTATTTCTAGATGGAGGGAGGGGAACCCCCTGAGGTTTATATTCTTGATTTCGTTCTGGCTCTCTTTGGACGGGAGGTGGCTAGTGGGACCTATTTCTAGGTATTGATGGTCCAATTCGATCGAACACACTGGTAGATCTTTGTGGTTCGCATTCTTGAGCATATTCCAGGGGGGAGTTTCCCTTATGTGGTATATTACCACTGGTCCGCTAGTAGCATAATTGGTGGAAATGTCCATCTCAATTTCCTTCTTTGCTGGACTGATCTTCCTCCTATGCATTTCTGGATAAGATGTTGTGTCATTCTCTACGCCTTCTTGGGAGACACTCCCTGCTGAGGCATTTGATATCATATTTGCTGGTGTATATGAGTAGCTGCTGTATGATGGCATTCTGCTGAGCCATGTTTTTCATATTTGCAGCTATCTCCCCTATGTCCCTGGCCAAGCGTGTTGTGGTACAGCCTTGCCTGTGTTGGTGGTGGGGACAATGTACATTCACATTTGTTCGGAGGACCTCTTCTCTAGAAGCCTCATGTTGTCTACTTCCATCTTGCTATCCTAGTGGCTAGAACTCATAACGTGTATTTGGCATCAAGTTAAAAGTAGGCATTTTAGGTGCTTTCTCTTTGCAGTGGCTCTTTCTTCAAGAACCAAGGATTTCTTCAAGGTTCTGCTACAGATGACTTTTACCACAAGGTTGTTCGTGGTTATAGTGTCTAGTTTCCCACGGATGGCGTTAATCTATTGATCCAAAAAAACGTACTATGATGTGGCCAACATATTCGAAGACCTCTCACATGCACACAAGTTGGATTCCTGCAAACTTAGACAGATCGTTAGTCACACATAGCCTCTTCCAGAAGGGATGGAGTTGTCCGTTCGCACTCTGACGGTCAAGTCAGTTTGAGAAGTAATTATGGATGTGGGAGAGCTTTAAACGTAAGCCTCCAAAGTAAAATGGGGGTTGACTTTAGGGTGGAAGAGTAAAATGTGTGTGAAGCAAGAATATAACTTTGAGAGTCTAAATTTGCATTACCTTTGAATGGTACTGAGTGTGAGCTTTTATACTTGGACAAAGTGAATGGGGTCCGCTGGATGATAGTGCACGTGGCCTCATCCAAATGACTCCTTTTCTTGTCATGTACATGAATCAATCATAGCTTTAAATGCTTAGACCACTTTTGTATGCATAAGGCCTAACTTGAACTTTAGACTTGACCAAATAGGATGGCGGCGGCGGCAGTGAGTTATCTTGTCAATCACATGGCACGAGATCTGTTCAAGATCTCATCATTGCCTCGTCCTGAACCGGCTCTTGCAATGGGGTTTGCATATAACGGGGTTTGCATATAACGGGGTTTGCATATAACAGGGTCTGTCCAGGTCGTCTATGTAGGAGAAAGCGGGTCGTTCACACTTGAAGTGATTCGTCTGTGTATAGCTGGGTCGTTCCTTGTCAGTGTATGAGGCGTGGCCCCTCGAGCAATTCCCCGCGTAGGTTAACTGAGCTCATGTATAGGTCCTAGTTTTTCAAAGCATACCATAAATGATAGTGATGTTTAAAATAATGTTCATGGCAATTCCCTCTTCTACTAAAAGAGGCAATCCGCAATTTACTATTCATTCTTGACGTATTTTTGTTTCCTAATTTATCCTCCCTCTTATAAGAAATTCCTTCAAAAAGGCGGAAAAAGGAAATTCTTCCAGCCTCAATTGTTGACTTTTATGACAAAAAAAAATTCCTCTTCTACTAAAAGAGGCAATCCGCAGTTTACTATTCATTCTTGACGTATTTTTGTTTCCTCATTTATCCTCCCTCTTTTAAGAAATTCCTTCAAAAAGACGGAAAAAAGAAATTCTTCCAGCTTCAATTGTTGACTTTTATGACAAAAACAAAAACAAAAAAAAAACAAACAAACAAACAGAAAACTATTAACTGTAGGCGGTGAAACAAAAATGTGATGACTTTTGCGTGTCACATTAACCATAGGCGGTCAAAATTGTAGGCGCCTTTTGATAGTTTCAATAACTTTTGATTTTTTTGGGGTCGGTTAATTTTTGTAGTCGGCTGAAGAGATTAGTCTATTTATATGGGAGAACTAATGAAGAAAAATTTATTCAATTATCGAGAATTTGTTAACCTTTATTGTTGTTTACTGTAAGTCTATCGAAAAATTTATTTTAGTTTCTATTAGATATTAGATATATATTTTGCATGTTTAGTATTTCATTAAATAAAAATACAATTGTGTTCCATGTTTAAGATTTTTGTAAGTAGTTAGGTATAGTTATTTTTTTTTTGTATGTTTAGCATGTAAATATCATTATGTTGATCTATAAATCATGAAAATATTTATTTTACTCCATTATGTTTTTCAGCTTGTACGACTAAGTTTTGAAACTTTGATATTGCAGCAGAACATAAACTTTGACTGTAAGTATTTATATGTAAAAGTTATTTTTGTTTATATTAGCATGTAAATACCATTGTGTTAATCTATAAATCATGAAAATATTTATTTTACTCCATTATGTTTTCCATTATGTTTTTCAGCTTGTACGACTAAGTTTTGAATCTTTGATATTGCAGCAGAACATAAACTTTTACTGTAAGTATTTATATGTAAAAGTTATTTTTGTTTATATTATTATTACTTTTGCATATTTAGTATTTCTTTAAATAAATATAATTGTGTTCGATTTTTGTAAGTAGTTAGGTATAGTTAATATTGTTTGTGTAGATTTAGTATTTCTCTATGTTTCACAATAATGTTTATATTATTATTACTTCATTATTTCTTTAAATAGTTAATTTTGTTTGTGTAGATTTAGTATTTCTCTATGTTTCACAATAAATTCTGAATCATATTAGGTTAACTTAATAAGTTTGTGAACATATCATTTTAGTATTATTATTGGGGTGGGTATCTTCCATTACAGTTAAAGAGTTGTGCGGAAACATTAATTTTTTACTAATTAAATTACAACAATTAATAATACTTACATAAAATTATTCCTGAATTTATGTATATAAAAAATCGTTGAAAAACTGAATGGGAAAGAAAATAATAAAAAAAAAATTAGGAGAAACGTCTCCCCGTTCACGCACGGGGAGAATGAAACTCCCCGTGCGCGCACGGGGAGACACACGGGGAGTTTGGATCTCCCCGTGCGCGCACGGGGAGACGTCAAATAATTTTATTTTATTTTTTTTCTCTCTCTTCCTTCCTTCCTTCCTTCCTTTAGAAAAGGGTTAAAAACCAAATTATAAATATAAATTCATTTATTAATAATTTAAGTCAAAATAATTAGAAAATATTCGATGTCGTACATACATAAAAACCAAAATTCCTTTCGGGGGCGTTGCCCCCGAGCCCCCACGAGGGGCGCTGCCCCCTCGACCCCCGCGACCTGACCGGGCAGGTCGATCCCCGTCGAGGGCGTTGTCCTTGAACCTCTAGATTGGTGTATCTCGTCCATTCGGTCAAAAAAATATGTAACTTATTTCATATACTTCGATTTTTAACTTTTATTATGATTATGATTATGATTATGATTTTCTTTTGCTTGTTATATTTTTAGTCATTCCTAATTCTTTATATATTAAATTTGTTTTCAATCTTCTTTTCAATTGCAAGATATCATTCTCAAAGTAAAAATATCATAATTTTTAACATTAATTGAATTGTGCTATTTTCAGGTACAATATTTTTTTTTATTCTTTTATAAATTTTGTAAACTTCAATTTGCAGTTAACCTTTGTATTTTTTTCTCTAAAATTTTTATTATAGTATTTACCATTTAACTATTATTAACAAATTGTGGACTCTAATTTATATTTATTGTTATCTTCTATACAGTGTCCAATTATTTTTTCTGGTGGTTATAGTTTACTACAGTAGTACATTCTATCTTAGGTACGTTTTTCTAACTGAACTATTTAGATTTTTGTTCATAATATATTATATGTTTATATAGTATTATAGTTATTTATTTATTTATAATAACTTATAAATTTGTAATAAATTGCTGGTTCTCGAGTTTTCTTTGTGAATACTATTTTTTCTCTTTTTAAGGTATATTTTCAGTTATTGTTCACAAATTTTGATATTTTAAATTTTAGTTTTACTCTACGTATGTATATTTTAACATATGTAAGATTATTTTTTTGTACAGTTATGGTTCAAATTCAATTATTCCACAAAAATTGTTAGTATTGTAATAGACATTTTTGTACCATCTGGTGATGGAGAAGTTAATTCAACTATTCTACAACTTTATTTTATTTTCAAAGTATAAAAATGTTAATAACATTCTTTAATTCTTTTAGTTCCTGTTGGTTACTTTGGACTCCAACTATTTGATATGGATACTTCGAGTGGTTTTGAAACAATGTCTCATCGCCAACAAGAAAATCAAAGGAATAGGTATCGACGAAAACGACTTCGAAGTGGTTGCAATGATCGTCGTAGGAGAATAAGTAATCCTCTATCATCTGAACATAATAATTCGAATGATGTACAAATGCAACAACCTATAATGAATCATGATTTTGAGGCTTTTACTTCAAACCAAGATATACCTCATATTTCCAATTTGACATTACCAAGTGGTTTTAATGTATTGAACATACCAACGACTGCATACATATTACCGACATGCAATAGTTGTAAATATTATGGTACAAGAAAAATTTATAGAGAAAGTAAAGGGTTCTATTGTTCTGATGGGAAAGTACATATCTTTATGCCTGATCCACCCACTGAATTGTACAACTTGTTTACTTCTAAAGAATCTAAATATATGGCATTTAAAAAAATTGCACGAGGATATAATAACCACTTTGCTTTCACTTCATTTGGTGTCAAATACGATAAAGAGCTTTTTAAAGCATATCGAGGTATTTACACATTTAGAGTTCAAGGACAAGTATATCATTACGTAAACGAACTTATCCCACAGAACAATAAGCCTTCTTATATGCAGTTATATTTTTATAATACAAATAATGAGATTCAAAATCGTATGAAAATTTCAGAGAACTTTGATGAATGTACTTTAACTGTTCTAATTGAAATCTTGAAGGTAAATCCATATACTAGATTTTTCCGGTCTTTAACTAATATCACTAACTTACGAGATCATCAAATACATATAAGATGCGATCCATGACTTGATCAAAGAGTATTTAATACTCCCACCTCATCTGAAGTTGCTGCTATATGGGTCGAAAACGATGAAAATACTAATATTCGCTTTCGTGACATTACCATATACGGTCATTCTGGTGATTCACATAGAGTTCATTATTACTATGGTTGCTATGATCCTTTGCAATATCCTCTACTTTTTCCATACGGAGAATCCAGTTGGCATGAAGGCATTGAGAGGTGTAGAAGAACTGAACATTTCTCTAAATTTGTTCAATTTCCTAATACAGTTACCTCTGCAGCTGAATTTATTGAAAAGGAAAATCAAGGTTTGTAAATTTATGTTATTGTACATTCATCTAAGTTTTGCATCGTCAATGTTCTAATTGAATGATGACTTTTTTTTCTGCAGTGCTTAATAGAATGAAGAAACGATCACATGTTTCTTGTCGAGAATATTATTCATATAAATTGCAAATTAGGCCTTCCGGTAAGTCTATTTTACTTCACAGTGGTAGATTGTTCCAACAATATGTTGTAGATATGTATGTCAAGATCGAAACTGCACGGTTAGACTATTTTCGTAACAACCAAAGTCAAATTCGAGCTGAACTTTACCAGGGTATTGTAGATAGCGTTCAAAATGGAGAGACAAGAGGGTACAAAATTGGAAGAAAAATTATTTTACCTCAATCTTTTACATGTGGACCTAGAGATATGTTAAGGAGATATATGGATGCAATGGCTATTGTACAGCGTTATGGAAAATCGGACATCTTCTTAACTATAACATGCAATCCAAATTGGCCAGAGATTAAACAAGAGCTAAAACACAATGATGAGATTCAAAATCGACCTGATCTAATTGTGCGTATATTTAGAGCAAAACTAGAAGAGTTGAAAAATGATTTATATAAAAAAAAATATCCTAGGCCCAGTTGTTGCGCATATATATGTTATTGAATTTCAAAAAAGGGGACTTCCTTATGCACATCTATTGTTAATTTTTAAATACGGCTACAAAATTTGTTCTGCTCTAGATGTTGATAAGATAGTTTGCTGTGAAATTCCTAATGAAAATGAATATCCTTATCTTCATTCTGTTATTGTTAAACACAATATGCATGGCCCTTGTGGACATCTTAATCCAAAAAACGTATGTATGGAAGGAAACAATAGTTGTAAAAATAAATATCCTAGAGATTATTGTAATTCTACTATATTCGGTGATAACTCATATCCTTTGTATAAACGTCGTGATAATGGTATTTCTATTAAAGTTAGAGGTCAAATGTTAGACAATCGATGGGTTGTACCGTATAATCCTTATTTGAGCGCAAAATTTGATTGCCACATTAATGTTGAAGTATGTTCTTCTATTAAAGCTGTAAAATATTTGTACAAATACGTGTATAAAGGACATGATCGTATTCATTTTTCAGTTTCCACAAATGAAACAGGAAAAGAAACCGACGAAATCTCATCTTATCAATCTGCTAGATGGATATCTCCACCTGAAGCTATGTGGAGGATTTTCTCGTTTAATTTGACGGAAATTTATCCAACTGTTTATTCTTTACAGCTTCATATCGAAAATCATCAACAAGTAAGATATGACAACGAAGATGATTTGTCTACTATTATTGACAATGAAAATACGAAAAGAACAATGTTGACAGAGTTTTTTGAGGTAAATAAAGCAAATGAATTTGCGCGTACATTGTTGTATCGAGATTTTCCAACCCATTTTGTTTGGAACTCAACTAAGAAGATTTGGACTCCCAGAAAAAAATACGTTGTTATAGGACGAATTGTCGCAGCGAATCCATCTGAAGGAGAACGATATTTCCTACGCGTTCTTCTCAATCATATTCGAGGTCCAACATCATTTCATGATTTACGAACTTTGAACGGAGTAACTGTTAATACGTATCGAGAAGGAGCACTTTTACACAGTTTGTTAGGCGGAGACAATCATTGTGAAGAATGTCTGTCTGAAGCTATTATTTATAAAATGCCTACTTCTTTAAGACGTCTTTTTGCTACACTTCTTATGCTTTGCAACCCTGATCATCCAAAATTACTGTGGGATAAATTTAAAGTTTATATGATCGATGATTATGTATATGAAAATATACATTCAAGGGATGCTGAACTACGAGCTTTAGAAGACATCAATTCTATTTTAGAATCATCGGGTAAAAGCATAAATGACTATGAAATAGTATCATTCAGTGTACATATAGGTGAAAATGAAAGGTTGAGAAGAATGGTTGCAGATGAGACAACAAATTTGAATATAGAAGGAGGCTATGTCTATACATCAAGCTTAAATAATGAACAACAATTTGCGTATGATACAATTATGGAAAAAGTAAATTCCAAATCAAGTGGGATCTATTTCATCGATGGTCCAGGAGGAACGGGCAAAACTTTTTTATATAAAGCTCTACTAACAGGTGTAAGGTCTCAAAATTTAATTGCTTTAGCTACAGCATCTTCTGGAGTATCTGCGTCTCTTTTACCTGGAGGTCGAACAGCTCATTCAAGATTTAAAATTCCTCTGGAAACAGTTGGTGAAGTTATCTGTTCTGTTAGTAAACAATCGGCTCTAGGGACTTTGTTAAAAATGTCTACATTAATACTTTGGGATGAAGCACCTATGGTGAATCGTTGTGCCGTTGATAAAATGCTCAGAGATATTACTGATTGTAATTTGCCTTTCGGTGGAAAAGTGGTCGTTCTAGGAGGAGATTTCAGACAAGTTTTACCGGTGATACCGAGAGGAAAAAAAGAAGACATAATGAAAGCTAGCTTAGTCTTCTCTAACTTATGGCCTTCGTATTCACATCTACCGTTGGTTGAGAACATGCGAGCAAAATTGGATCCCACGTTTTCTGATTATTTGCTTAGAGTTGGAAATGGAACAAAGGACGAACACAGTTGTAACTGCATTCAGCTTCCGAGCAATATAATTGTACCATTTGAGGATGAAATTACATCTCTGAAAATTTTGATAAATCATGTTTTTCCAAATATAGAAGCATATGTTGATAATTTACATACGATGGGAAATCGAGTAATTCTTACGCCTAGAAATGAATGTGTTGATCATATTAACAGAATTTTACTTGATCAGATTCCTGGTACAATTTTCACATATTATAGCTTCGATGAAACAATTGACAAATCAGAACATAGCCTATAGGAAGATTTCTTGAACACTTTGACTTCAAATGGTATTCCGCCTCATGAATTGAAGCTTAAGATAAACTGTCCTGTGATGTTATTGCGGAATATCAATCCTTCTGAAGGCTTATGCAATGGAACACGCCTTACTTGTAGAAAATTTGATAAGAATGTAATTCTTGCTGAAATTACAACTGGTGAATATTGTGGAAAACATGTTTTCTTACCAAGAATTCCTTTTATACCTATGAAAAATGATCAAACTTCAATTCATTTTAAAAGAACTCAATTCCCGATTAGACCATGTTTTGCAATGACGATAAATAAAGCACAAGGTCAAACACTTGATTACGCTGGTTTGTATCTTCCTGAACCAGTTTTCTGTCATGGTCAACTTTATGTAGCATTGTCAAGAGCTAAAACAAGCAAATCTTTAAAGGTTTTACTAAAACCATCAAGCGCTGACAATTTACACATTAGATGTACGAAGAATGTTGTCTACAGAGAAATTCTCTCATTCATTCATTTGTAGAAATATAACTTCTTCGTAAGTATTTGTCGCATATTTTAGTCGCTCATTGTTATAATTATATTACTGATTTTAGTTAATTCTTATTTCTATACTAACTAATTTCCATTTGGAATATTTCAGGCTTTATGATATTTGTGTATATTTTTCACACGTACTTGGATTTATGACAACACGGTACTCTAAAGTTACAACCATGATGGAAGTAACTATAGCTAAGAAAACTTCAAAAACTCTCATGCATATACTCTTGATAACAGGTTAGTTATTATTACTTTTTTGTCTAATCGTTATTAATGCATGGTATAAATTTTCCCATTAACCATAATTCGTTTTAATTTCAGCCATTTCCATTTTGTCTGTGAGCTTCTAATCATATTTGTGGATTCTACATTTTTTTATTTCAAGATATTATCTGATTTTCCTGGTAAGCTCTCTGAATATTCAGGATCAATTTATGATGATATCTGAACAAATTTAGTTATAATCCGTATGCATTTTGTTCAAACTAATGGTGTTACCATCATTTTGTTGAGTTTGTTAGAATGAATCTATTCCTCACCTTTTATATTTTTGCTGCCATTCTATCAAATACCATATTTATGTATGTTTCTGAATTCAGAGTGAATCTTTTAAGGGCTATAATAATAAGAGTAGGGCTATAATAATAAGAGTAGAATAAACTCCATACCATGATGGTCTCTTTTCCTTCGACATCTTCTTTCCTGGAAGCTATCCCAATATTCCACTTGTATATTTTAGATATTTTTGTGTCCAACCCATTTTACACTTTCGAATATGTCAATACATTGTCTTCCATTAATACTAACTTACTTTTTGTTGCAGCAAGTCCATTACCACTCTGGTGGACTTCGCATCAATCAAAACTTGTACAATTGTGGCAAAGAATGCCTAAGCCTTCTCAACACTTAAAGTGGTAGTCAAAAGTAGAAGTTGATCCATGATATATCAACTATGCTACATGTTACAAGGTCTACTTTTAAATGCTAAGCCCTATTTTAATAAGTCTAGACGTGCAAATATGAGTGGTTCAACGACAGGAGAAAAGTGTTTAATGGCATATAATGAGAATATTTTTATTCATTCTCTCTAAACAATAGTGTACAGTATGAGGCGGCCATCGAAGGCAAGATGAAATTGAGATCCTTCTATGTACTACTGTTATTATTAGACATTTCAATCCTTACATATTTTGGTAATTAATTTCAGTTTATTATTTCCTTTTGGGTAACGATTTCATTGTATACTGATTTAAGTTTTGTGTTGTGTTGCTCATAGCATTTCGAGGACTTTGTGATATGACATTCCTACAAGCATTCTCGTGATATTTTGATAGCATGTAAAGCTTATGTAGAAAGCACTCAATCGGGATGTCTTGTCAAAGGGATTGTTGAAGAAAGTGATAAGAGCTGTTCACATGATTTGAAGACCAATTTAGTATAGTTCATCACTACGTTAGTAAATACATTTTTTTCCAAATTAACACAAAAAAATGTCAAGAGTTCTTTTATTTAGCTCACATTCGTACCTGCTGGTAGGATATAAAATAAATTTTACATCATGTCTCATGCGAAGAGAGGATAGGAGGAAGAATGTGCTTTTATTACTTATGATTTTTGTCATCTAAGATTACAACTTTTTTGCAATTTGTCAATGTTATTGGGTTCCATTCGTCATTCAATTAATATTATGTTCTTTCGTTATTAATTCCTATTTTCATAACGTTTGATAATAAAGTTCAGTATCTATAATTCTTAACTCTGAAAAAACAAGTGCATGAAAAAATGTTACATTATGCATTAAATTCTTAAAAAGAATCCATCAAAAAATGAGATAAATATATTTTTTTTAAACGCTAATATTACCTTCGAAATGACATTGCACGGGCAATAGACTAGTATGTGAATAAGTTCTATTAATGTTCCACGAAGTTTACTAAAAAGTCAAATAGTGATGTTTGTACCATAAATAATGTTCATGGCAATCGAATGATAGTGATGTTTCATTCTTTAGTGATGTTTGTATAAATACAAACATCACTAAAGAATGATAGTGATGTTTGATTCTTTTGTATCTGAGTGAAGTCTAATGCATTACTTTTCTAATGCATTACTTTGAGCCACAATTTTCATTCAACCTAGCATCATTTTTGGCAAGTAAAAATATGATTTCGATGTTCTCACATAGGAGAACACAAATCAATTTTGATCTTCCAAAATAACTGGATGGGTCCAACTCAAAATTTATGCTAAATCAGCCATTATATTCATTTTTTTTCAACCAGTGATCAGTTCGTTCTTCTGGTTTGTCCCAACTGTCCACATTTCCCCCTCTATATAAACTCGCAATTATAATTTGGGTTGTCATCTAAATCTGGTTTCCTCCTAACAAAATGGAAATTCAGCTTACTCCGATGACCATAGCGATCATCCTGGTAGTTCTAATGGTCACGTTCAGTCTCGCCTTTTTACTCTTGAATCTACGTCTTTGCACCGGTGGGGGAGGGAGCTTTCCGTCTGTCGACGATGACCCAGAAAATCCTAGAGCTTGTTGCGGATCATTTCAGTTGCATTTCCATATATGTTGAGTGCAATATATCTTACTTTTCATTTTCAGCTGAAGACGGCATTATTAAGTAATAAGTTTGTCTTGTGTTATGTTTGTTGTCTTTTGTAACGCGATTTTGTGATTAACGAATGATAAATTGCAAATGGTCCTTTCTTCACACTAGATTTTTCACAGCAAGGATAACTCTCTCTCTCTCTCTCTCTCTCTCTCTCTCTCTCTCTCTCTCTCTCTCTCTCTCTCTCTCTATTACAATTAAAAACTAGTAATTTATCTATGTGCGATGCAATGGAGACATGTTTATTGTTAAAGTTGCAGTTAAATAAGCGTCCTCAGTTCCCACTTCCTCTATCAAGAAATGAACGCGCGTTTCTTAAGAGATGGCAGATTACTTTCTATAATTAATCTACTTATACAAAATTGAGTTACAAAATTGTTTGACAAAATAAGTATGACAAGATCTAGGCCAATGCCACACTCATTTTGTCAACAAATTTTGTAGTTCTTTTTGCGTCCCAAACATAACTTTAAAAATTGTCGTAAAATGTGACCACAAAGATAAACTCAAAACGTCAAAATTAATTAAACAGACAAATAGAAAAATTGTTTTTACGTTGAATAAATGGCGCGAATATGACGCGCCGTGGGCGAGCGTTGGGGGTGAGGCGCGTTCATTAAAAAATAAATAAAATTAAAAAGCAATTTACAGAAGCTGCCGTTTGACATTTCAAATGGAAGTTTGAAAAATTGCAACTTAGTCCCTAAAATATTCTTGTTTTTTTATAAAAGTAATTAAAATTAACCAGATAATAAAATACATATTTTTATTTTTATAATTGAAATAAATTTATAAAAAGCATTAAAAATATTATTGACTTGATTAAATTCTGAATTTTTTTTATAAAATTAAGAATATTTATTAAGTGTTATTTGACTAGTAAGAGTTATTTTTTAGATTTTTTCAAATAAAAAAATACTCCAAAAGTATTTAAAATACTACGTTTTATATATGTTCACAAGTTGTGTGTGCCTTGATTATGTTATGTGACCCATTGTTATTAGTTTCAATTTTTGTGCTTGATGAGATATGGCTGGATATATGAACACTTTAGCATCTTTAGAGAAGATGTTGTAAAGTACGGACTGTAGAACGTGTTAAAAATTATGTGCTTATTGAAACTATGAAATTGATCTACGACATTATTTAGTACAACAAATAAAATATTTCAAAGCAATGTATCAAGAAGTGATGCATTTGGGACAACCTATATGTGAGGTGGAGAGTATATATCATCTAATGAGGACTCTTCCTAAACATTGACATGATATTGCAATTGAAATTTTGGATAATTTACCACCTTTATGCTATAGCTATTTGATTAGGATCTTGAGGAAATTGAATTTAGAAAATGAGAATTTTATAATCAATTTAGATATGTATTGTTAGTTCATATTGTCGAACAACATCCCTGTAATGATCTTTTCATGTTTAGTAATTGTATAAAGAAGCTTAATATGATTGCATGTATAGATTTGAGATTTTGAGATTTATATATATGTTTTATGTTTATTACATATAGTCAAAATATCTTGATCACTTTATACATAATTAACTGCTTAATTTATTAGGAGTTCTAAGGTTGAAAGAGTTTAAGTAATTCTGACTTAGAACTTATTAATTTTGTAATAGTGAAATATTAGGATAATAGACGATCATTGGGAACTTAGTGTACTTTCAACTTCATGTCTAGTGTTAATTATCATAAAATTTAATTTGTATAAGTATAAAATGATACGTGTGCATAAATGGATATTTATATGAGTGTCTCTAAAATTTTGACAAACCATGACATTTAAGAATATCATAGCTGGCCTTAATAATGGTGATAAATTGAATGGCGATAACTATAACACTTGGCGCCATAAAATTTGGTATGTGCTAGAAGAATATGAATGCTTTGAGGGCATTAATGATGTGAAAAAATACCTAGGGGTTGGTCAAACTGCTCAGCAAAGAAGAGATTGGGAAAATTACTGGACATGGAAGATTCCACTACTCGTGTGATTTTGGTAAGTTCTGTTGTGGACTATCTCATTCATGAAGGAAGGTAGTTCCCGACTTTTCATGATATCTGGACATATTTGAGAGAGAAATATAGTGGTACTAGTGTGACTAGACTCAGATAGATGACTATTAAGTTTGACACTTATTAGCATCTTCCTAATCACAACATCACACAACATGTGAGGACCATGTCCACTATGATTAGGGAACTGAAGTCGGCTGGTCACATTCTCTCTAATAAGCAGCAAGTTTGAGCTTTGATCCGCTATCTTCCTGATAATTGGGAACATCTGAAAGTCAATATGACTCACAAGGATATCATCAAAACATTTGCTGATGTTGTCCTCCAAGTGGAACTAGAGGATGAATTACTTTGGAGCATGCTAAGATGATGCACAGTGATCATGTTATGTACATGATCTAGTCGTCTTGATGAGGTATCAAGATGAGATTACAACAAGTAATCGGTATGGATTTTACTATCCATTAGATCGATCTATAGCCAGTTCGAGTTCTCAATTGGGATTGTGTAGATGAATAAATATAAGAACTTAGGTTAGATATTGAGGAATATGTGAACTGTGATTTATATGGTGTATTTAATTTGTAAGATAAGACATACGCCCTAAGAAAGAGAGAAAAATACCGTAACACGTGTTTCATACCACATATGCTTTAACGACCAATGAGACGAATTGATCATTGCTTCTTCATTGTGTGAGTCTTCGAGACCCATATGACCTCATTTTTTATATCCTTATGACTTTGGAATGTTTTTCGAAATTTTATTTTGGTGTTACTAATTTAGCATGTTGCCAATAACTATAATTGATTCGGTTTGATGTTCATGTCTAAGAAAGTAGCTAACTTGAATTAAGGGATTCAAGTATGAAATGAAGACTATTTTATATAACATTTCATCTTGTATTCATTGGTCGAACAATTGTGTTAACTATTTTAGTTTTACGACACAATTGTTAATACAATATATATATATATATATATATATATATATATATATATATATATATATATATATATATATATATATATATATATATATATATATATGAGAAAGTTGAGTATGTTTTTTTATGTATTGAGGGGTCAGAAATACTCGAATTGTTGTTGTTACAAAATATGTCTGGGGTATAATAAGAAATATATTTCCTATTGTAGAGCTCTTATATATCCCTAACATGTGTATAATGTTGAGTGCTCTTAAATTAAC
The DNA here is from genome assembly GCA_019097785.1 of Fraxinus excelsior. Classification (NCBI taxonomy): domain Eukaryota; kingdom Viridiplantae; phylum Streptophyta; class Magnoliopsida; order Lamiales; family Oleaceae; genus Fraxinus; species Fraxinus excelsior. Next base: position 19,791,362 of record CM032636.1, on the reverse strand, counting down.
TCTAATCGCACGATCCATTTACCTGTATGGACTTGGAGATGTTGAGATTGATATTATTAATATTATATTAGAATCAGGTCAAACCCATTATATGTGAGTGTGAGATGTTGGAAGAAAACGGGTCATCCATGTGGGTTGAACCAACCCGATTTTGGAGGGAGGAGTTGAAAATTAAATTTGAAACTTACCCACCCTCAATCAATAACTTTCATATACACCCATTCCACTAAAACTACATAAAATATATGCAAAAAATTCATAAGTGAATATAAAACAGTGTGGAAAGTAAACAATTAAAAGGCAAGTGATTTAACCTTATTTTTCAAATTTCAAGTAAGTTATACCACTCCAAATTCGGTAGAAAGCATGCTATTACGTTTACATCAATTATAACTAGAAAATATAGGTTTTAATTAAACATAGAGTCCACTAGTTTAATATTCCATAAACGTACTTAAAAGGCATTACAGAATGCCAGGTCGAGGAAATGAATAGAAAAATCAAGGGCATGTTCTCTTTACCGTTTTCAAGTCGTTTTCTATTTTCGATTTTTCAAAATAGTGAAAACGCGTTCTATTTCCTATTTTCGAAACCGTGTTTTTTGAAAATAAGTTAAAAATTTACAAAAGAACTCAAAATGACAAATTTGTGTTTTGAGTGTTTTCAGTTATAATCAAACAAATATTTTCAAAATGCGTTTTGGGTGTTTTCAAAATAATTTTTAAAAATGTCAAAAAGAACACATTTTCAACAATTTCAAAATGGACACTCAAAATATATAACCCAAAATGAATTCAAAATTCAAAATACAAAATTGAAATACAGAGAAAACAACATCTAATATGTTGCAGGCTTCAAAAAGAAAAACTGATACTGTTTTCGCACGTTTTTACTTCCTTTCGATTTTGGGCTGCATTTTAGTGTGTCAACAGATACATAGTAGACCAATAAGTTTACTACCAGACTAGTCAAACAAAACGGCATTCAAATTAAAGGCTAGTCAGTGAAGTGTTATAGGTATGAACGATGTCTCTCTACACTCAAAACACCGTCGGGATGTCGCTACAGTGAGCCTCACTGTTGCGATGACGAGTGGTAGCGCACCGATGTGAAGTGGCAATGTGAATGTCACAGAGCTATTTCGCCCCTTCCGCTATTGCAGTTCGATGGTGATGGTCGTGCTACAGGTGGTTGGTGTAGGTGGTGGTAGATCTAGCGACAACGATATACAGTGGTTGGTTGCGATGATGGTGGTGGTACAGGTGGTTGCGGTGAGGTACCGTGACAGTTTCTTATTAACATGTCTGTGAAGAAGTGTTGGTTGGGGCAACAACGACGACGGTGAGGCGATGACGGTTTTCGGGTGTTGATGGTTTTGGATCTAATTTGTTGGTGGTGAGGTGATGCTGGTTGTGGTGGTTAAGTAATGGTTCTGATGATGTTGTGATTATGGTCGTGGTCACAAATGGCGGTTCTGGTGAGGTGGTGGTGGCAACGGTGACGATTGTGTGATCACAAATTATTTGGTTGATTGAAACCAAAAAATTATTTAATGTGTAACTAATAAATAATATGTGACCAATGAAATAAATAATTTTGTGACTAATAAATAACGTGTGACCTAAAAAATTGTTATGCTATGACCAATAATTTGATAAGTTGTGACCGAAAATTAATTTGTGACTAATTAATTAGATATTTTGTGACCATAAAATAAGTCGTGACTTGTAAAATTTGTGATTTGTGACCAATGAATATTACTCTTGAGGTTGAAGAAATGGAATTGGGATGTGAAATATGAAGAAAATGTTTTTTGGGCTAATTAATTTATGAAAAAGACGAACCTCCATTTCAAACATAAGTTACTTTGCTCGAATGCAATTAGACAGGATACGTGTAAAAATAGTTATTTGAATTCGCTTATGAAAAATTCAATATTTAAATTTAAAAATTATATTTAACATCAATTCAAAGTTTGAAATCACGTAGTTAAATCAATCTTTTTTTTTTTTTGAAGTCCACAACAAAGTTCGCAATTATATGCAATTTCTAGTCAATTTTGGTCAAAAATTTCATTAAGAAACCTTTTTGAATTGTTTTTAGAGCTATTCAAAACGTGTTGAAGACAAAAATTTGATTATTTTGCTTCATTTCATTCTCATTTCTTAACAAGTCAAAGTTAAACTTTAATCTCAACTGTAAATTTAAAACTACTAAGAGCATTTTGGTAACTCTTCAAAGTGATCACTGGTTAATTTCCCAATCCCAAACGTATAAAAGTATTCATATTTGAATATTTTTTTTCTTTCAAAATTATGGAAGTCTAGTCAATTTCGTTTTGGCAAAGTATTATTTGGTGGGGTTGCCAATTGAGATGCTCTCCCACTCTGTTCACTTATTTTCGCTATAGATGACGGGTTTAGCTGTCCTTTCCTCCGTTTATGTTCCTTTTTTAGGCCCCGTTGGATAAGACAAAGTGATAGAGTGTCTTGGTTTAGTCGCATTAATTGAATCATTATATATATATATAGGCTCCATTTGATTCAACTTGAGATCGATATGATCTTAATAGGTGTTCATTTTGTACAATTAAGTAACGAGTAAAAATATAAAAGAACATTGTCGTTGACAATGAAGTTATTTACGACCTTTTATACAGTGACAAAACCTTTTCAAACTAAAATTAAAAAAGTAAGGTTATTGTTTACTATGTCCTTTTAAGAACGTCTGCCTTATAAAGTACTTATCTATCTACTGTAATAAAATTTTGAGTATAAATTATTTGTCATGTCTCTTTTCGTAGACATTGTATACATGCTTGAAGGGCAGAACAACGGATTAGGGAGCTTTAATACGTGTTATGGTGAGCGTGGCGAGGTGGACATTGGCGAATGGGTCTTCAAGAAGAAATATGGCATGGAATTGGAAAGTGCCATATGTGAAAGTGTTCCGGGGAATCACAGAGACTTTCTTGTTGCAATGGCCACAATGGCCTTCCTAGATTGATTAGTAAAATGCACCTCTTCAAAAGTCTAGCCTTCAAATTTGTAGAGACTTGGTAATTCTATATCCATATTTGGTGAATTTCTATTCTTGTGATCCATCATGGTGTCTCAATCTTTGAACTAATGGCAATAGTAACTTTGTTAGATTCAAGTTAGAAAGTTTCAAATAATTAAGCCATATTTGACGATCAAAATCTTAAGTTAAAGTCAGCAACTAATTTTAACTGTACATTTTATGGTTTTCACAATTTTTAATAATTTTCCAATCATATATTTCATTAATTTTTATGAAAATCTACTAAAAATCTATTTTTTTTAGTTACAACTAACATGAGCACAATCTTATTTTCGATAAGTTTGAGACGAGTTATATATAATTTTTTTCCACTTCTTGTTTGGCTCAAATAGACCCAATCACTAACGCCATATGTTAAATCAAATTTAAATTTCAAAATTACACATATGAGGGCAAACAAATTCCTTGGCCAAATTAATAAAGAATAGTGGGTAACGTTCAAAAATGTACTTTCATATTTTCCATGCCGATAGGAAAACCACACATTATCCAATGGAATCAAACATATCTAAAGTCTTAATCCTTGAAAACCAAAAAGAATCCATTTTCTTTGTAAGGAGGAAACCAAAAAGGAACCTCTTTGGACATCCTATAAGGTTTCCTCAAATCATTTATTGCACATATAAATAACTTGAGGAGAAACATTTCTTTATCAAATTATCCCTAAAAGTTTTCAATAGCAACCAAGTTCAAGGTATGGAAGCCAAAACACTTATTGAAGAATTTGACCCTTTTTGTAAATGGCAACGTAGGGAGGATCGCGACGTTCTTGAAATCCATCTCCAAGGTATTCCATTTTGCCTTCCATTTTCCTAGTTTTCTAATCTTCTACAACATGTACGCTATACTGAATAAGATTTAATATGCTCTTAAAATATTTCTTGAATCGATTAATAATATGATTTAAATTCTTGACCCTGTGTTTGTTACTCATTTTTCACTACTCCTGTCCGAGTCTCTACTTTCCTTTTGGCCTTTCAAACATATTTGTGTGCGCATGCGCGTGCGAGGTTACAACGTATTTCAAGAAATGCAAGAAAAATAATTCTAGTTAACAAAATCCCTTAACTCTAAAGATCCTAGTCGATAATGATCAACACATAGGTCGATTTAATGTGCTAGATTTTTTATATTGACGTTAGTATATATACAATATTGTTATAAATTTATCAACGAAGCCCATGATTTAATTTCCATGATTCCCTCTCTTATTCAAGAATTCAAGAAGGCAGAACTCAAAGCACAAATCAGCAGTTCACGGATCCTCAAGATCTCTGGAGAACATCCATTAGATGCTCTAAGAAAAAGCAGATTCTACAAGGAAGTTCCAATTCCGAAAAACATAGATGAAAATGCAATTAGTGCAAAATTTGTCAATGGCTGTCTCTACATTGCAATGCCAAAAAAATTTTCAATCTCTGAAATGAATGAAGCAGCAAAATATACTCATGAAGATCAGACCAAAAAACAAATTCAAAATGGAATTGATAGCAGTAAACTAGAAACATTTGCAGACGCAAAACCTGCTGAGAATACACCAGAACCAGAAGTGTCTGAATCTCGATTACAAACGATTGGCAAGGTGGTTGTGACTCTTGCAACACTGGCGGCTCTAATTGCTTATGTTGTTTACATGTATAGATCTATGGTTCCTGAAATTGTTGAATATTTTTAACTTGGCATATCCAATATTCTAAAACATTTGTACAGATTGAATTTCTAATTAATAATAAATGACAAACACGTGTTTTTATTCTTTAGATTATCGACAAACTTAGGAGTATCGAAGGGACCCTAGCTCCTTCATGGCGTCTAGTCGTCGAGCCATATCATTATTATTATTATTATTATTATTATTATTATTATTTAATTTTTTAAGCTCAGTTAGTAGAGCATGCCTTGTCTTGCACGCGCGACATTGGATTTGACACAGGTTCATAGTTTTTTTCGGTTGGATGACCGGTCTTGTTTAATTTTAGAGAGAGGCTACAGTTACGGCCATTAGGGGGGCCGTAAATTTTAGAGTACGGCCATTAGGGGGGCCGTAAATTTTACAGCCCCATAATGACTGTACAAACAGTTTTTTTCTTAATTTTTATAACATTGCTTTCTATTGATTAGACATTTTAAACTTATTTTACCTTTATAAACAAAAATAAAGAACTTTCAATCTCTAAAACTATTAGTCTTGAGAATTAAATGATAAAAATGTGTTACATAATATCATATATCATTCTATCATTTGTCAGTTTTAAATACGATCAATTTTTTCATCCAATCATTCTTCCCCACATCATATTATGTAACATTTTATGTATAAGTAGCAAAATCCAATCCAAAAGTTTGACAGAGGGCTTGGCATAATTTTCCCAAAAAAGAATTGAGAAATGGTATTCTTATTTTTGACAGCGTTTGGTTGTTGCCAAAATGTGTATTCTCTCTCTATCTCTCTCAATTTTCAAAATGGTAAATAGAAGAATTTGCGTTATATACTCAATTCCCTTTTTTTTTTTTTTTTTTTGCTTTCTCAAAATTGTGCTCCTATAATATAGTTGGTGTTAAAATGAGGCTCAAACAAACTCATGAATTTGACTCTATAATCATTTGTTTTTTTTTTTTTATATACTTTTCCCTAAAATTAAGGTTATGATTTTCTTAAAACTTTATACTTTCTTAAACACAGTCTATAGTATTCTACAAGGTATATTCGTGTTCATTTTTTAATATATATACTTTTTTTTTTAACTTTTTTAAAGGAAGTAAATAGTCTTCGTTAAATGTGTACTTACTTTTTGTTTTTTTTGGTAACACCATTTTGAGTCTTTTTTTTTTATGTGTGGAATGTATTTTGAAATAAGGCTACTTTTGATTGTCAATATTTTAAATTAAAAATGTATTTTTCACCTAATTTCTTACTTTTGTGTTGTTTGATTAACAATTTTTTCCACGGAAAATATATTCCTACTTTTAGTCACGTGATTATATTTTTCTTGAAAATGAGGAAAATATTTTCCTTAGGAGGAAGTGATTTTTATTTTTCAGGTAATTCACTTTCTCTTTCGAGATCGTTTATCCACCCTCTCTTATCTAACTATCACTAAAAATGGACAAATCTAATATTTTCTAGGTTGAAGATTAAATCAATCAAACACATTTATTAATAATTTTCATACAAATGAGTTCTAGCAATTAAATTGCCTAGAATTTTTTTCTTTCCAACTTCGGGTTAATTACCCCAACAGTCACCGAACTTTGGCCAAAGTTTCCACCAGGTCATTAAACTTTAAAAACTACGTAGTTAGTCACTGAACTTTCGAAAAATTCTCCCCATTGGTCACTGAATTTTAAAAATCACCTCATTGATCATTAAACTTTGCAAAACATTTCTCAAATGGTCATTGAACCCAGTGACTACTTGGAAAACTTTTTGCAAAGTTCAGTGACCCCGTAAAAAATCTTTTGCAAAGTTCAGTGACCAATAGGGTGATTTTTAAAGTTCAGTGACCAATGAGGTGATTTTTCGAAAGTTCAATGACTAACCACGTAGTTTTTAAAATTCAGTAACTTGGTAGAAACTTTTGGTAAAGTTTAGTGACTATTGGGGTAGTTAACCCTTCCAACTTCCTTATAAATTAATAGAAAATGTGTGGTTAAAAATGAAGAATTTTTTTTAAATTACGTGTAATATTATTTTATTAAAAAATGTATTGTTAAAAGAAAAATGGAAAAAAATGTATCTTCTATATATAAAAAGTGCCTATTTAACGGAATTTGTTGGTTTAACGGAAAAACTAACGGAATTTCTTGATTTAACGGAAAAACTAACGGAATTTCTTGTTTTTAAACGGAATTTGTTGGTTTAACGGAAAAACTAACGGAATTTCTTGTTTTTAACGGAAAATCTTTTTTTCACCACCCCTACTTTCAAAATTATAATTAAATAATAATAATAATAAATTAGATTTTGATAATTCCTTCAAACTAAAATATCTTGGAGCTAACTTATCCGAATCGACTTTTTCTCGAATCTGATTTATGTATCTAATTACGATTTATCCAACGAGACCAATATTCATATATTTACGATAACTCCATCAATATCTAAATATTTGATACAAATAAAATATAATTTGATAAATGTATCATTTAGTCCCTAACTTTCAAAATATTAAAATATAGTATATAAAAATTGAATTATATTTTATGAAAATTTTTGGGGTATTAC